>CM017559.1:51842427-52199927 GCA_007844125.1 Sinonovacula constricta | reverse complement strand
CCTTAAACCTGCAAACATTCCCTTGCAATTAAAAAAATAGGCATCACGTGTCCCTAAATAAGATAAACTTTTAAAGGGTTAAACGTCATAGGTGGCTTTCAGATAAGCAACATGTTAGGTGTTATATGTTCTTTAGCGAAGTGAGACTTCAAAGTTTTGATTCGCATGTCTCGATGTGTACATCTTTTTTAATGGCCGCATAACATCTTAAAAACATCCAAAACAATAAAAAAATTGAGAGTATTAGAAAAGTGTGTTGCATATTCATATAAAAGCCTTGTTCAAGCCATAAAACAAATTGAATTGCAAAAACAAAACAAAGCTGGATAAATATGATTATTTGAAGAACTGTTATCAGCATTTTCTTTAATAAAAATAATATCATAATGTAACCTTCCTTACTTCCGCATTTGCTTTCAAAGGTAGTATTCGACAGTTTGGACAAATGTTTTCATTGTACATCTTAGTAAACCATTGTTTTATGAACAGATCTCGTAAAATGCTGTATATTGATATCCTGCACCTGGGGAAAAAGTGAGCCATAACGTCACAATCGTCATTACAAGCATGTATTTCCTATATGAGCCACGCTGCACAGTTAGCTATTTTAATTAAAACTAAGAAAACCACGTGACCACTTATGTTTTACTCATCCATGTCATCCACTGTGACGTCACATCAATGTCTATTTTGAGCAGGAATCCCAAAAATTCTTATTTGTAGATTTGAAAGGAATGAACATTTAAGTGTTGATTAACGAGATTTACTGTCCTAAAAATGAGATACTGTTGAAAATCATCAAAAAGCTTAGACTAAAGTATGATTTTTTATCTGCAGAAATTATGTACAAATACCCAAAACTAAGGTCAGATATTGTTACATATATAAGATGTAGGCACAATCAGAACTCCTCGGGTAATTCCGTCCTCGGGATGATTCGTGTAGACACACTATCGGAAACCACTTTTAATGAAAAAGCTACTTCTAAGCAGTGTATTTTAGCCTGAGACCCACAGCTAAGGTTATACCATCACCAGCCAGTGAATCTTCATAGATATGCGATAATACAGGACTACAAAACACTCGTTCATACACAAGGTAGCGCGATCCGTTAACCTTTTTGCTTTTAATCAGTGCAAAGATCAAATACATAAGCCGCTAATAAAACGTCGGAGTGACATACATCTGCTGCAAGCAGCGTCAGCATCTGATAAGTATTGATTCTCCAAATAACATTTAAATACACGACAAAAAAAGTCGGATCTGTTGTGGTAATTTGTATTATTAGTCTCAACCAAGCACTTTATTATAAATTCTCGTTACAAGTATCATATGTCGAGAAAGATACACCAGTTGTGCTAGGAAACATTTTAGTGACATTTCATCTCAAGTCAAAGCGCTATTGGAAGTAAACAATTTGACAGACATCATTTGTATTGCTAGTTTGGCATTACGCTATGATTAAATCTTTGTTGAAAAGCATCTGTTCTGAATGTATGAGAATGTACCGACAGTTTAAAGAGTCGGTTTAGTGGCCGTAAAAGATTTTCAATATGCTAAGTCTAATGAGCTTAATATGAACAACAGCACACACATGTCATCTTTTTATCAACTCCTATGCGTTTTTTAAGTAGTTCTAGAGTTTGTCGTATGTTTTTGCCCACTGGTTTCTTAATCTGAATCTTATCCGACCCCTCCTCCCTCACAACATCCGACTACAGAATTATGTTTTGGTATTAATATAAGATCGCATAGGTGATTAAGTAAAAATTAAACTTGGGAATATTTTGCTATTTTAATTTTTTACTGTATTAGAAATAACACGTTAAACACACTCTTAACTAGTAATATAACTAATTCACCAATAAGCATGAAAGAAAATGATTTCCTTTGTAAGTTATTAAGTAGTGAAACTACAAGACGAGCTAGCATATTGGATAACAAAGCATATATCAAGTAACACAGACAACCCACGGCTAATTTAAGTGGTTGGCTCATGTACACTTATTGTAGATCTGACCATTTTCTCACATATTACGTCAACCATACTGAACTTTCTATTATTTGCGCCCTTAAAATACACTGTTACCTGGAAATTTGTATCGCAGGTCATGTATTGTGTAATTTATGCTTATAAGTCGTACTTTCAATAACTTAAACAAGCGTTAAACACATCGTGAAACACACGTTTTTCAAAAGCATATTTGGTTTACTTACCACGGCCTACTGAAAGTACTTTGATGATGACCTAGATTTGTTTGGTATTTGTTATTAAAGACTAAAACAAGACTGCCATTAAATGATTCCTATTTATGTATGCGCAGCATAGTTAGATCATTTTAGATAAAGAAAACAAATGCTTGAAAGCACATTGTGAAAAATGTAAGGATAAAGTTGCAGTTTGTTGCAGTTTACTAATTAATTGTAGAAAATAGTGTTGCATGATGTCTAATCTGTCACCGAATGCTGTCATTAAGAAACAAGCTTCACGACAGTTTCGATATCCATTTATAGCGGAAATGATCCTCGCGTGCTTCATTGCCAATCTGTCATTAAATGCTGTCATTAAGAAAATATGCAGATTCGATGTCTGTTTTTAGCGGAAATGGTCATCGTGTGTAAAAATAGATAAAGATTGGATTGAAAAAGGTCAAATGGGGTATTCATGGCTAACGTTGTGCTTTCATTGATATATTGAAAGCTGTGCACATAACATCATAACATCAATATAGCTTAACAGCGTTCAGTGAGACGGATGACATTTCAGAAATAGAATGGTCCAAGTAAAGGGGGGAGACAGGTTGTACCTTTAAAAATACGTTTGACATAGATGGTTGGTTTAAGCGAATGAAGTTCATAGTGATGATAGTACACGCGCGTACATTTTACAGGTGGCAGTGGCTATGTGAGTTCAATTCTCGGAAATGGCGTTGTATTTTTATTTTATGTTTTTGTACACACAACAGGGTTTTGACATGTATTTAATTTTGATTTCTTTGCATTTTGTGGATAAAAAAGAAAATAAACAGTATTATTTTCCTTGTTTCTATCTTGTGAGTGTACTGTCAAACATGTATAGCGATTGCGTAAAGGTTTTAAGAACTTCAGCTCACAAATCTCATATTTATCTGGCCACTTATCAGCTTCCTTAATTTTATCGACGAATTAATTAAAAAAAAATGTTAAACAACAAACCATTTACAACTTTTATGGATAAGGTAGAACTGCCTGCAAGTGGTAGTGTGGCATTATTTCCTGGAGTTTACATAAACTGAACTGAATAAACTAGTAAAATACTTCCAATTTGACTAGATACGCATCAACGACGTTCCAGAAATCTTATCACGTTTGTTATCTGGTAGCGTGGACGTTAATACAATAATCAGGAAACCTATTTGAAGTATCCAAAGAGGATTTTTTTTGCCGTGCAAGTTCTTAAAATTCACCACTACATACCTGATATCGCAATTTCACGATATCTCAAGGAATTTTATGGATAACAGTTTTTATCAAAAAGGTTTCCAAGTTTTCACGAAAATTACAAGATGACACACTACTCCTTTGTTTTATTTTCTTGGCAGTGCGCTGACCATTCGTGGAACTGCCATTGTGGGAGTAGCGTATGTAAGATAATCAAGAGCCACTTGTAATGCCTTTGGTAAGACTCAGCCGGGGTTTGAACCCATGACCTTTTACTTTAAATTATAAACGTAGCGATTCGCGACTTGGTGGAATTGGGAATGAAAGAAGCACATGTTTTACTAGCGAAAGGTTTATTGGTTATTAGTGTACCCTGTTAGGATATTTATTTGAAATCGTAATAAACAAATTATTTTAGTGTGACCAGATGCTGTCATGTAAACCTCAAGTATTCATGAAAATTTCATTAAAATTTCATGAAAACTGTTAATTTTCAGGAGGGCGAAAATATGCCATTATATTATTATCATTTCTCACCAGTTTATCCCGACTGAAAAAAAGACTTGACAGGTTGAATATGCGACATTTTCACATTTACATAAATTGTAGGTCCGGAGCATGATTTACTTTTTTTTTCATCCGGAAGGCGCCTTAATTTATCAGATTTAAGTCACGATTTTCCATATTGTATTCTTTGAGTTAAGTGATATTGTGTTACGAGCCCGATTTTGTTCCCTATCTGGTTGGCTTGATGGCCAGAAAATGTAACAACACGAAATGTAATTACCATATTCTGTTATTATTACATGTCCGGTAGTAACAAACGTAGCCATAGAATGCCTTTAGTCCAATCAAAGACCTATACACACATGTATGTCTTCCCGATTGTCTTTTCTTTGGCAGTACAAGATCAGCTAAAGCTGGTATAGTTACAGTTAAGACATCTGTTCAGGTCTCTTGGTACAACTTAGAAATCGTATATATATCGTATATATCTACTCTTATGCTGTAGATAAACTGTTTACCAACATAAATCTCGCGACGTTTTTCAGTTATATTTGCCGTTTTTTTTATTTCAACATCGTAGTATATCTCCGAAATGTTTCTTTTATGTCATGTATTAACGCGGATTTGCTGAAAGTGAAACGATATTTAAAACACTTCTAAGTGTAGTAGGTGTGGTTCTATGTGTCATGTACAGCTGGTGTGGTTCTATATGTCATGTACAGATGATGTGGTTCTATGTGTCATGTACAGATGATGTGGTTCTATGTGACATGTACAAATGGTGTGGTTCTATGTGTCGTGTACAGATGGTGTGGTTCTATGTGTCATGTACAGATGGTGTAGTTCTATGTGACATGTACAGATGGTGTGGTTCTATGTGTCATGTACAGATGGTGTGGTTCTATGATCATGTACAGATGGTGTGGTTCTATATGTCATGTACAGATGATGTGGTTCTATGTGTCATGTACAGATGGTGTGGTTCTATGTGTCATGTACAGATGGTGTGGTTCTATGTGTCATGTACAGATGGTGTGGTTCTATGTGTCATGTACAAGCTGTGTGGTTTCTATGTGTCATGTACAGATGATGTGGTTCTATGTGACATGTACAGATGGTGTGGTTCTATGTGTCGTGTACAGATGGTGTGGTTCTATGTGTCATGTACAGATGGTGTGGTTCTATGTGTCATGTACAGATGGTGTGGTTCTATGTGTCATGTACAGATGGTGTGGTTCTATGTGTCATGTACAGATGGTGTGGTTCTATGTGTCATGTACAGATGGTGTGGTTCTATGTGTCATGTACAGATGGTGTGGTTCTATGTGTCATGTACAGCTGGTGTGGTTCTATGTGTCATGTACAGCTGGTGTGGTTCTATATGTCATGTACAGATGATGTGGTTCTATGTGTCATGTACAGATGGTGTGGTTCTATGTGTCATGTACAGATGACGTGGTTCTATGTGTCATGTACAGATGATGTGGTTCTATATGTCATGTACAGATGATGTGGTTCTATGTGACATGTACAGATGACGTGGTTGTATGTAGCATGTACAGATGATGTGGTTCTATGTGTCATGTACAGATGGTGTGGTTCTATGTGTCATGTACAGATGATGTGGTTCTATGTGTCATGTACAGATGGTGTGGTTCTATGTGACATGTACAGATGATGTGGTTCTATGTGTCATGTACAGATGATGTGGTTCTATGTGTCATGTACATATGGTGTGGTTCTATGTGACATGTACAGATGACGTGGTTCTATGTATCGTGTAGAGCTGGTGTGGTTCTATGTGACATGTACAGATGATGTGGTTCTATGTGTCATGTATAGATGATGTGGTTCTATGTGACATGTACAGATGATGTGGTTCTATGTGACATGTACAGATGGTGTGGTTCTATGTGTCATGTACAGATGGTGTGGTTCTATGTGACATGTACAGATGGCGTGGTTCTATGTGACATGTACAGCTGGTGTGGTTCTATGTGACATGTACAGATGATGTGGTTCTATGTGACATGTACAGATGATGTGGTTCTATGTGTCATGTACAGATGGTGTGGTTCTATGTGACATGTACAGATGGCGTGGTTCTATGTGTCATGTACAGATGGTGTGGTTCTATGTGTCATGTACAGATGGTGTGGTTCTATGTGTCATGTACAGCTGGTGTGGTTCTATGTGTCATGTACAGAATGTGTGGTTCTATGTGTCATGTACATATTGTGTGGTTCTATGTGCCATGTACATATTGTGTCGCTCTGGATGCCATGTACATATGGTGTGGATCTATGTTTCATTAATCTAGATAAGACCGTGACCAAGTCGCTTTAAGGGCTGACATTGCTGGAACAAGTTTGAAGTTGTCACTGTATATTATTAAGCTGGCATATTTAGTTCCTTACGTAATCTCAAGTTGCATAATGTAGACGTTTAACTATGTTTTACGGTCATGACAGATTACGAATCTTCTTTAAATTGATTACAAACCGACTCCGTCAGAGTACAAATTGATCGATTGCGATTCTAAATGAGTGTGAACGACCTTTAACGCTTAATAACCAGTTTAAAATGCACGTAACCGGAAATGCAGACACCAGTAATAATAGCTAGTACATGCAGCAAACAGGTCGAGAAAGGAGATTTTTTATGATCTTGTTACAATAATCATTTTATAATAAGGGACTGATTTTCCTGTTTTTTATAATTATGTCAAAACAAAAGTACCTTATTTAATTTTTCTTCGGTCTCTATATAATTTTTTTCCAAATCTTTAATTAGATGCATACAGAGAAGTACATTGTAACCTTGTAAAAAGGTTATAAGCATAAATTCGTCATCACGAGCCATTACCCAGTTATATTAATCAGTAATCCATATATTCATTTTTATATGTTTAGCACAAAAGTTAGGGTCACGAGCCATATTACAGTGACTGAGAAGCAGGTAGTGTAGTTTCTCATAAGGAAGCTTTCTAGCTCTTTTTCAAATAACTGGAATAATTAACAGCCATTACATTTTTCTGTTTAGTTTTAAATCTGGTTGCATAGATTGTATTATTAAGGTATTTTTTATTTTATATTTACTACAAAGATGTTATTGAAGGAAATACATTGTTTTGTGATGCGTGTCATGAATTAGTCATAAGTACTCTTTTGTCAACAATTTCAAAACTTTAAAGTTTGACATTGTTGACCCCCAAAAATTAGTCGAAGAACACATGGTAATATAAAATACATTGTAATCCTAATTTATATTTCTTATTAAATATGAAATTAATATAAACAAATCATTCAGTTTGTGCAACAAGATTTGAAACTAAGCAAAAAAAAAAAGTTATCTTTTCCATTTATCTGAAAAAGAGCCCTTTGCGAGAGTAGTTTATCTGGATCTTCTCTAACGGACTACGTCTGATCCTATTGTAGTTTCATTGCTAGAATCGTTTCTAACTTATACCTACACAGATCATTGACAAATTAATTTTCTCCTAGTAAGTTTATGCATCAGCTAATACAATGCATCCAAACTTGGCTCCTAGATTGGCTTCATGCACATGTGTCTGATTGCTTGCGATGAATGATTCATTAATATCTAATGATGACAGAGTTAATATTCTGCGGACAATTGCAGGTGTAGTAGATATTGATTCGGATGGGAGTGTTTACGAATGCCCAGAGCTGTTGTCACTCGACTTTCGAATTAATCAGGTTGCTCGGATAAATCCTCCATACGGGCATTGTTGCATTGTAAAGTTTATTTAAATATCCGCTACGTAAATTTACACGGGTACAAAACATAACCTTGGGACTGGCATACAATTGCAGATAAGATTTATGTATATGGTATTAATTTAAACTTGATTTAAAGTGACTTTACCACAATTTTTGCCAAGGTATAAAATACACGGAACTTCAGAATCCGCATTGCATATGCTTTAAATGATTGCCTCGCTACTTAGCCAATCAGTTGTTTGTGACTAACGTCGACGCATGACGTTTATTACCGCTTGTGCAGTTCGAAGATATACTTGGTTGTTAAGCTTAAAACGGATTAAATACGTAAAAATCTGCACAACGGTTTTGCTTCTCCAATCCCCAAAACAGTGCAAGTTTTAGTGACAGCATGTTTACATATAATCTAGTGATAAAAGATAATTGTTCAACATATTTATTGAAATAATAATAATAATAATAATAATAATAATAATGATAATAATAATAATAATAATAATAATAATAATAATAATAATAATAATAATGATAATAATAATAATAATAATAATAATAATAATAATAATAATAATAATAATAAAATTTAAAAAACCTAGGTACAACTAAAAACTATGCTGCTGACTTATTTTGCTAATTTTTTTTTTTAGTGGCATTCATAATTTTGTCTACAAATCTTTCTAGTCTCTAATATTTTTACCTTCAATTTTGAGATGAAATTAGAAAAAAGACAATACATTTTTTTCTGAATTTAACCTTTCAATATTGAAGTATTTAAATGTTTGTTGTTGTTATTGCCTTTATATGTTTAGATGACCAGGTTCAGCACGTCGGCAAAAATCTTAAGATTTTGTATTGTTCGTTAGTAACCGTAGCACGACAAGAATAAAACATGTATTACTCCGCTGGTAGCAAGTGCTATTGATTAATCTCTATAGCTACCTGTTGTACAGTTACTGATCAGATCTGTATATTGTGGCTTAAACTGGTACATAATACAATGCAATCGTTAAACTTCCTAAGTTCGCCAACTGTCTCTTGGTTAAGGCTATTGATGCCATCATTTACGACAATACGTTGACATCAGGCAATCTTAATCGGGTAAATCCGCCCTCGGGACAATCATCCCTCGGATGTATCTGGTGCAATTATACTTACAGAAATAACGAGCGTTTTGTTCGCCGGAAGTCGGAAGAATATGCCTTAAATGTAGTTCGCACAAAACGTAAACAATGGCGTCGTTTGACAGTTGTGTGTTTGCTGCTCTGGGTAAAGTAAACTTGGATGATTTAAATTTGAAGCAGACACAAATTGAAATTTTACAGGCATCGTACTGTAGAGAGTTGTCATCCTAGCTGCCATTTTTTGTTTGACTTCTTTGACAAAACTAGTCCCATTTAGCGAAATTGCCGAGGTGATCCGACTACCTACATACATCCGAGAGATGATTAGTGAATTATTTGAGATGTTCCGATTGCATGCAATCTATACTTAGCAAAATTGTACTTTTTGCCTAATAAGAAACCATAGAAACAACAGAAATACCTTGTTGTTGAAAAGAATTAAACTGTCGTCAAAGTTAGTTTGGGCAGCCTGTCGTTTGTAAGTGATACACAGTGGTATTTCATTATATCGTCACCAACCGGTTTTAAATTCGTTTGCGCTACTATATACACGGTCGTATTACTCTATATATCATTGCATTAGCATATGTCTGAACGATTTGTGATGTAATGACCCCCATTCTTGAGAAGATTAGTATTTGCGAGGGAAAGCATACTACTTCTTTTCACTCTTTGGCTAAAATACGTCTAAATAAAATGAGTCGCTATTGCTAAAGAAAATTAAAAAAATAGCGATTAACAAACAACAAAACGCATCGTTAACACATAAAATCAATGATACAGTTTATGTTCGATTGTAGTGTCTCAGTGTATTAATGATAAAATAATGTATTTTGTGTACAGCACCAAATGTAATTAAAGAAGATATACGGACTATGCAGAAAATGTGAATTTAAATAACTGTTTACTTCACATCTTTATTGTTGTAAGTAAAGTAGACTGACGGTAAATAGTTATTAATTATACAAATCACAGTATACAGGAACGAATCGTCTGTGTACGAAACAAAGATGGTGGCTTCCATCTTCCACAAGAGAAAAGAGTAACAAGGGGTGGGTAATCCCGGCTGTAAACGAGGTCTGATCTCTAAGAACTCTATTTGTAATGATACACTTAAGCATAAAATTTTAACGAGCTACGGTACATATGTTTTATTCCTGCAAGAAACTTCGTCAAACAGTTGTTAATGTGAAAGGAAATAAAAATAACAAATAATGACCATAACCCGAGATTAAGCACTATCGAAGTGATATGGACGCAAAAGAGGAGGTCCGAATGGAAAATGCAGAACAGAACAGAAAACAATTTGATTTTGATCTATAAATAATACATTGATGTAACAAATACAATTTAAACATATCATTTCCATGTGGTACATAAACAAGTGCAAGTTAAAGGCGAGGATATAACTATATATTTGTGAAGATCCCGATTAGATACCCTAAGCAAGGTCTGGCTGATATTGATTTACACATTTTAAACCGGTCTGGTCAATTTGTGATTCTAAAGAGGAAAAGCTACAAACGGTACAGCCTTGGCTTGCCTGTGGATCATGAACACAATAGAAATTATCCGAATATTCGACACGTCTGTATGGTTTCGCTCACTTTATTGCACTTTATCTCTGGTACTATTGTACTCATGTATGAATGATTGTTCAGCGTGATAATTGTTGACAGTAAACTGGTAGACAATGCACTCTTAGCGACCATTACTAGTCTAGCTCATTTATTTAGCAGCTTCTCTTTGCACTTGCACTAATAGCGCTACCCTCATTATTTAGTTGTCATAACTCATAACCGAAACAATTCGGCTTTTAACTTTTTAGAAATCATTTTCCGAGCGCGAACGGAAAATGCCGAGATGTTCCTTATCTTCTTTTTCCCAGAGATCTAAATAGAAGTAAATTGGTATTTAAAGTCATTGCCTGCTCGTGTTTGGTAGTTCGTATATATACTGTGCATATGGTTTAAAATGCATGTATTGCACATGCACATAACATTATATGCATACTCAGTGGAACTTATTGTATACTATATATAATACTATATTTATAATATACAACTGCGTCCAACACCCTATGCATACCCATCGAAAATTAAATAAATATGTAAATAAATAATATATATAATATATATATATATATATATATATATATATATATATATATATATATATATATAAAACATATATACAGCATACATATGAACATATTCCGTATATTGTTTGCATTACAAATGTAAACAAGTTAAATTAAGAAGACCGATTGCTTAAAATACCATTTTCTCTTTTCTTTGATATTGAAAGTGCGAAGTGTTCAAAGAAATAAGAATTAGAAGTGGTTATCAGCATTCGTGAAGATCAAAATGCATATCTCTTCTGTCGACCAATGTGCAAACTAAAATGATACACAACACTCTGCTATATATTGCAGTACTCTACATGCACAACAAAATCTACATTAACACATATATGGTCAGGGATAGGACTTATATTTCTATCTGCACTCACACCACAATTTTCTAATCTATTTAATTATCGCCTGTATAAAAGTCATGTGAAGTAATATACTATTATACAAGCACAAGGTTGTTCACCACATCTCCGTCGGTTCATTTTCCGAAAATTATATGTTTTTCTTTCCACGAAACCAGATAATCTTTGCATTTGTTTATCGCTGTAATCAACTCCTTGTTTGAAGAGGAACAGATAGGGTATCGACTTCAAGTGTTTGCCCTCTCACGTGACTCTCTCTGCAACAGCCAACGCATACTTCTTAACTCTAGTTAACTCATTAATATTAATGAAAATGGGACTTCTATCTTAAGTCAAATGATGTGCTATTAAAGTTAGTATTCGACAGTTTGGATATATGTTATACATGTAATGACTTAATACACGTGTTCTGGGGGAATTTCTGCATAATTCCTGTATAAATTTTAGTTTAAGTAAAGGCTGTTTGCAGCATTCCCTCAATTGTCAGACATTAAAAATCGTGAAATATGTCGGTTTATATATCTATTTTTTCCAGATCTGTAAATACGATATTGTGTGGAAAGAGAAATCCACCAATTGAATATTCTAATTACTTTTTCTAATTTTTGTAAATTGCAACACCGCACATGCTAAATGCCGCTATCTAATTACATCCTAACTTTTATATATCACATGAAAACGTTCACATTTCAACATCACATTTTAACAATTTCACATTTCCCGTATATACAATTAACAAATCGCGGGCGAAAATCACGAATAGATTTTACATTTCTAGAACCTAATTTACAAGTTACTAATCTAGAGGAGCAAATCTCTAATGTTAAATGTACACCGCATAACACCAGTTCAACATTAGGACGCAAGGGTGCGCTTCAAACATGGGAATTCCATGTATATATATTGCATACTTATATTTATAATTAATATGACGTCATCCAGTCCATAAATCGCATACAGACCGGCTACCTAGTCCATAATTTGTATACAGACTGTTTATGACGTCATCCAGTTTGTTTAAATGCGACTTTGTATTGTATTGTAGACATGTACCTATAAAAGTCGGTCCATTTTTACACGTGTCAACTTTTTCTCAAACTGTATGAATCCTCAAACTGTATGAATCGGTTAAAATGTTGTTCATATATTTTTATCTCTCGGGTCTGACAGCCACTATACCACCTCCCCCCACCCCAACCCCGCTTTCAACCTCTATGGTCCCACACTCTTTCATTTAACTGCATATATCCTTATTTAACCGAAGTGATTAGAGCTGGCAAAATTCCGTTACCGGTACACAGTATTTAGTTCGAATCCAAGGCCCTCCTCCGTAATCAGGTGCGCTTCCACCTGGTATACCTGGGCCAAGAGCTATTAACCTTCCTTATTTTTAGCCAGGTATCAACTGGACATAACCGCAAGTTCCTAGCCTGTTCCTGCTCCACATGGTTCTCTGAAGAACCCATTCTGACGCCACTTAAAAAACTGGAAAACCCGAGGGCGGGGGTCGAACCAAAGACCTCCTGCTTTTGAGATAGGTGCTCTAGCAACTAAGCAACATAGGCACGTGTCTCTGGGGAAGCATACTCACAACATCACGTACCCTGTTGATGTAGTTAAATTCCAATGCAATGTAAAAAAATCGCGTGCGAATAAGATAGTATGTTCTTCTGAAAACGTCCGATACGTAAATTAAATTGGATTAAATGTTGTTTTAAGAAATCAAAGACTAGACTTATGTGGTAAAATTACTTGCAAAATTTTAATGTATACATTAATAACTACTTTTGGCGAAAGATAACGCGTTCAATTTAACGCCAAATAACGTTGGCTGTTTTCTATTGTATCTCCTTTGAAGATAATTTATGATTCCGTTCTGTTTTTAACTTTCGATATTCTGTTTTATTTTTAGCTTAGTGACGTCTATATTTATGCGGTACCGCCACCTAGCGTCTTAATGTTGTCAATTCTTAATTTGTGACTTGAGAATTGTGACTTTGAGATTTATAACTTGTAAATTGTAAGCGAACATAAAATTTATGACTTGCTAATTGTGACTTGAGATTTGTAATTTCCGAATTGTATACGAGAAATGTTAATTAGATACATGTAAAAACGAACGTGTTTGTGCAAACAAATAGCAGCATTTAAGCATATGCAGTGTTGCAATTAGCAAATTAGAAATTGAATATTGACGGATATCGCCTTCCATAATATTGATCTCTGCTAAAGATAGATATTAAAGTCAGAGCGGATTACCCGGACGACATATAATGTGATCTCAAAACTTAAGTTGCCACGTGGTTTTCTAAGTTTAAAAATAACTATCTTTGTGGCGTGGCTCAGATAGAAAATACCTGTTTGCAATAAAGAGTGGGGATTTATGCTTCTCATTTCACACAGATCTACGGTATTTTTGAACAGCATCTCGTAGGACCTTTTCAGTTAACAATGGCTTTCTTGGTTATTTGGAAAAAAAATGTTTGATCTAAACTGTCAGATACCACATTGATATGTTTTATTGCTTTGTACACGTACAGAAGTAGCATCAACTGTCACATCAACTAATACATATTAATTTAGGTTTCCTTTTTTATCAAGAAAACGATATACATCCAAATTTTGTATTCGTCTTAATGCATGCCACATGCGGAAATTACTTGAAAGCCGCTACCCCTTCTCTCTCATTGTCGTTGTTCTCACATGTCCACTAGTTGTCTGTATGTCATTATAAAAGTCGCGTGATATTGTTACGTAAATTTTGACGAGTAATATCGTTTTCGACGCGATACTTATCAGTTCTTGCTTGATTTGCGGCAAGTATAAAAAATGTTGCCATAGAAACAATGTAATGGCGTATCTTGGCTTGGACTTGAATGACAATCGCCAGCTGGTTTTTATTTAAATCATTTATAGATTGTAAATGAGTCTTTTTTTAAGTAAAGATATAAATTTAAGCTGTAATATCAGTGCAATCGATGTATTATATGAACCCTTTTTAAAACAATACGCGCATCGTAAGGGATATCTCATTTTTCGAATACGAACTATTTAAGATAGTTTTAGTCGGTTTCATGTTCTTTATCTTCGCGTTAAGTCCCAACTGTGAATATCAGTTCAAGGAAAAATAAACTAAAAGACACCAATTGATATTGCACGAGCACAATTCATTAGATCTATGTTGTTGTTTAAATCCAGAGGAATCGAAAATGTCTACAAATAAAAAAGAATAAAAACGTCCCATACAGTCATGGATGTCTGAGATTTAATAATGCGAGGTATGTTACAGAAACTTAAAAGAACATTTCTATTGATTGTACAAATATTTTTTAAACTTGCGTTACTATTCTCATTTTAGAAATTAAACTAGATATGTTTGTTGTTTTGTGATATATATACAAAGTTTGCACAATATGCATATGCTGATTTTTAACAGGACGACATTTTAGTGCGACTAGTATCAAGTAGATCATATTCAGTAAATATATTCTCATAAATAGTCTCAAATAAAACCACGTAGAAAATAATTATAATATTTGTTTAATGCTGCCACTAAAAGTTGACAAAAAATCGCATTTTTAAGCCAATATCCAACAAAATGACTGTATGGATATGTAGGTGTAGGAATGAACAAAAGAACGACTAAATGCATATGAACGTGTATCTATACTAGGGGGGTGGGGTGGGGGTTGGGGTGGGGAAGAAACGCATTTTTTTAGTCGATACAAATAAAGCTAATTTTGTTTTAACTGTGCAAGACCTCTGCTAAAATATAAGTCACAATTCACCTTTCCGCGAGTCTAAAAATAGAGTTTAAGCTCTGCCCCCTTGCCCACAAACAACCTGGTTTAAAGTGACAGATCTTACAGATTATTTTACAGATCCGCGAAAATATTTTAATTTGATATCTCCCAAATGCAAAGAGCTTGTGATGGAGATGTTTAGATGAAGATTAAGACAGTTTCACCCAATGATGCATTCATGACACAAAATTATGAAAGAAAGTTGTTGCGGACTACAGCGAGATTTTACCTTTCGATGTAGAAATGGACAAGCCTCATCCAAAAAAAAATAAGATGCAAACAGAAAAGCGATTACAGCAACGTACAATTCCTTGCAAACCACAAACAACAAACAACCCTGTTGCTATTAAATTGAACCAAAGGCTCAAACAGATTTAAACTTATCGCTTGTCAAAATCATTGTTTGTGGGACAATGTGTAAGTTAGAATCAGCATAACAGAGGTAAAGTGTCAATCAACGCGATGTGATTGGCTAATTCTATGCTAATACACAATGTGTAATATCTATTTTTAGATCTCGCGGAAAGGTGAATTGGTAGGGAATATGCTACGCTTAACAGTGTCCGAGAAAAGCATGCACAGAGCCACAAGAAACAGAATTTCGAAATGCACGTGCTGCACTTGCAGCGCTAACTACTTCATAAAATAATTGTGTATAGATTGGTAGTTGCGTTCCTTTTTCCCCCTAGTCTATCATGCGTTGTTTTGACCATGCCCAAATCTACATGTGTACGTTTTGGGTTAGTTGTAAATAGCTTGCCATGCTATACCACATGTCTCTGTTCCCTAATATGTGTGTGGGCGAAACAGTTTTCTTTTAAAAGTGGTATCCGACAATTTGAAACATTTTTTGTCTCATGCCCAAATAAATAGATAATAAGATCCTGCAGAATGCTGTTGTTTTGTGCCCTACATCCATGTGAAAAGTAAAGTATAACTCCACAGTTGTCATTACAGAACGGGTTCGATCCCGGGCCGCGACATACCAAAGTCGTTAAAAATGGTAGTGGCATAGCTCCATTGCTAACGCTCAAGCAAATATAAGGGTAGTTCCACGACTGGTTGGCCCGGTGTCAGGATAATGTGACTGGGTGTGGTATCATGCCAGGTGTTCACGGCATGCTATACACAGTAAAGGCAGCACTATATCTGCTTCAAGTTGACACCGTCTCCAGATAACTGAAATACTGATGGTGGGACGATACACCCAATAAACAAACAGAAAGATATTTTCTATCCGACCACGCTGCAGTTAGTTATTTTTAAACCAAAAAACACCGCGTGGCCACCTTCTTTTAAAATCACGTTACATTATCACTCGGGTATTCAGCACTGACGTCGACGTCTGTTTTAAGTTGAAATCCCCATCGTGTTTATTTTTAGATTTGGGATATAAAGGCAGGAGAAGCGAGATATTCACGATTTATATTGTCTAACAGCGTTTACTTAAACCAATTTAAGTTTATGCAGCAGTCATACACAAATGTCAAAGAACAGAGACAAGATATTGTTTCATGTATTAGATATAGGCAAACTGTCGGTTACCTCCTTAAAATAAGCGGTAAGGGGTTTTCTTAACTTAGAATATTTAGCAAGTAAAGTTTGTTAACCGTGGCTTAACAGTGATGTTCTTTTACAACGTAAAAGGAGGCATACTAAAAAAACACGGTTTATATTTACAATAGAATTAGTTGTTTTTATTACATCATTCTAGATACATACAGTTAATTAAAGAAATATATAAAACAGTTAACAGAACAGTTTGTTTGCTCTGGTTAACAAAAAATAACAGCTTTATATTTATCCAATATTTGCATGAGTATTTGACTTGGTTTTTTTTGTCTGGTGATTATATACATTATGATTTTACATGTAGTTCATATGACATGCTACACACCACACAGACGATAGCGTTTTGTCACTTAATTCATGTACTTAACTTTTTGCAAATCGTCATTATCGACTGTTTACTTCGAAAACATTGTCTTGGAATAATCCAATAATCTAATTGGACATAAAACCACACTGTTCCGCTGGTTCTACCCAGCCATTTGTCTGGGAGTATCCTTTCAATAGCTGTACTATAACAATTGTGTTGCTAAAATGTATATAAAAAGAAAAACAACACGATAATACAAGGATTGGTTGAGAAGTGTTGTGTCGGCATTGTTTTTCAATGACGTCACTGCCTTCGTCGTGGCTTGTAGAAAATATCGGCGCTTGGGCATTTTGTATTCAAATATATCTTTTCGTTGCTTGCCTTTGGGAAGCTCTTCAGGAAGTGCGAGGTTAGAGCTCTGTTAAACCGGTTTGGGCACCCCAGTCTGTCAATATTGCCGACTGACCGTTCCCGGACTCATCACAAATTTGTTCTTGCTTTTCTCTTGGCTTGCATGTGACCTGCCTTTGTTCTGTGCCTTTTCGGAGTTTGGTATATGTTGCAATGCTCATAGGACTTTGTCATATATTCTTATTTATGTTTTTCCAACCCATTGACATCTGATATCTGGCATCGTGACGGACTAGGCTATTTTGTCGCTATGAGTCAGGTATGGTGATATGCTGTTAGGCTGATATCTAGAACAGCCACCGATAGCGAGGTATGGCGAACATGACAGTTAATGTGACCGTACTGAAATAACAACATGTACCTTTGTTAACAGTTGTGGTGTTTGCGGATTTCACATCCGTTACTAGAAAAGAAAGATCACATACCAGGAAGGAATGTTGATGAATGTAAATTTAAACAAAATTAACAAACATTTATAAAAAAAAGTCCTGCGTTGCTGTTTAAACCGTTCAACCCTTTTTATTCCAATTAGACCTATAATACTAATACTCCCGTCGGAGGACATACACATTATGTACATAAAACGCTCAAGCAGTGACCTATGTTCGCCTTCAAACTGATAAGCGATGCGTCATTTTACTATCTTCACCGATAGAATACCACGGATGATAATAATGTCAACGTACAGACTCGTTTACATAAAAAAAATAAACAAGATAATTTTTCTTTATAAGCTTAGGTTAATGTTTTTGTCTTTGAATTTATTAGCCTTTCTCTCTTACTTGCATAAATATAAGCTTAGAATCCATTTAAATACTTATAGAGGTATGTTATTTAAAAAGAACCTTAAAGTGTTTTGAATGATGGTTAACCTGGGTATCACAAGAAAGGCAGAAAAGTCAACATACACTCCAAAGAGAACAAGCATAAAAACAGAGTAAAACAAATGAGAGGACCTTCTTGCATTTAGAGATTATTCAGGGGAGACTATTCATTAAGTCTCTCATTAAGGTCGCCATTCTCAGCGACCCAAACATAACTGTCCACCCATTTGATGAAACGACACTAATAATAACGCCATTTAGAATTTAGGACCCTTAATATTAATAAATTTCAGTTCGTATTTATGTTCTGTATGTTCTGTATGTTCTGTCCAGCTACAAGGACACAAGGATTGCAGAAATACATTTATAAAATACTTCTATGAAAAAGGGACGATAGCGGACAGTGATCTGATTGGTTATCACGCCAGTCTGGTGATATTTAATTAAATGAAGTTAACCAATTAATATGACTGAAATTGCAGTATATTTTATATTTTATTTTTTTTGCAGATGCCGGTGCTGTCGAGTGATGTTCGGACTGGCGGCCGAGTGTCTCATTGTAGTTGCTGTTATCTTTCACATGCTCATCACCACCACGCAACTTCTCGTGCACTACGAGATAATAGGTACACTTACTACTCTTACAAATCTCATACCTTTTTAGCAATGGTAACTTATCGACACTTCCTAAATCGTAAAAATCGTTCAGGTATTGCGAGTGGCACTCTTTGTATATCTATGTAGATATATATTTACTTTAAACGTATGATCGTAGTGCTGTTTTTGTTGGTAAGTTATTTTTGGCCACTGTATAGGTTGTTGCTTCTTTCGACAATGTCAGTAGTTTGGTAGCAGATAACAAACGCAGATTAAGAGGGGGTGCACCCAGCATTTAGATAACAATCGAAGATTAAGAAGGGGCGCACCTTGCACTCGACCTCTTAATAATTTCTGGAAAATGCATAATATACATAACTGATGTTATATGAATTTCATTTTGCAAAAAAGGGATCACTTGATCTTGATTTATGTCAGAACGTATTCTCGATATTCCAAAAACAACCATTTTCAAATTTTGACTTTGAAACCTGTTCCTTTTGCATAAATGATAATAATAATCGCACACCGTCTAAAGTAAAAGCCTAAATCGGCTCTTTGACAACTGACATATTCAACTTGCTAGCACTCCCGCTGGGAGCTGTCTGATCACGATCTGCACTTACTGCTGCTGAATCTCTAGCAATTTTCATCGTTTCCGTTGCATATAGTTATACATGTTGATTTATAATGGCAAAGTATATCCATGCGATATAAACATGGACATATCCCAATTTATGCTTTACTTGTAGCCCCGCGAGAGAAAAATGCTGGATCTACCGGGGGCGAAGTGACGACAGCTGTAACACCGATGGTAAACGATACAGGACAGGACAGCTGTGACCCTCCACCTAAACATGATGTCGTTGCCGTCGTAGGTCGTCGTACTCAGATACGTCACGCTGATCATCTCGGCGCTATTCCTTGTTGAAGTAAGATGTTTCATATTTACTGATAAAAGATTTGTTGTAATGTTGTATAAAGTACTTTAGATAGAATATAACACATATTCTATCACTATCAGTATTTTACCTCTATAAACAAAGAAGCATTCTGCCTTGATAAAATAAACGATACATCACGAACGCGTTCGTATAGAAATAGATTTTAAGTTTGCGTGATCTAAGGTCTACGGCCTTCGTGATTAAATTAATACGCATCTGAACTCGAAACCGTTGGGCGTTAGATCATCAAACGTAAACTCTATTTCCTTAATACAATAAAGAAGCGGTTTTTTAATTGCACCAATCATTGGTTGATTAGGTAGGTGGGGTAATTCTGGAACAATTGACTACTGGAATGAATTTATCAACAGTGTGATCATGAGTCAATAGAAATGGCGAGTTTTATTATGAATACCCATCGTTATTTAGCTACCTTACATTGTCTCAAACACTGTCTTAATCATAAATTACCGTTCAGTTAAAATAGCTCCAAAAAGTAAAAAAAAGTATTTTTGTCTCTTGAACAACGTGTAAGTGTTGTTAAGCTTCTTGACACAGGGAAATCAGTTCAGGCTATTACATTAACTAGTTTTAAAATCCTGAGTACTACTGATAATAAAATACTATAGCATATATAGGGGTTACCTCTCTCGAGCAACAACCTCTCGTAAGCAACCAAATTTATCTTCTTTCTGTTCGATGTTGCTTAAGAGAGGGAGCACTGTATAGCATAGTATTATAGGTATAGTATTACAGCAGTTTTCACCTAACACGGTCGCAATTTTACAAACTGTAAATTTTTAAGCAAACTTTTTTTGTTTATTTAAAGTTCTGTTTTTGATTGCTTTAATAAAATCATCTCTTTTTTGTGCTATCCACTTTAAGCTATTTGTTGCATTTCAGATAATTTCAAAGATGGTTTACCTACGCAAAAAGTTCTTCAAAGACCTATGGATGGTAAGTTGTCTACACTTCACCTTCATAGAATGTCTTGCATCAATTGAAACACCGAAAGTTAAGAGCAGCAATTTAAACAAACGCCTTCGCGATGGACTAGCTATGCATCTTAAATGCCTTAAGTTACTTTTTTCAACGCTTTCATTTCCCCTATTTCTTAATGGATTTTACCAAAATTATGTATTTTCAGTTGTATCTTTCAAATGTAGTTCTTAGCATAATTTCCTTATTTCAAAATAAAACTACTTTCGAAACGGGTCTTACTCTGAGAATACATCTGATATACAAACATAAATGTCATAAACAGTCACTGTTATTTATTGTCTAAGAATTTTCAAAGCGCTCCCTCACCATAGCTTGTTGACCAGATTAAAAAATACGCCAAGACAGAGGATGATGATGGCCCCGATTCGCTCACTGGAGGCCTTTCATTATGCTTCAGAATCTTGTAACAAAACTAAATGCACACAACTGTGCCTTTGGCAGGTAGTGATCACAAGTTATTTGTTTTGTAAATTATTGCACATACTAACAAATCAAGATGCATCTAGACTAAGATTCTGATAAAAGTTTGTGAAGATGAGGTCAAAAAACTTGTTAGGCCGTTCACATGGTTATTTGATGATTTGGCCCACTGACCTACTTTCTGATACTTTCTACATGAGACTCAGTTATACAATATTTCTCACAGACACACGTTCTGTAACAGGGTCATAAATGTGGCTTTTGTTGTTCACAAGGGGTTTCTATGATCTGACGTAGTTACCTATTTTCACTCCATGTGATCAAATAACTAACTTATCCAACATTTTATGCAGACAATCATTCTGTCTGGGGTTTTTTGGCGAGAATTGAACCATAAATGTGACCTTTAGTGTTCACAAAAATTTTCTAGGATTTGACCTAGTGACCTTATTTTTGACCCCACGTCACTCTGTTACGAATTTTCTTGCTAACAACAGTCTGACCAAGTTTGGTGAAGACTGGGTCATAAGTGTGACCTTCAGTGTGTTCCCAAACAAATTGTTGATGCCGCATGACGTACGACGTACACCTCACGAAGAACGACGGTCATCGGACAACGGACTAAGAGGTATCATATACGTTCACCTTGAAAACGTTTTTTTCAGGTGAGCTAAACACAGGGACAACATCTACTTAACAGCACCATTTTATTATTACATATAACCGATCTTTGTTTTCTACCGGTGCAGCTGTTTGACACGAGCGTGGTACTCGCCAGCGTCACCATTGAGGTCCTTCTGTTTATCGGAATCTTCTGCTACAACTCAGGTGTCGGGGCAGCGGCTTTCGTCATCGTCTTGAGATTATGGCGGATCCACCGGGCATGCAGCAGTAAGTCTTGAAGGGGATATTATGCGTTCATTGTCGGATAAAGTTGCTAACCTAAGATCCATTAATGCCCGACCACGTGGGTTAGCGTTGACGTTTTACATCAGTCACAAACTATACGATGATTGGCTTGATTGTGATGCAATGATTTAAATGCAGATGAAGATTATATAATGTTCTTAATAGTTTTTATCCTCTTAAAACTATAAACTGCTTCATTGCACAAAACAACGAACCAATAAAAAAGTTTTTAATGTTGGTAACCGTTGAGAATTCAGAAGAGAAATAACTGATCGTTAACTTCAGTAGGTATGAGACGCATACAAGATGTAGCAGATAACTGGTCTCTGATATTTGAACAGTGACTTTTTTTAACTATTTTATGATATCTTTTACATTAAGAAGTTTAGTCTTAATGCATTCTTGCAAAAAACAACAACAACACTTACAGTTCTCCATATTTTATCAAATTGTATTGACACTAACCACATTGGGTTGGAGTATTTTAATATCAATAACATAGATGATCTGTTTAATAGGTAAATAAGAAAAGGTCCTATCAAAATTTTCACAGATATTAAATATAATCTACCTCTAGACAAAGGCAAACATGGTAAATATAAATGTGATAAAAACACAGAGACAAGATACAACATACAAAAAGAAAAGCCATCAGTAACCGCCTTGGAACGGTCAGTCTGTGTCCGATAATCAACATGCTTGCTTCCTACACGAGATTTGGTATTCTAAAAAAGTTGTTAACATCAGTGGCGACTCCATAAAATCTTTGGTGGGTGGGTGTTGGGTTACGGGGGCATGAGTGAATAAATCAAGATCCATTCAACTTAATCGTAGTAAATATTAAATATATATACACATATTATGGGCACTTACGTCAACCTATGCAGTCAACAGACAAAATTTACTTTAAAAGCTTAGTATTTTCAAGCTTACATGTATGTGTTTTCACAACTCTACCTTTTTGCCTTGAAGGAATGCATCCTCCATCCCCACCCCTGGACTCATTCCTGGTTAACATTTCAACTATCAATTGTTCTTTCTTTTCAATTATCATTATTATATACATTGTTGTATTCGTCGCCTTCTGGCCTATCAGGTGTCAGTGCTCCGTTAATTACAAAATACAAAAAATAGCTTTGTATTTCCATGTCACTGAATCATGAGTGTTTTCTTCAGTCCGGAAGAAAAAGTACCGTGAACGTTTGGACGATGAGATCCGGTATTTAACTCAGACCAAGATGGAGACTGAACTTAAATACAAGCACATGGAGCAGACCTGTCGCAAACACCAGGCCGAGCTACAACGCCTTTCCAACCTTCTAGAGGTCAACACAGAAGGTAACAGACTATATTTATATGTATGTATGTATTTACCCTCAGTTATTTGACTGCCCTACCTGTATATGACATACAGTATTGATGCTGCACTTAAACTCTGATAAAACAAACATGTTCTCTTGCAACCCACCAAGGAAATAATGATAAATGGTTAATTAACAAGCATTATTGAACGGTCATATAAACAAGATTAGAAGTTTGTAAGAATCACAGCACTTCAAGTTTATACACTATCATATATTAAAGTATTCACTTTAATTAAGATTCGAAATTTCAGTGCATTAAACGTACTTCGTATGCAAGAATTGTAGATTCCGTTTTGTAATTCATGCAACTAGTGTTGTATACAATCATGTAACAACTTACAAAATATTGTTGTTACTACTTGTTTTGTTTATTGGTTTTATAGATTATTCAAAACGTTTTATTTATTTCGCCATTACTATAGTACAAGTTAGTGATGTACTATGTGCCGCCTTTATTAGCTCCTTAATTGAAAGAGAAACTTGGTAAATTTGCTATAAATTGTACACAACGAGGTTAAATTACTTTTAGCTAAATTTCAATAAGAATGACATGTTTCAGTCTACACATCATTTTAGTGGGACAGTGGTTGCAGTAAGTGGTAAGACTGTCATAGGAGACGCGCTGGAGCGCGACACCTATGTATGGAATGGCTCACTGAAATTTGCACATGGGGAAAGTTTGTTTTGCGGACTTTCATAACCCTGATAAAATACGGGTCATAATTCTGTACATGGGGTTCTATTTGTTTAGTTTTATTTTATTTTAATTTATCTATCTACATGTATGTGAAAAAAAAAACCTTTACGATAACTGCTTTAATTACGTTTAAAAATGGTATTTCACTTTTTCTGTTAAATCTGTTTTAATCGTTTTTGTCGCCTTTGAGGCTCCGCATCAACGGTTTTCCTGTTGCTGTATGGTTTTGGAAATGATTATGGGGTGACGTCACAGCTTTTAAAATTTAAATTAAAACCTAACTTAAGTCAATTGTTGATTCTTATTTTTATATTACACGACTGCACTAATTCGAATTCGTATGAAAGGGCAGACTGCACTAATTATGACAGATTTATACAGGAACATTTGAATATTGTGTGAAATGTCTTCCTCATTCAAGTTTTGTTGGGATTTAAACTGTTTAGTCGGAGTTTTATGGTTACTATGTGTAAAATACCTGCGCCCTTAATAAAGAAGTGGTCTGACAAGTCGCGATTGTTATAAAAGCTAATTCCTACGCATATTGTATTGTAGTTGAGCTTTCCCCATCAGTTTTGAATTTTGAGACACTCGTGTGACCCTCGGTCAAACTACACGGAACTGCTGTCAAACTACGCTAATGTAAAATTGCCAAATATGAATTTACAGATAGATACCTAGTTCAGTGTTTCCGATTGAAATTGATGTGCGAAGACTAACAGAAAGATACATTTTATATGGTGTAACATATGTCTACATTTAATGACCAGTAATACCGACGTATATGCGCCTTAAAGTACATACTTAGATCAATACATACAAAGTAAGTAAAGAAATATACGAAACAATATCGGTACAAATTAATATTGTAATGACCGAAAATGACCAACAAGGACAGGCATAGACCAACAGTTCGGGAACATTTCTTAAGTATTAAAGTGTAAGTTATCGTGTATTTAGAGTATTTTATGGATTGCAAAAAACATTTTCTTTTGTTGACCGCTCTGTTTACAACAGTCTTTTTTAAATTATTTACCGGCGACTTTGATGCTCTGCATCAACTTTTTCTTGTACTGTAGGCCTACTTAAAGAAAGGTAGTCAATAGTCGTAGCAACTGAAAACAGTCGTTGGCCGGTTAGGTAGAGAGTTTTTTCGGTTAGATATGTATATAGATGTTATTGGCAATTGCTATTAACGGCGGTCGCTTTGATTTACATCTTGGCTGACATTGCGTCTGCATTTCTAAGTATGTCAAAGGTGAAGTTAGACAGCTTAACCGAAAAATATAATTCAATTCAATGTATATTTTGCTACCAACAGTAATATGTAATTGCTGACTGGCTTGGTACAAAAAAAATATGAACAATTAAGACAGTTTGCAAAGCAATATTTGGTTATTTATTTCAGATGTAAGCGAGAAAAAACAAATAGCAAACGGAACCACGCTGGCGGCAAAGTTAACAGCTCAGTTCCATGCTGGAAACAACTCAGTAGAACTCGGACCTGGAAATCGTACGTCACGTGACGGCGCATGCGCAGATGACAGTCCCACTCTCAACAGATCTGCAAGCTTCACGCAGACGAACAATGAATCAAAAGAAAATGAAAGTATAACAAATGAAAAAGACACTAAAGGAGGTAACGAACTTGAAAGAAATGATTCGGATGTGAACAGTAAAGCTGCAGATTCCGGTATTGAGGTTAAGGACTCCTTTCGGAGCGATAAAGCTCAAGTAAAAAGTCGTGTGAAAGGCTACAGTGAGGACAATGTTTTTGACGATAGTGATTCCGAGGCGCCTCCTGGCGGAGAGACGAGTGTGCAGGAGGTACGGGTACAGATCGAGGACACGATTCACCAGAGACAGCTGCCTTCAATCTCCAAGAGTGTCAATGAGGAGGAGCCCGAGCATAGTAACGTGACGCTTAGACGTGAGTGAATTAAAACACATATCAAAAGAACGATTTCCCATATAAATGGCATTACCTGGTCAAGGGTATAGTCAATTGTTTATTTGGTTATTTATAGTTATAGTCCAAGACATGGTATGATAAAAAGGACATGTACATTTAAAGTTTGAAGCATATAGTTAAAGTTGGAGTACACTACATTTTGCAACACAGCAAATTCTGGTCAAATAGTCTACGCTTTAGTCACATTATATGGAAACAATAGTTTCGAACAAGGAAAAAATGAATCGCAGTGTGACTTTAGTGATGTGCGCACTGCCTCAGTTTTTAAATATTAACACTTGGATAATAGAACGAGCGATAATTCAGAAGTTATTAGGTTTCAAATGCAATTGATTTTATTGTCTATACAATTTTTTACATGAAATATGAAATATTACTGAAATGTGCCAGATATCATTTTGGTTTTGTTATGTGTTTGGTTTTAAAATGGAACGCTTAAAAAGTAACTGTGTTTTTATCTGGTTATATATAATATTACGTGCCTTTATCAATCGGTTTAACTGCCACCACACCAGTACCAGGTCATGTTTCTGTTTTTTTCCACACACAGGGAAAGCCAGCAGTTCTGCAGCATTAGGCGTCGAAAACGCTGCTTATGTTTGTGACGCTGATGAGCTCGACGGAATGAAGACGTACCGTAGTATTGTAAGTGACGTTAACGTACATTATCATACAATGTGACATCATATGTTGTCATGTATGCATTTGATTGGTACGGTTTCTTATTTGTATTGCGTATTATAGCTTCGCGCGTGACATTAACACACACTGTTATATAGCATCTTGATTTTGGAAATACATCAACTAGGTATAGAATGCCGTAACGCTTTAAATGAAGTGTACTTTTGTACTCGTAGTTGTGAACAGAATCAATGGGAATTACACATTCAATGTGAATTTTTGTGCCATTGCTAGTGACGTTAGCTTTACCAATTAAGTATTCTCATAATTACTCATAATTACTCAATGTCATTGAGTTTGACGTTAAGGTTTTTATAAACATGTTATACAGCGTTACAAAGCATTGCTCGTCAAATTATTTATTTGGAAAACAGTAAATTGTTGATGTCGTTGAAGATGTTAAGTTCATTATGAAACACATTCGTCTGTATAATAGTGCAAAAAATCTTTATGCCAACGAATTTCAAACTTATTGTAATCAGTTAAAAAACAACAATTGCATAGAAAATTAATGAATGAAAACACTATTTCTATTTCCTTTCTTTCAGGACGGAACGCCAATGACGGATCTATGAGAATTCCACTACCATCATTTAGGGATCGGCACCGCCCGCTGTCGGGACCCATTTATTCCTCTTTATATGGTCTCATTTCGTTTGTTTATTGGGTATATTGTCGAGGATTGTAGTTATTTGGCGGTTTGTCGTTGTTCAATTGAAGCAAACAAAGTAGCTGCCTTTACTGTTTATAGCATGCAGTACCCACATAGGTGATACCAAAGCGGGTCACAGTTTTTTCACACCAGGCCTACCAGTCGTAGAACTACCCTTATGTTTGCTTGAACGTTAGTAAGGGAGTTAAATTAGTATTTTTAAAGACTTTGGTATGTCACGGCTCGGCTTCGGAACAGTTGTCTCCCGTTACTTGTAGCCGACGCTCTACTGATTGCGCTACCAAATCCGGCACTCTCATTTCTATTTTTATACATATTCAATTAAGAGATGGCTAATAACTAGCTAATTATCATATGCACATAGCACAATAAGTTAATCAAAGCTTTGGGTAAAATTTATAATACACTACATTATATTTTGTGGGTATTAATTCTTTTTTATTTGTTGGACGAAAGTATCACTGTTTTATTATCCAAGTGCATATTCATTTCTAAAGTGAATGTTAGTGCGTAAACAAACAGATGTATCATATGATTGTGTTCGTTATTTTGTGCAGTTATCCAAATATCATTGTAATGCATTTATTTCACATGTATGTAGTCTACATGTTTAACCCGATCCAACTTTCCATCAGTTATTATTATTATTATTGTTATTATTATTATTATTATTATTATCATTATTATTATTGTTATTATTATTATTATTATAATTATTATTATTGTTATTATTATTATTATTATTATATCATTGTTTTGTTATAATCCTAACTATTTTCATTATTATCATTAATATATATATTTTAACATCTCTAATGTTAATTTCCATCGCCAGCTTACTCACCATTTTTGTATACCTCACTTCTAGTCAGTAGAATGTTCGGTTGTTGAAGCTATTACGAACTACTAAGCACATTTAACTATTGTAATAAGCAGATTGTACTTTGGAAGTGGCCCACGGATTTCTCTGTCTTCTAGTATGAGGTTTTGGTACCTTTTGTCTTTCTTTCGTGAACTTTAAAGCAGGCAAAAGAAACTGCAATTTAAATTATATTTAAAGTAAGGTGTACCTGGTCAGTTACACTTTATACTCTTTATAAATATGGTTTTAACCAGTCACATTAGATCTATAGTAAAATATCATTACAGAAAAAATGATAAATATATAAACACAGTACTTAGGACAAAGAATAATGTATAACTATGCTATCTATAGTCCTTAGGAGATAACATGCCTCAATGTTTATAAATATATTTTGAATTTAAATAAATAACATATAACTTTTAAATATTACTTTGAGTTCCAATTTTGCGATAATTTAGATATATGTTTAGGTAGAACCACGGCTCAACGTAAAGTCAGCCAGAAGTTCTCCGTGTATGATAATGTTTGTACTGCCGGAGACGATGATTTATGAACATATATGCGTCGCAAAAGTCGACCACTTGAATACTGCCCATGGACGAGAGTGTCAGTGTTTATCTAAAGATAATTTCAATGTGATGTCATAGGCACTGGTAAGACGGTTTAAGGCAGCCATCTTGGAAGGCAAAAGCTAATGGCAGGCCGAAATCTGGAAATATGTGTAGTATTAAACTCACCACTGTGTTTTTATCTTTTAGTCTGCTATCAAATCAAACAGCGTAAATGAAGTATTTTATATATCAAAACTATATTTGATAGTTTAAAAGGTATAAAAATACAATAAAAAACGAAACACTGTTCATTTTGTTTAAGGATAATAATTGCATTTATTTCTGTGAATTAATTTTTTGTGCATTAAACAATTTTAAAAATATTGTTTTCTAAAAATATGAATTTCAATGGGTTTCCGGTTTTGTAAAGCTTTTAATTCTTGGACCACAAATGAAGAAATTACAAGGAAATAAAAGTTACGCTTCTATACAAGTCATCTAAAAATCCTTGAAGTTGCCATTAAAGATGGCTGCCAAGATAAAGGATCTTCACTGATTTGGGATCTGTCTATCGAGCCGTTTTGACAGTGGGACATTAATAAGTAAATTACTGCACGCGATAATTAAATAATTGATTTTTAATACATTATTGCTTGTGCGCTTATTATTTAAAATCCGGTGTGAAATTTGTATATCATATTTAGATACTAAATTCTAAATTTTGTATTAATTTAATCTACAAATAATTATATTCAATTGATTGAATGATATTTATACTGGATTCATATTTTGGATATTTTAAATGTTGCCGTATTGACTTTTCACCAAGTGATATATAGACAAAAAAGCAGCTGGTCTGCATAAGAAGTCCAACTTCAATTTAAATCAAATATTAGGTTTAAATAAACATTTAGTTTGATAAAATGGCTATAATTAAGATGGCTATTTCACATTTCTATTATTTGTTTGGTACAGATATTATAGCTTAACTTATTACTTCAGTGTTTACATGTCCGTATTCTTAATATGATATGATGATTATAGCTAGATGTATTTATATTTAGGAATTCCACTATTTTTGTGATCCGATTGTTAATGGTCAGTGTTCTATATTATTGTTAGTGTAAACGATTAATAAAAAAATAAAATACATGGAAATACGTGTTTGTTTTCCTTTAATGGCAGTGTTGATGTACTTCATGCACTGTCATTAATTCCCTATTGTGAAGTTATCGCTTTCGTGTCTGTCTCTTGCCTATTATATGTAACTCGCGTCAGGCGCGTTTCTGCCATTACGCACTTTACGCCTTTGCGTAACCTCCGAAAATTCGGAAAATCTAAAAGTACCAATAACACTAAGAATATCGATACCTTTCCCGGGATAGGAATGATATATTTTATTTCTCCAGTTTCTATGTTATAAAATCTTATTACCACGCCATTCAAGTTGAAAAGGTCGTTCATATTTTGCGTTAAGTTCCTCGCATGTCCGCATTTCATCCCGTTTTTCATTAGAAAAACCCCGAATATATTCAAAAGTATTACTACAAAGGTTATTTCCCTTGTAATTGTTCGTAACTTCAAAAACGGACCCAGATACGCGCCTGACTCGCGTATTGATGTTAATAGTAAAAGTAAATAAAGAAGTTGTTCTTCTTCAATAAATCAGTCGGTAGGCAGGTAATCCTTGTGTAAGGGGTAAAGGCGCCCGTTGCCCGTGTGGTAAGAGGCGCCCGTGGCTCGAACGATTGGATACGTCTCTCGTCCGACTAGGTAGAGGCGCTCATGGTCGGCTGGATAAAGGCGCCAATTGGTCCGGGTTATTAAAGGCTTCTGTGGCCCGGGCGGTTTGAGTCGCCTTTGGTCCAGGCATTTAGAGGCGTTCATGGCCTAGATGTTGGGGGCTACTATTAAAGTATAATATATGTTTTGTAATTATAAGTATTTTTCCATGTTCTTATATAATATAGCATTAACAGAAAAAAAACATATACGGACATACTTTGTTATGTACAATCCTATCTGATTGAGGTTCCGTATGGTAACCCCTAACGTATCACATTGTTTAGCCGTGTCGTATGATGAGTATACCGGCCGCAATAGCTCAGGTGGTAGAGCGTCGGCTTGCGGATCGGGAGGTCGTGGTTTTCAAACCCCGGCCGGGTCAAACCAAAGACTTTAAAGTTGGTAGTAGTGGCTTCCCTCCTTACGCTCGGGGCTAAGGGGACAGCATTACGCCTGACTCGTCGGTGTCAGTATAATGGACCGGCCGGGTTCAGTCCCTGGGCACCTCATAAGTGCCCCTGTTCTATAATGATAGAAATGTCGCTGCACAGTATCGGCAAAAATACCGGCTAATCCCATCTCATCCCCATGATTAGTACGGATTCGCATATACATTGTACATTTTTCCGTAATGAGGGGACATAACTTTATTCAAATTACATTGTGCTGCCTCCCTTTTGACCAGCTATGGGCATTGACTATGATTTCAATTCCATACAAGTTGGAAATTTTGTTAATTTTAAGGTGTATTGTAATGTTGTGCAAGTGAAGAAGACACATACCAAAATCCTGTTTTTGTTTTGTTTTAACTGCTTCAAGATAAATGATTTATTGTTTATGGCGACTTGATTGAATTAGTGGAGAAAGATAATTATTGGTATCAATTATTACCTGAATACTATCTCTCTTGAAATATAAACCTGCTCTACAATATGCGACACTATTCCCTTATTCCCTATTTTCGTAATGAAAGAAATGTTTTAGTTACCTCCCTTGTGTGAAGGTATTTTCATATATTTTATATACGAAATATAATACATTAATTTGCTTATTTTTAAGAAAAGCGCCCAACCTTTTTATCAAATTCTTATCTCAATAATAAAGATTCCATTTTATGGGTATGCTTCAGTCTTAAGTGTTTTTCAAAATTTTAAAATATCTGATTTTGTCTGCAGTAACTATATACCAAATACCTACTAACAAGGGAGGTAAGAATGTAGTTTTTTTGATAGTTAGAGTAAAGTCCCTTTACATACGAAAAGCCCAAGTCTGAGATCATTCGAAGTAATTTTAGATGAAATATGAAATCTGACAAATTAGATGCTTGTGAATAATCTCAGACTTGGGCTCAAAGATTAAAAACCTTGATCCAATCTGTTCTTTCTGGACAGTTCTAGATTGTATGAGTGTTGTTTATTGGACATTTAAAACAATACAAACTTGTATTGGTCCCGTTCCGGGTGGGGTGGGTGGCGGTGGACTTAATGTGGGGAGGTCTTCAATCTCACCGGTGGTTCTAAGCCTGTCATGCACAAATTGATAAGGCCAAAATAAATGGTGTAAATACAAATAAGAAATAAGCCAGCTCTAGATGATCTGTGCCAGATCTGCCCCCATATGCTGTTAGGTCTTTATAAGTACAACGTGTTACCACTGCACAAGTTCTGAGCTATAAACTTAAGTTTATTATGAATGTAGCAAGATGAGTGTTATGGGGTAAAAGAAAACACAAAAAACTAATGCTTCAACATGTTATCAGAGTATGTCAACAATGAACTTTAAACGTAAACATATAATGTTATACAAATATATAAGACCCGTCGGCATGAGACAAAGAATTCGCGGAAGTAAGCAGCCATTTGGAGACACATGACAAATAAAAGTTTGGGCGTAAACTACTTGCAGGACGCTTTATATACAATATAATAAACGTCGGTCGATTGTTTATGTCTACCTTTACTATTTTCTTGAATATATATTATACTTGAATTTTACTGTTCTTTCTTCTTTGTTGCCATCTACTTTAACATTTTTGTAACTGCAAGCTTCGCCACAAACTTCTGAATACACAGCTGTTTTTCATAGAAAACACCAAGGATTGCCAAACAGCTGCGAATTCTGTATGTGCCTTCTACATTATTGTCTCCATTCGCTAGTCCAATGTTACATTATCTATGCTCCTCTCCAGAGATGTGCGTCAATATTTGTAATACGTACTCATACTGCAGTCATCATAAAAATGCTCTGACTTTTAACCATGTATAAAATAAGATAGGGATAACAGACAAACAATAATGAAAAGGGATAACAGACAAACAATAATGCAAAATACAGTTACTATAAGATTTACCACCCATTTGCGATTGTAATGACTATTTGAGATATATTATTATATCTTAAATTTTGCGAACATGTCCAGTCCAGATCGTCAACAACTCATTTGCTACATCGTAAAGAATAAAATAATGAGTATTGTTTTTGTCACTAATACATTTCTTTTTTTATATTGCCGTATAAAAAGTATTTTTCAGCAAGTCAACCATAAATGAGGGTGTGTTGATTTGTTTAAAAAAATACAACAAAACAACAACAACAACAAAACAAAACACACACATACAAACATAGATAATAAGCAAGCTTAAGTTTTAAAATAAAATAACCTTTTAACGCCATATTGCAAGAAACATTTCCCATTCATTTTAAACCAAAGGGGTGGGGTTAGAAAAAAATGAGTGGTTAAGAATTTGAAGTTTAAATGTCTGATGCTGTTAAAATATCCCTTACGATGACATGGCAGCAAATAATAAAAAGTGCCATGTGCATGTTTGTATGCAAGAAGATTAGCTTTCATGAAAACCCACACAAAAGACCACATATGGGTTTTTTTATGGAATGTTTTATCAGCGGCAGTCATCGCTTATGTCATTGTCATGTAAAAATAGACACAAAAGATACATTAAAGGCGACATTTTTTTCTATAGACAAACACAAGTTGACACTTTAGTATCAACTTGAAGAAACTATTTTATTTACCATATCGTGATATACTGTGAAGGCCGGTCATGATATCACACCAAGTTACAACTATCAGTAATAAGTCAAACTTTGTGACATAAAAGCACGAACGATCACCTATTCTAAATACTTGTGCAGGTTCGATATCGAACCCAAGACTGATGCGAAATTGTACCATGGGGAAAAATAGTGCATGCAACAATTGCGAGCCATCAAGCCAAAACTTATGCTCAGCTTAAAACTATCCACGCGTTTTCCTAAACAGTAATAAAATTTCATTTTAAACGTGAGGTTTCATTATCGCACTCAAGTGATGATGTTTATTAATAGTTTTAAATATAAGACAGATCAAGCAGTGTAACTTATTAAGAGCTAAGCTTAAGAACGATTTCCCCGTAGAACTAGGCAGCTGGTTCCAAATAATAGAGGACCTCACGAGGTACCTTTTGCCTGATTCTGATTTACGGCAGTACTTGATAAAGAAATTCTTCAGTGTTTTCTAAAACAGAATAAACTTGATAAACAGCTGCATGTAGCCAGCAATGAAATCTCAAAGATCAATATTATGCATAAACATAACTTTCCGACATGTCCTCTGACCCTATATGACCCCAAAGACATGGAACGCAGCACGTTCATAGACGAATATATGGAACGATATTACGCTCTAGTACTTTTAAGGGAAGGTTGTTGTCTCCAAACAACCTTTCAATATTTAGACAAAACTGACTGATAGTAAACCGAATATCTCTCCTCGAATGTTTGGCGATGAATAGAAAAATTATTCTTCGCTGCATATTTACAAAAACCATTGAAATTGTCTAGCAAGGAATGACATCAATATGACCATTGATCTCATTTTCACCAAAGGCACTGAAGTTTGCCGTCCGTATTATTATTTCCAGTTCTTAAACCAGTGGAAGGCTGACGTACTCAGACAGACGCCATCGTTATCATTCCTTTCAATTCCTCTAAAACCCGCGATAGTTTGCCGTCCACAGAAAGACGCCATCGTTATCATTTCTTTCAGTTCCTCTAAAACCAGTGCAAGATTGCCGTCCATAGTAATACACTAGCAATATCCCTGACTGTATTACCACTAAAGCAGTGGACATTTGTCGTCCATAGAAAGAAATCGGTAATTTCATCTTCCAACTATTTTTACATCAACCAGTAGTATTTTTCTTCCTCAGAAAATATCAATATTTGTCTCCAACGTATCTCGCATGGCCGGTGGAAATTCTTTCATGAAAGAGATAAATAAACATCGTCCTACAACTCAATTCAACTTAAATTTATGGAAGTTGATCGTCATTAAAAAGACAACAAAACAAAATAGTTGTCTTCACAGAGGCATTCGCAATCAAGGTCAGTTATAACCAACACCATATCATAAGTAACGTGCACAAGTCGCTATAATATTGTGTCCCGTTTACACCGGAGTAGAACGTAGCCAAGGATACGGAAGGCAACGATAATGGCGACGAGGACCAACAGGTATGTGTGGATTGGCAGGGTGATCCCAGCTTGGTGAAGTATGTCTTCGTATGTGATGTGGTTTGTTGCATTCAAGATGCATGTTGAGTATTCAATGATGCTGGTCATGTTACACCTGAAAACATCAACGAAAAAACACAACAACATTATACACTTTGCAGGTTTCTCTTGGAAATTTAAACATGCATACAATTAAAAATTCGATTCAAATTGCAATTGCGTTGCCGTTTTATATTTTAATTTTATGTTTATCAAAAAAACATTTCGTAAGGGGTGCCCGTGGCTGTGACTGTTTAGCCTCTCACCGCGTGGGTTCGAGTCTCGTTCGAGACTTAATGTGGGAAGGTCTTCCAGCTGACTTGCGTTGCACTGGTGGTTCTACCCAGACATTTGTCTGGGGTTTTCCTCCATCAAAAAGCTAGACGTTGCTATAATGATCATAATTGGTCGCTGCAATTGTCTTACAAAACAACAACAACATTTCATAAGGTCAGTACTGTCATGTATAGTTAACTAATTTAAAATCAGCCTACATAACATTATTTATATACAGTAAAACCTCGCTTAGAGTGACACCTGTGGTTCTTTTTTTAAGTGTCCAACTTAGCGAGGTGGTCCTCTAAAGTGAGTTCATACGAATCAAGTCAATATACTAGACTAAGTGCTTATATCTAAGTTTTAATATTATATTGTCTTTAGATTGTATTAATATTTAAGTGTACATATTGTGTTACAGTTCATTTGTTTTACAAGCTAGTGTATAATATTCGAATTTAGTCAATTTTCACAAGGATACAATGAAACATAAAAATATAGTAGATTTTCAGTATTTATTATTTGTTGCAAAAAAAATTTAACATAAAAGTCAGTCCTGAGAGAAAATTAAGAAAGAATGTTATATAATGAAGCTATGAAGCTATTTAAATCTTCTTACTCAACAACGTAAGATCCTGCATACTAATTTCAATATATATTGGAGATCCGGTATCAGTTTGAAAACCTCAAACAAAACGCCGACTTATTTACGATATATATTGAACATATACATATTCGTAAAGACGTCGGCGATTTGTTTGATGTTTTCAAAATTTATACCGGATCATAAATGTATATTGAAATTAGTTGCCCTGTCGAACTACAAATGACTTCATTAAAATATGAAATTTGTACAAGAAAGTAGTCACGTGTTACCTGAGGTATGTTAAAATTGGTCACGTTGTTATAAGAAACGTGACGGTTGTAACGTGATAACGTTGTGCTTTGTAACTATCGCGTGGTGCACTAGTCACTTGGTACATTTAACTAGATAGGTTAACACCATTACATTGTGAATGATTATTCCACTTACGGCGCAGGCGGCATCTGGCGGAAGATGACGATGCTGACGGCACAGAACGGGTAAAGAATGGTGGATAGATATTTTGCCCAGACCAGCCAGGCAGGCATATTCTGGGAGAAGAACCCTCCTGAAATAAAACAGGACCCGAGTGTTTAAGGTGGGTAGTGTGTGAGTGGAAAGCGGAGGAGTTAATTGCATAGAGTGTACTGGTCTTCGATTAGTAATGTCCAGCCCTAATATCTGATGATGACACTATCTCAAGTTGGCAGCTGAGTTGTTTTATAAAAAAAACCACACATTATTCATCGTCCATTCGTACAATGCTGATTATACCAAAACTATAATTTACTTTCAATATATTTAAAGAAAACAGGATTTTTTAAGACACACGTCTTCACCTTAATGGCATAATAGTATTTAACAGAACGACGAAGACGACGATGACAATACAAGAAAAACAAGAACCACAACATAATCAGGCGTTGACACATTTTAAAATTGTTATTTTTTGTTGTAGCTGTAGCTATAGTTGTTGCTGTGGTTACTTCGGTTGCTTATGATGATGTAACTCACCTATCATGAATGCACATAGTGAGTAGCTGACGAAGGTAGTTAGTGCAGGTTTCAGTTCCTTGAACCAAACTCCGAGCACAAACCCGAAAGCCTGCAATTAACATAATATCCAATACATTACAGAAAATATAGGACGAAACGCACACACTAAAACAATGATACCTTTTTTCCATCATTGGTTTTATGTAGCCCCAAATAAAAAGCCCCAAAACCAGAACGACATAAATAACTTAAAAACAGAAAGTAGACAGAAAGTAGACAACATAGAACAGAAATATTGACAAATGGCAAGAACAGCTGCAGTTTATGAGGCCGAGAACTTGACACCGTGCACGTAACAACACCGAAGTTGGTCAACGCGCTAGGTTTAACAGTTTATCCTATCTTACAGTTCAGTCTAATGCATCAAAAGAATGTAATATGTTCGCTTACTTCCTTATAATATTCAGTTCGTGAATGTTTCCAAAACTAATCGATGATGCGACGTTTTGTAGATCGGTGCATAGAATTTTGTATGTTGTTTTATGCAGTTAAATTAAAGTCGCGCCCCTAGTCTCCCCCTCCCAAAGCCCACCCCCCCACCCCAACCTGCAATACGGCCAACCATTTCAAAGCATCATATTAATCATATTAAGGCATTTAATAACAATACGACACATATTTGTCATTAGATAAATAGGGATATAATCTGGAAAAACAACCTCCACTTGATCGGTGTCTGCAAACCTTGCTCGTTTTAAATGTTTGTTTTTAAATGTTCATAGTCATAAAAAATACATATTTGAGAGATAGCCTAAGACTACGTTTTATGAAATGTGAACAATGGGTATTTCACCACTTTAACGTCTTTTGAAAATAATAAAAGGAGCTGGTGGTACAGACAATATATTTTTATTTTTATTTTAGGTCAGCTGTTATTGATTACTTAGGATAATATAATATTCGTATAATATTCAAATGATTGGGATACGACGTAAAATTGACACAAGATGTTTGTGTTATACACGCTGATAAACATTTCTGCTTATGCCCCGGACGTTAAACCAGCGCGAGTGCGCATGTGCATTTGGCGAGTATTCAAGGGCAGACAACTTAGTTATCGGAAAGGCCAATTTACAAGTAATAACAGTCCACTCTATCATGCAATCCATATAAACGGGCAATGGAGGCATTCACATGAGTTTTGGGTCATATGTTATTAAACATTCAATTCAAATCGGAGAACAATTTCAAACAGCTGATTAGTGAAGTTAAATTTATTTTTACACTTTGACCAATTTAATGCTCTAAAATGTTCTTCTTAAAGATAATTGATTAAAATAAATCTGTTATACAAATATGATCAATATATAGGCTGAAGACGTTCTCAAATCTTGTTCAATGATGAAAAGTAAAAAAAAAATGTTTCTTAAATGTGGCCAATTATATTCTTAAAATTTTATAGAGCTATAACTGATTAACTAGATTCAATCCGCTACTCAACTCAGGCCAAACTTGAAAGTGTAATTCGACTCGATTTCATAGATGCTTGGCTTAAATAAATCGCCTCGATATGACAAAATAATGCTTTAAAATGTTCTTCTGCAAGAGCTAAGAGTTTATCATGGTTGTCTTACATCGGACTCAGATAAGGACAAATAACAGCCAAAATTGTATATGTAACAGACCAAAATCAAAGTGCGGTGGGGAGATTACCTGTGATAGCAGCACCTGTAGCAGTATGACTGGGTAGGTGGCGAAGAACTCGACCACGCCCCCTACGCCGGACATGGTGAAGAATATAATGTACATGAGTGTGGGCAGGATGAAGGTCAAGGGCAGGTCACTGGTCATTTTTGCGCAGTAGTAGGCCGACAACCGATACGACCCGGCCGACCGCTCCTTGCTGATCACAGCTCGCTCGGATGGGTCTGGAAGTCAGTAAAATATCCAAGTTTAAATATCCAGTGACAATATGAGAAATTAAAGAGGGCATATTAATCAGCTGGGTTGTTGAACAAGGAAACAAAATAAACGATGTTTTCCTATAAGTTAGCAATTTTAAACAGGCTAGATCTATGTGTGCATCGGGCTTCTTATTAAGAAAAGCTACACTGCTAGTAGCGCACACATGGGTAGGGTAAGGTAAACGTAACCGTTCATGAGCCAGCAAACATATATTAATTAAGATTCCTATTATACAAAAGCTACAAGGGTGCGTTATGCCGGATCAGTAATACACAATAATCAAAGTCACAAAGGCGACGCAAAAAGTGAAAGAGGTAAACAGACATATTTGAAAAGTAATGTTTTTTTTTTATTTGAACGTTTTCAGTATACTATAAATCTTGAGAAAAAGTATGTATAACTCATTTTCCTGAGACCATGGATTGGTTTAAAACAAAACAAAAAGCAAAACCTTACAACCGATAATAGGTTTTCCAAGATGAAAAATAAGTGCAAAATTATTATATTAACTATAAATCTTAAATGTACAATCAGAAACTGCACATGTGCAGCAGCCTCACATTACACAAAATTATTCTGGTAGTATTTTTCTTGAGCACAGTACGTTATTTCTTTCTTGGTATCTTATTGTTTATTTTTAACGTTATTTTGAAAGTCACAGACACACACAAATAAAGATAAAATTGAAGAAATAAAATAGAACGCCATTTACCGAATAAGCACCCATATTTTATCGGGTTAAGAAAGCCCGTAAATCAAACATTCCCCATGTGCAAACTTCAGTGAGCATTCCATATATAGGCGTCGCGCTCCAGCGCGTCGCAAATAATTACAAGAGTATACAGAGTTCGTAATTAGACAAAACAACAACGTAAGCCACAATGCTGGCTGGTTACCAACACTAGGTATGCGTGTCAGCCACTCAATTTGAATTCAGTAAGTACACATAAAGTAAACTTGATGAAAATCAAGTACATATAAAGTAAACTTGATGAAAATCAAACATAGGTAAGTACACAGTGATTAATATTTGCTAATCAGCCTGCGGTTGAAAAGCTTGTACATCAAAGCTTATACATCAAAGCTTATACATCAAAGCTTATACATCAAAGCTTATACATCAAAGCTTATACATCAAAGCTTATACATGCACACGGCCCTTGACCAAGTAATAAATTAATGACCATACAAAAGTGCAATCTGATGGGTTTGTGAACAAAACTTTCGAGTATCATAGATCGTAATTTAATGTTAATGAATTATTATACGAATTAATAATAAGAATAATATATATATATATATATATATATATATATATATATATATATATATATATATATATATATATATATATATATATATATATATATATACAGAGAGAGAGAGAGAGAGAGAGAGAGAGAGAGAGAGAGAGAGAGAGAGAGACAGAGACAGAGAGACAGACAGAGAGACAGAGACAGAGAGACAGAGAGAGACAGAGACAGAGAGAGTGGTATATAAAATGTTTTATTTACTGCAAGGATATGTGTTAAGTGTCTATTTTAATAAAGAGTGTGCGCTCATGAGAAAGATTTCTCACTGAACCTTAAAGCTAATTAAGCAATTGTTGAGCAATGTCTCAAATTTTGGTTGAGTTAAATATATTGACATGTACACATAACATGCATTGTTTGTTTGTTGCGCAATCACCGGTTTTTATCAGTGTACGTGACTGGGCTCAAATCACCACAAACACTACTACAGGGGTTGTGGGACTGTGAAATGTAAACAAAAAATCGATGATGAGGCAGACGACAACACCTGTCTGACTCAAGTTCGTCTGAAGTCTCACATTTTAGGTTCATTACATTAACATTTAACGTTAAGTAGGAATTTGAAACAAGAAGTTTAAAATCGACACAAAACATGCACAATATAAGTAGGATAAAAATTAAGTATTTTAGTATTGTTAAATTAATGTCAGTAAATCTTTTTTTTTTTAGTCTCAGTGATTTTTTAAAATACGTTGGTATTTTTACATTCGCGCACTTGCCTTGCATAAAAAGTGCAGTAAATAATTCCATAGTAATTGCTAAAATTTTCAAGTTATCTTAAGTTTTTTAACCAAAACAAAATATTTTTAATTTTAAACACTAATGTGCTATATATGTGTAACCTCTGCGTAAGGAAAGTGATCCAGCCAATGTAAGATTGCTTGGGGTGGTTTTAGGATTGTATTTTAGACGGATGTATCAGTTATACTTAAGGTGTTTAACGACCATCCGATATGAAATTTACGTTTATCTATACACTGATAATATAAACATCCGTTGAAAGGTTTACCTTGACAAATATACCCCAAAAAATCAATTGGATGAAATGGTAATACATGTACAAGTCACAGACAGTAGAAATACACCTCTATAAATCAGTTTACTATTATTTATATTATCTGTTTTACAACATTATCTGTTTTCGTCTGCGAGAGCACCCAAAGTTATTAGAAAGCCGAAGTTCGAAAGCACGGCGGATTGACCATGCATTTTTTTGACTAATAGCTGCCAGTCTTTATGCCTGGGAAAAGGTATTGAATCTACAGAAACAAATTTGCATGTCGAAGGAGATTAGACGCGTTAACTGTGTCAAAGCATACTTCGATTTTTAACAATAATGGTGTAAACTGTTTAAACTTTTCACGTGATTATATTGTATGATGCAGATATACATGAAATGAAGGTATATAAATGAACAACGATGCGCAGGAATATCACTCAGTAACTAGATTGAATATTGTTATTTAAAAGAGTGTTCCACTGACTATGGATTACATACTAGGCCGAGATATTTGCGGGGCTTTTGCGGCCCTAAACCAGGTTTGCAGTCGGGATTTTACAGTACAGAACACTATATTCCAACCTTGTAACTTATATCCAGACAATGCAGGACAAATATTTTGTCCTTATTTCAAACTTTGCAACACCATTTCTTATAATGTAATACCGTATTTATTTAATTTGGACCATTTTCAACCAAAAGTATGATTGCATTACACATTTTGCATATATTGTCCCATTTAATTGTAGACAGATTAACACAAACTAGCAAAGAAAGTCGGGTCAACAAAAATTAACAATGTATAGATCTTATAGATCACAGCAAAGAAAATGTTTGTTTACAATGATAACTTTGATCAATTGTTATACCAGCGAATGCAGGAGTAATTGTCACGTTTCCAAATACAACATTGTGTACTAAAACACCACAAAATACGGATGACTAAATATACTCTGACATAAAACTGGTTGTCCGGAAGCTGTTTATATAGGCAATTAACGAAAATACAATCAAGATGCCTTTTAGTTCTATACTTACAAGTTGTAATTGTTTCGAATGCTGGATTAAACGTCCAGTAGGACACCGCAAAGAACAACTGAAAAGATACCAGAAACATGGATTTGAATGGCAGTGTGACTCTTTGCTAAAATACAAGAATAATTATAAAAAATTGAATACAAACATATACATCTAAGTAGTGCATTTTTGTTTATTCTTTTTTTTCTTAAAGGTGATTTAAACAAGAAACGTGGACATAGCTATCGAATGACTCAGGCTTTTAGCTTGAAATATTTTCACATGAATAACATTTCCAATATTTCGTGAATAAAAAACAACGAATCTAGTATTTGAAATCGAACGAGACATTTTTTTATCGAACGAGATTAGTATTTTTAATCGAACAACGCATTATTAATTGTCCGAGACCCGTATTTTTAATCGAATGAAACCCGTTTTTTTTAATGGAACGATACCCGTATTTTAATCAAACGAGATCCGTACTTTTAATCTAACACCGCATTATTAATTGAACGAGACCCGTATTTTATTTAAATGATACATGAATGAACGAGACCTGTATTTTTAATCGAACGAGACGTGTTTTTAAGTCGAACGAGATCCGTATTTTAAATTGGACGAGACCTGTACTTTAAATCGAAGCAGACCTACTTTAAACCGAAAAAGACCTACTTTAAATCGAACCAGACCTCCACCTCCTATAATTCGAACCAGACCTACTTTAAATCGAACCATACCTGTAAATTGAACCAGACCTGTAAATTGAACTAGGCGTACTTTAATTCGAACCAGACCTACTTTAATTCGAACCAGACCTACTTTAATTCGAACCAGAACTACTTTAATTCGAACCAGAACTACTTTAATTCGAACCATAACTACTTCAAATCAAACCAGACCTGTAAATCGAATCAGACCTACTTTAATTCGAACCAGACCTACTTGATTCGAACCAGACCTACTTTAAATCGAACCAGACCTACTTCAAATCGAACCAGACCTACTTTAAATCAAACCAGACCTAAAAATCGAACCAGACCTTTATGTTGGTACTATATAAGTACAAGACAGATATGCACCAGACATCGCCAAACGGCAGCGAATTCATATCAATTCCAGCTACTGTTCATAATTGTAAGCTACACTTTACTGCTGCAAGCTGAACACGATTCTTTTTTCTAAAAAAAGTCTCACACAACAACTGCGACTTCATGTTATTGACTGCTAGACTATCGTCCCCATAAAAATTGCATTCCATAAGAGGCACCGCTCTAAAGAGTGGCGCTAATAAAGTCCACCGAGTCTTTGAATGGCTATTGATCAGAAAGGAAACTTTGAATTTAAGAGAGACAGAAAAAGGTGAATTATAACTAAACTGACCTGTACTTTTCCAATTATAAAGTTTTTTACCCCTAAAATATTTATTAATTAAATGAAAATGACAAAGAATGCAATGTATACACCAGAAAAATTAGCATCTGCAGATTTAAAATCCTTACTGGTCTTCTCTAGAAAAAAATACCAAAGAACTTCAACTTAATAAGTAGTACAATAAGTGCAAAATGTCCCTTGGGAAGACCTCGACGTTTCCACATACCAGTCCCATAATATCCCTGACAGTATGGACGGTCTGGTCGATCTGGAAGTATATGAGACCACACACCAGTGAGATGACAAGAGTCTGGGCCGCACCATACCCCTGTAGCAGCACCCCTTTCGTCTGCTTCAGACTCCGCCAGGACAACATCCGGTACTGTGTCCACCAACTTGTAATCCAGCGGTCACGTGATGTGACGTCACTCCCTCGGCAAGGCGACTGGTCGTCTGCAGAGAACAGACGACAATTATGTCACAAACGGCAGCCTCCATTTTGTCGAAAAGCAGTCTTCATTTTATCAATACAAGTAAGGACTATATTGCAACGTAATGATTAAAATGCTGATAAAAGTTATTGTTATAAAAAAATAGTAAAAGTTCGTTAAGGTTATAGAATAAAAGTAAATGATTCAGCTATCAGTCATACAGATCTGATCTTTAATTACATGAAGTTCGGGATCGTGGTACTATCCTGATAGGTATGCCGACTTCTTTTACACTACTGACCAAAGAAGAAGATATCGTAGTCTACAGATACTGGCCGACAATCGATGTCCACGCAGGTTAGGTTACATAAATAAGTCCCAGATTTTTACCAGGAATACGCATGTGCGCTTTTGAATGTTACAAATTGAGCAGCCAACTGGAGTAAACTTGTAAAGTTTACAAACATTCGACACCAATGACGCTTTTCATACCATGACATAGGTTACAGACATAGGTCACATTGTTGTGCATAGAATGATAAGTGTTTACCTTACAGAAATAAACACCCAATTGTTGCATTGCAAAGGCTAAGGAAATGGACCGGTTATTGCGATTGCAAAGGTCAAGGAGATGGACACCAAATTGCTGCCCAGGCAATAGCAAATAGGAAATATAAAAAATGGCCCGCCAATTGTTGTCCATGCAATTATATAGGTAACAGAAATGAACCGACAATTACTTCTCCCTTAGTTTTTAAGGTTAAGAAATGGACAGTCAACTGTTATACATGCAGTTGCAAAGGTTAGAGAAACAGATAGTCTTTTAGTGCCTTAGCAATTGCAAAGGTAACAAAATGGACCTCAATTACTTCTCAATTTTTTTTAAATGTTTCAGAAATGAGCCGCTGATTGCAGTCTATGTAACTGCAAAGGCAAATGTCGCCATGGAATTGCAGTGAGGGAGGAGGACGTGACACTGCATCCGAAGATAGTTAGGCGAGGGTTTCATTGCGATGAAAATGGCGGCTTAAGCGGTCATTTTCTTGAAAAATGGTATATATTTTGCAAGGTAAGTGCTTTCATACAACGTTAATTTAAAGACCACATGTGCATTCTGTGACCAGATGCCGAAGGTAGCCTCGACACTTTGTTTCAGGAACGCAGTTTTCGTAACAAAAAAGTTATTGAAGGTTTTATACAGTCTTGGTAATGTAAACACGCCAAAAATATGGTGCTTTTAGGCTGATCTTTAGACAGCTAGGCCCTACCATGTTGGGTTTTAGCATTTATCAAGTCAAAATAACATGCTCTTTTGTCTAGTTGGCTCGTCCCCCAGCCGTGACTCATACATACCGGAGACAGTCCGAGAACAGTCAGAGAACATGTGAGATAACAGATTTAGGTATCTCGATTACTCAATTCTTCACCCATCTAGCTTTAATATTCTTAAGCCATATTTGAGAAGAGCAACACAAGTGTGTGTTCATATTAAGAAGTCCCGGCTTGAATTAGCCTGATCAGGATTTGCAACATTTGACGCCGAGTCTCTATATTAGCGGATTTCATGACTACCCTCACTACCAATCTGGATCTACACTTTGTGCTTTAGACTAACTTATTTGTTTAAGTCTGTAAAATGTTATACCGAGTTAAGATAATTAGATAAATATTGTTGAGTATGAATGAAAACATGTTTACGAGAATTTTTCCTGAGTAATGAAAGCTCGACGTCCTTTTCGTCTATATCCAACGTCAGATTTACGTCGTCATTTACGTTTGTATTCGTGCCGTTAATACGGTGCTCTCCAGGCAATATCTCATCGGTCTTGTGATTTCTGTAAACACAAAAGGAATAGACAACTTATTCAATTAAATGGGATTTTTTTTATTAACTGTCGCATGTTATATTTGTCGTTTTTGCTTTATTCTTTAAACGACCGCGTTCGATTCTTTCCGCAATGATCTCTACCCTGACCAATCAAATAAAGATGTTCTGAAAATCATAAGAGTTTATAACCTCGCACGCAGGGAATGAGACAAGGGGAGTAAATCTAATAATGGCTGCTTCTAACATGTTTGCCAGCCATTTCCATGAGAATCTAGCATATTCATGAAGGCTTTTCATATGCTTTACCATTAAATCTGAATGTTAGCGATCAAGTCAATGTAACTTTTGCAAAGATCATGACTTGATCAGTGGTGGAGTTGTTGGTGCTGATGTTGCTAAGTATAATGATTCATTAATGATTCCATTCTGACAATCCAACTACTACCACTGCTTCTACTTCAATTTCTTAAACATTATAATCAGTGACAAAGCAAGAAAACAACACCAAAACATTAATTCGCAACACCGCGCTGTTGACGCTACTGCTGCTGACGACATCATAGACAGTGATCGTGACAATGGCTGTTATGATCACCTTTAAAGGTGGTATTCAACCGTTTGCCTACGTAAATACACGTACCAATATCTAACCACCCCTTTCGGGAATTTGGTAATACCTTTTGCATAAACTCATGCTTTCGTCGTTATAAAGACGACTTTGAACAAAACTTTATTGTTAGCTTCTAGTACTCGCGAAAAATTTACCCTAATTTTACAGTCCTTCCAAATCTATAGAAAGCGCGATAGTGGTTTTTGCTAAAAATAGATATCGACGTCAGAGCGGATTACCCGGATGACGATATAAAAGTAAGTTGTCATGTGGTTTTCTAAGTTTAAAAATAGCTATCTAAGCAGCGTGGCTCGGATAGGAATCACCTGTTGGCAGTTACGTTTGGGGATTTATTCTTGACTGTTCACACAGATCTTTGGCATCGATGAACAGCATTTTACTTGTCAGGAAACAATGATTGGTTATTTGACAAATTTTCTTTTGGACCAAACTGTCGAATACCACCTTTAAGAAAACTATAGCGAAATGCAGCATCTCGCCGTATAAAGTTTAAGGGGAATTTTATTCGGTGTACGCGGTATATGGTTATAATCACCGTTTACAGCTCAGGCGTCCAATGTATATGGTGCAAAATAATAGTTCGTCACAAAGCATAATAAGTCTTTAACAAACAGTTAAAATGCAGATCAGAGAGCTCCAACTAGGACATCCCTTATTTGATTATAAACCTTAACACAATGTCAACAATTAACTAAGGACTTTAGTGTGGGTTAGTAATAATTTAGCAGCAATTAAAGCGTGACAAGGGTTTAGGACATTGTAAACGGATAACGAATATGTCGTGTAATAGTCATGTAATATATAATCATACATTATATTACATATAATATATATATAATTAGAATAGTTCGAAATTTTCAACCAGTACACGTTTCTTCATTGTGAAGTCAATTCTAAAACCCTTTTGAATAATGTCACTGGTGAGATTGAAAACGAGATTCAGGTTAAAAAACTAATGTCAGCGTAAAAAGGTGCGTTGAGTAAAAACATATGTTAACCTGAAAGGTGTGTTGTTTAAAAACATATGTTAACCTGAAAGGTGTGTTGTTTAAAAACGAATATTGGCCTAACTGGATCGATGTTTAAAACAAATTTGTCCTAAAAGGATCGATGGTTAAAACAAACTGGTCTAAAAGGATCGATGGTTAAAACAAATTTGTCCTAAAAGGATCGATGTTTAAAACAAATTGGCCTAACCGGATCGATGGTTGAAAACAAATTGGCCTAAAAGGATCGATGGTTAAAACAAATTTGGCCTAAAAGAATTGATGGTTAAAAACGAATGTAGGTCTTAAAGGATCGATGGTTAAAACAAGTCTGTCCTAAAAGGAGCTTTGGTCAAAATTTAAAACAAATATAGATCTAAAATAATCGTTGGTAATAAACGAATGTTTTAAAACAACCGCTGCTAAAACAAATTTTAGTCTAAACGGCCGCTGATTATGAACAAAAGCCGGTCGAAAGCTGGAGTCAGCTTTAAAACAAATGCCGATTTTAAAGGAGCGTCGTTTTTTATCCAGTGTCGTTAAAAACGGACAAAGCGGACACCGGTTTAAAACGACCGCAGCGTGGTCAGACCGAATCCAAGGTTAAAGAAATCGAAAACAAATTATCGCCCCTGGCTGCATGCACTCGCCAATGAAGTGTCTCAATAACAACATGGTACAGAAATAGGCAATACTGCCCCAAGAGACTTCTAAAGGTAGACAGTCCATTAAGAACATGCAAACAGCAAAGTGACAAACTGACGGCAAACACAACAAAGGGTTTGTTTATATGTACTAGATTCAGTGAATTAAGAGAAGGAAAATAAATAATCAATACACTTGACAATCCAACAACGTGACTATCACATGGCAGCGGCATAACAATATAATTAGCTCCACTGGTCTTGTTAATTAAGTGTGCAATTCTACTATTGTTGGTCGCTTAGAGTGTTTTCTTTCTCAGTTGAGCTATTAAAGCTGTAACGGACCTGATATTTTATGTTTTCTAAACCATTAAAGCTGTAACAAACCATATATTTTGTTTTCTATTAACCTATAATGTTGCTATAATGGTTATTTTTCAGTTCGATTTTTTTAAAGAACTATTTCTATACCAGCTACAACTATCCAAAATCCATTTTCTGGAAAAAAGGAATACCGCATGCCTACTAAGAATGCAAACACTTGTACAACTTTACAACAACTAGACCATAGAAAACACGCATTGTTGAGCAATATTACTATATTTCCTTTCTTCTAGAATTATTTGGACAACTATAACCTTACTTTTTAACAGATTTGCTTAACTTTTCCGGGAGAAAAAAAGGGCACTGTACATGTTTAATGGGTTTAAATGTGCAAGTCGTGCATATAAATATAAACCATACAAAACCAAACCTAAATATTCCTACGGTTGCTTATACGGCATCTTTGCTCAATTCTAAAAACATCAAAGGCAAAGTAAAATGCTAAAGATATCTATGAGCATAAAATCAATTTACGCACGTCATTTTTACATGTAAAAATTTACCGCTTTACACAAACGACTGGCGGTTCAAGTCAGAAATTATATAGTTTGATAAGGTTTCGGATATGTATTAAATATTGGTATAAGAGAATCAGAGATACATTTGTATTAGATTATATCCGTTGACAGTTATATTTGACAGTGAATATATGTATAATTATAGATCTCTAAATTTTTCCGGCCGCAATAGCTCAATTGGTAGAGCGTCGCCTTGCGGATCGGGAGGTCGCGGGTTCAAAGCCCGGCCGGGTCAAACTAAATACTTTAAAGTTGGAAGTAGTGGCTTCCCTCCTAACACTCGGGGTTACGGGGACAGCATTACGCCTGACTCGTCGGTGTATGTATAATGGACCGGTCGGGTTCAGTCCCTTGGCACCTCATAAGTGCCCCTGTGCTATAATGATAGAAATGTCGCTGCACAGTATTGACAAAAATGCCGGGAAACCCATTTCATCACTACATAGATTTAAATGCTTAAGATCCACTCGATACAGAAGATCTACAATTCATAAACTTTTTTTCTTTTCTTAGACTGTAGTATTTCATTGTATGATATACATTTTGACCATTAATGTTTTTAGTTCTGATAAAGCAAAAACCATCCTTTTTGGTTCAAGTGACGCGTTTATTATCTATATGTATATATGTTGTAAAGATGATGTACACTACTATATATACAAATCTTAAATAACATTTATGTTCTATTCTGCTGTGATGTCTTCACGCGTATATATTAAAAACCTTGGCGAATGGCGACAGTGATAAATAAATCAACGAAACACCTGACAAATTGCCAACTTGAACTACGATGAAGGTGCAGTTTTAATTACATCCTCGCTGGTTGTGACCGCAACATTCTTAACATTTCTAAAGTCGGTGAGCTGTTACGATAATTTAGTTAATATCAACATTGTGTATGAGTCATCAACTTAATTAATAATTAAATTAAATTAAATTCATGAGCGCAAAATTGACTTTATATAAGTAGTATCTAAATAGTAATACATTTTTTGGGGGAACTACAGCTACAGCTCGTACAACTGAAGGTTTTAAACTTGGCTAGTCCCGCTTTAATGGTCTAGCCCCACTTTAGGGTTTTTTTCCCATTTAGAGGGTCTAGTCTCACTTCAAGGTTCTTGTCCCACTTAAAGGTTATAGCTCAGGTTAAAGGGACTAGCATCACTAAAAGTCTTTTTTTTTACCTAGATAGGCCACCATGTCAATAACATGTGCAAAGTATTTATAAATGTTTATTGTAAAAGCAAATCAATAAAAAAATTAGTGAGAAAAAGATGAACCGTCGGTTCAGGGTAGCAAGGTACCAGGATAAATTCTAGGCCAATTCATTCACAGTTACATTTGTATCATTTAAAATACGAATAACAGACTGTGAGTAGAGTGTAAAAACCATGACAAAGAACTAAGCAAGAGCCAGCGACGTAGCTCAACAACCTGAAAGATATTTACAAGTTACTAAGCAAAAGCACCACAAGCTTTGTGATATTAAATAGGTTACTAAATAAGAACCACCCGAACAACCTGTGGGATTTAAACTGTTACTTAGCAAGAACCACCCCAACAATCTGTGGGATTTAAGCTGTTACTTAGCAAGAACCACCCCAACAATCTGTGGGATTTAAACTGTTACTTAGCAGGAACCACCCCAACAATCTGTGGGATTTAAGCTGTTACTTAGCAAGAACCACGCCAACGACCTGTGGGATTTAAACTGTTACTTAGCAAGAACCACGCCAACGACCTGTGGGATTTAAAATGTTACTTAGCAAGAACCACGCCAACGACCTGTGGGATTTAAACTGTTACTTAGCAAGAACCACGCCAACGACCTGTGGGATTTAAACTGTTACTTAGCAAGAACCACGCCAACGACCTGTGGGATTTAAACTGTTACTTAGCAAGAACCACGCCAACGACCTGTGGGATTTAAACTGTTACTTAGCAAGAACCACCCCAACGACCTGTGGGATTTAAACTGTTACTTAGCAAGAACCACCCCAACAACCTGTGGGATTTAAAATGTTACTTAGCAAGAACCACCCCAACGACCTGTGGGATTTAAACTGTTACTTAGCAAGAACCACCCCAACGACCTGTGGGATTTAAACTGTTACTTAGCACTTAGCAATAACCACGCCAACGACCTGTGGGATTTAAACTGTTACTTAGCAAGAACCACCCCAACAACCTGTGGGATTTAAAATGTTACTTAGCAAGAACCACCCCAACGACCTGTGGGATTTAAAATGTTACTTAGCAAGAACCACCCCAACGACCTGTGGGATTTAAGCTGTTACTTAGCAAGAACCACCCCAACGACCTGTGGGATTTAAACTGTTACTTAGCAAGAACCACCCCAACGACCTGTGGGATTTAAGCTGTTACTTAGCAAGAACCACCCCAACGACCTGTGGGATTTAAAATGTTACTTAGCAAGAACCACCCCAACAATCTGTGGGATTTAAACTGTTACTTAGCAAGAACCACCCAAACGACCTGTGGGATTTAAAATGTTACTTAGCAAGAACCACCCTAACAATCTGTGGGATTTAAACTGTTACTTAGCAGGAACCACCCCAACAATCTGTGGGATTTAAGCTGTTACTTAGCAAGAACCACGCCAACAATCTGTGGGATATTAACTGGTTACTAAGCAAGAACCACCCCAACAATCTGTGGGATATTAACTGGTTACTAAGCAAGAACCACCCCAACAATCTGTGGGATATTAACTGGTTACTAAGCAAGAACCACCCTAACAACATGTGGGATTTAAACTGTTACTTAGCAAGAACCACGCCAACAATCTGTGGGATATTAACTGGTTACTAAGCAAGAACCACCCTAACAACCAGTGAGATATTAACTGGTTGCTTAGCAAAAACCATTCCAACGTTCTGTGGGATATTAACCGGTTACTAAGCAAGAACCACGCCAACAATCTGTGGGATATTAACTGGTTACTAAGCAAGAACCACCCTAACAACATGTGGGATTTAAACTGTTACTTAGCAAGAACCACGCCAACAATCTGTGGGATTTAAGCTGTTACTTAGCAAGAACCACTCCAACAATCTGTGGGATTTAAGCTGTTACTAAGCAAGAACCACGCCAACAATCTGTGGGATATTAACTGGTTACTAAGCAAGAACCACTCTAACAACATGTGGGATTTAAACTGTTACTTAGCAAGAACCACTCCAACAATCTGTGGGATATTAACTGGTTACTAAGCAAGAACCACGCCAACAATCTGTGGGATATTAACTGGTTACTTAGCAAGAACCACCCTAACAACATGTGGGATTTAAACTGTTACTTAGCAAGAACCACGCCAACAATCTGTGGGATATTAACTGGTTACTAAGCAAGAACCACCCTAACAACCAGTGAGATATTAACTGGTTGCTTAGCAAAAACCATTCCAACGTTCTGTGGGATATTAACCGGTTACTAAGCAAGAACCACCCTAACAACCGGTGAGATATTACCTGGTTACTAAGCAAGAACAATCCCAACATTCTGTGGGATATAAACTGGTTACTAAGCAAAGACCACCTGTTGGATATTTACCTGTTACTAACCAAAGACCACCCCAACAACCTGCGCCATACATACCTATTGCTTCGAACGGCTGCCAAGATTCCGTCTACTGAAGCTTCTTCTCCCTTAGAGATCTGTACTGTCAACAAGAAAAAAATTGAACATAAGATGGGTTTTCATTTTAAAAGGTAAACTTGTTAACTTGAGATTATGAACTTAATTTACCGACGAAAAGTTTAAATATATGTTCTTAATTATTCAACAACCCATCCACAATATAATTGCTTACACTGGTAACGCATTCCTAGGCTACAGTAATTACTGTCGTATCCCTTGCTCATAATGGAGACCGTAGACTATGATTGTGTTAATCGCTATCAGTGTCAATGCTAAAAAAAGATACACACTAATTTAAAATCGTGAATACAGAACTACAATAATATGTTTATTTGAAACACTTAATAAAACATAACAATTTCGTTTAAATTTCGCTCGTCAGAAGCTTTGTCCTTTTACAACGTGGCAGAGGTAACTGGAAGTCACGTGTCAAGTAAATTGTGGTCATAGTTATTAAATGTTCACATTCTACAGTTAAACGTGCCCTTTACGTCTCAGCTAGAAAGTTTGATTTGAACGTCGAGTACACAGAAGCGGACGTGAAAACCATCACTAAATACCATGGTACATTACAGGCGCGTTTCTGTCATTGCGCACTTTACGCACGTGCGTAACCTCCGTTTGAAAAATCGAAAATCTAAAAGTACCAAAGTCGACGCCTAACCCGGGTTGGGAATGATATATTTTACTTCCGTTGTTTCTATGTTATAAAATACTATAACCACACCAGCCAAGTTGAAAAACTTCCAATGATTTAAGTTATACACGTCAGGATTTTAGTCGTTCGTATATTGCGTAAAGTTTCTATCATGTCCGCATTTTACCTGCTATTCAGTAGAAAGAACCGAATATACTAAAAAGTATTTTCACACATGTTTTTTCCCTTGTAACTGTGCGTAACTTCAAAAATGGTCCAGAACTCCAGATACGCGCGTGGTATATTACATGTAGAAATACATCTTTTACAGATGTGTGTGAGACATACATAGACACATGTGTATGCCCTCTCGAATAACCACGGAAGATCTTGAATAAATAACTGAAAAAGCCCCTAGTACAAATAGATGTATAATACTAAGTTCAGTATACGTACATATGGAAGGGGATATCCGCCAATATTCCAATTACAATTTCTAACTTTCAATTCTCGGATTTGTCACTTCAAATGTCAATTTGTAAATTACAACACAGCGCATGCTAAATACCGCTATCCAATTACATCCTAACTTTTATTTATCACATGAAAATATAAATCGCGGGGCGAAAATCACGATTACATTTTACATTTCTAGAATCTAATTTAAAAGTTACTAATCTAGAGGCGCAAATCTCTAACGTAAAATGCACACCGCATAACACCAGCATTATTTATTTGTGCTATACAATTTTAGGGGGACCGGACCTGGTAGCGCAATCGGTAGAGCGTCGGCTCCAGGTACGGGAGGCCCCGGGTTCGATCCCGGGCCGCGTCATACCAAAGTCGTTAAAATGGTAGTGGTATAGCTCCATTGCTAACGCTCAAGCAAATATAAGGGTAGTTTCACAACTGGTTGGCCCGGTGTCAGGATGATGTGACTGGGTGTGGTATCATGCCAGGTGTTCACGGCATGCTATACACAGTGAAGGCAGCACTATATCTGCTTCAAGTTGACACCGTCTCCAGACAACTTAAATACTGTCGGTTGGACGATAAACCCAATAAACAAACAATTTTAGGGGTATTATTCTGTACTTAACTGCTGATCATGATATGACTACGTATATATAGGCCTATGTTTGTGATTATAGAAGATCAAGCGATAATTCAGTGTTAGCGGCACATTAAGAAAAATGCGTGATACATGCATTTATAATCATTCGTGACATGTACTGTAGTAATGCACCAATAAAAGTTGGTCCATATTTACACGTCACTAACTTTTCCTCAAACAGTATGAATCGGTTCAAATGTTGTTTGTATATTTTATATCTCTCAGGTCTGAGAGTCCCTACAACCCCGCCCCCGCCCCGTTTCAACCTCTATGGCCCCACCCTCTTTCATTTAACTGCATATATCCTGATTTAACCGAAGTGATGCAAGCTGACAAAATTCATTTAACGCTACACAGTATTGAGTTCGAATCCAAGACCTCCTCCGTAATCAGGTGCTCTACCACCGGGCCTACCTGGGCAGAGAGCTTTAAGCCTTCCTTAGTTTTAGCCAAGTATCAACTGGACAGAACTACCAGTACCTAGCACGTTCCTGCTCCACAGAGTGTTCTGGTGAATTTATTCTACGCCACTAAAAAGAAGCTGGACAAATCCCATTACCGAGGTCGGGGGTCGAATCAAGGACTTCCTGCTCTTGAGGTAGGCGCTCTATCTACTGAGCTACATGGGCACCTGCCTCTGGGGAAAGCATTCTCACTACATCACGTACTCCTGTTGATGAAGTTCAATTCCAATGCATAGTAAACAAATCCGAATGTGAATGAGAGAGTATCTTATTCTGGAAACGTCCGATATGTATATTATATTGGATTGAATGTAGTTTTAAGAAAAAAAGACTTATATGGAAAAATACTTGATGAATTTTAATATATACATTATTAACTACTTTTGGCAAAATATAACGCGTTCAATTTGACGCCAAATAACGTTGGCTGTTTTTATTGTATCTCCCTTGAAAAATTATTTATGATTCCGTTCTATTTTTAGCTTAGGCTATATTTATGTGGTAACGCCATCTAGTGTCTGAATGATGCCAATTCTTAACTTGTACATTAGTGGTTTATCCCTTGAGACTTTAAGATTTGTAATTTGAAAATTGTAAGCGAACATAACATTTGTGACTTGATAATTGTGACTTAAGCTTTGTAATTTCTAAATTGTATACTAGAAATGTGAATTAGATACATGTAAAAACGAACGTGTTTGTGCAAACAAAAAGCAAATTTAAGAATATGCAGTGTTGCAATTTGCAAATTAGAAATTGAATATTGGCGGATATCCCCTTCCATACATAACAGTTGTGACTTGATAATTGTGACTTGAGATTTGTAATTTCCAAATTGTATACAAGAAATGTGAATTAGATACATGTAAAAACGAACGTGTTTGCGCAAACAAATATCAAATTTTAGCAATATCAAATTTTAGCATATGCAGTGTTGCAATTTGCAAATTAGAAATTGAATATTGGCGGATATCCCCTTCCATACGTACAGGTCCACCGGTTTCAAAGTGGCTCAGGACATGGAGGGTACATTATTCGTTGGATTTCACGTTAGACTTTAATTCATGATGGCTTAACTATTATTAAGGCTATTTGCCAAAATCTGCATGTAGAATATAACCTACATTTTGGGTTTACTATAAAAACTTGATTTAAATACAAAGCATAACACAATAATTATATTTGATTCCAATATGCAATTCACAGAATGTTCACGTTTAAAAGAGCTTGTTTGGTCCATAAGTGTGGCATCTAATGTGTTCACAAGGGCTTTTTCTAAGATTGACCCTAGTGACCTTCTTTTAACCCCACGTGACCCAGTTGCGAACTAACAAAGATTTTTATGCAGTCAAACATCCTGTCAAGTTTAATCAAGATTGGATAAAAACTGTAGTCTCAAGTATGTTCACAAGCAAATTGTTGACGCCGCACGTCGTAGGACGGGTAAAAGGGTACCAGAAATGCTCATAATGAGAACGTTGGGTTCAGGTGAGCTAAAATATCTAACTGTACAGCGTGACTCGAATAGAACCCCCCCCCCCCCCCCAAACATTTCAGAAATAATAAATAGGGTGTTATGCTTTACGTTTCACGTAGATGCAGGGCTCCAAGAAACAACTGATCGCGGTATCTTTTCACCTTACAACAATTTGTTTGAATTTGGTCAAACTATCGGATACCACCTTTAACTGCCGTCTCCGATCACTTTAATTGTTGTTAATAAAATGTTCTTCAAAAGAGTGCATTGTCTTTAACTTAGAAGAATTAAAATCGTTGCATTGGGTTTTGAGTTAATTAATAAAGTTTAATGAATATATTAAAACCGTGCATGTCATTAATAAACGATACATTAGCAGCACATGCACGCTATAATAATACTACTATGAGAATAAATTTCAAGCTAAACATACATATTCCTTTTGTGGTTAGTGTGAGTATAGACCGTCTAAAATTGACGTCAACAGAGATTCTTTTGAGAGCCTCAAGAGTACAATCAGTGGTGTAATTAACATGTGCTACACAAAGAGATTGCAGTCTGTGGTTTGATTCAACTAATGTCCATATAGACTGGCATAAAATGCATCTGTTATTTACCTTCATGACAACACAAAAACGTGCTGAAACTGGAATGCAAGGATAAATCAACCTATGTACTAGAATATTATTTAAAATGACAACAATTAAAGCTACAGGGTCACAGTAGAGCGTATGTATATTACAGATATAATACAGGTTTTATAATAATTATTGTTTTTGAGAAACTGCCAATGCAAATCAATGTTATAATGACGGACGTAAACACAAGACGAACACACAAACATGGCGGACGTACACACACATACAATATATATACACGGACATACAATATATTCTTCAGCCGTACATGTAGTTGAAGGTATACTTAGCTGTTGTGCTCACAATTGCTTAAAATCGCTCAAAACGGATATTATCTATTAATTTTATTACATAATGTTTAACATTTGTTTAAATTTTTAACATGTCTTAGTAAATGGCTCATACTGTACAAATATTTTACACTGTAACATTATAGATAACAACGCCGCGCAAAGTGTTTTTTATAAAGATTAAATGCTCCGTCCGTTGGTTTGCCGTCATATTTTTAATCCTGAAAGTTTACAAAAAGAGAAGATTAATTTTTATTGACGTAAAATACTTGAAAGAAAACATTTTTTTTTTTATAATTAATTTAATAAACAAAAGGGCCTTGATGGCCCTTAATCCCTCACCTGAGGACACGGGCTTTTAGTAGGCGCATATCTGCCGTCAAGTTGCTAAGAGTTATTAACTTTAGAAATCTTTAGTGAAGATTGAATCATTAGTGTGGTCTCTGGGCTGAAAACATTTTCCAGGATTTTACCCAGTGACCTACTTACTCCACGTGAACCAGTTCAAACCTCATCCAAAAATTGTATGCAGGCAAACATTCTGGCCAAGTATTGCCAAGATTGGGCCATAAATATGGTCTCTAGCGTGTTCACAAGTGTTTTCTATTATTTGACCATAGTGACCTAATTTTTTACCCCACGTGACCCTGTTACGAACTCATCCAAGATTTCGTGCAGGCAAACATTCTGGTCAAGGTTAGTGAAGATTGGGACATAAATGTGGTCTCTAACTATTCACAGTGTTTTTAAACATTTAACCTAGTGACCTAGTTTATGACCCCAATTAAGAATCCATTTAAGATTTGATTGAGACAAACATTCTGACCAAGTTTGATGAAGACTGGATAACAAATGTAGCCTATAGTGCGTTCACAAGCAATTTGTTGACGCCGCACGATGGGATATCAGAAAATCCCACCTTCAGCATGCTGTGTACAGGTGGATTAAAGAGATGAAAATAGCAGCATGCGGAATTCGAACTGAGGGCCTCGTGTGTAAGAGGTTAGCACTGTTAAGGCGCATATTGCTTCCGCTGGTTATAGCTATCCTGGGAACTTTATCCATTGCGGACGTTTAAAAGTGGTGTACCATTTACAGAAAATATAAATAGACTATTTAAAAATAAAGCGTTTTGATTTTTTATATTTAATTCGAATGAGTTTTTTACACTGACGCCAATATTGATGGACACAAAAATCATCTCTGCCATGGTCACGTGATTTTCGAGCTGCAGTGGTTGCTGTATCACAGCAAATCTCTACCGGTGTGGGAGTGTGTTAGGTATCAATACAGATCGCCGGTGGGGAGATGCACTCAGCATCAAATTGCACGTAATCACTTGATCATTTAGACAAGACAAATATAAAATAAAAAGGACCATTCCAAAAGTGTCAGGCAAGCCAGTTTACATTATTGTGTGTGTGTGTGAGAGATTATTATCATTATAGTGACATCCAGCTGTTTTGTGAAGGAAGACCCCAGACAAATGCCTGGGTAGAACCACCGGCGCATCGCAAGTCAGCTGGAAGACCCTGATTACATAATGCTCATCGTATCGATGTAAGTGATAACCACGTGGTGAATGTTTGGCCTACTTTATACAAAAGAACGTGTACGTTTTGTTTGTGATACTGTGTGTGAGTATTTAAGGTAGGAGTGATCTTAAAGATGGCATCCGACAGTTTGGTCCCAATGTTGTTTTTTTCTCAAATAACCAAGAAAGTCCTTCGTACCTGAAAAGTTCATGCAAAAAGCGGTCCACTGAGACCAAAGATCTGTGTGAACAGTCTAAAAACAGGTGTTTCAAGCCACGCTGCACAGCTAGCTATTTTTAACTTAAAAAACATCGCGTGACCATTTTCATATAGTCATCAGGGTAATATTCTCTGACGTCGATATCTATTTTTAGCAGAGACCACTATGACGCTTTTTATAAGGTTGCAAAGACTGCAAAGGACATTAAGAGTAACTTTTGCGCGATTAGTACAGTCTTACGATAAAAATAATGTTCAAAACCGTCTTTATAATGATTATAGTATGGGATTTTGCAAGAAGTATGACCAAATTCCCCAGAGCAGTGGTAAGATATGGGTACATGTATTAAATAAAGGTAAACTGTCGGATACCACTTTTAAATTGTCATGAAAACAATAGAGGGAGGTAGATACAAATTGTGGAATGGTACATACAAAGCAGAATTGACAAAAACCCCGCTACGGCTTATTTTTCAGTTCATTCGAGATTACACTATTTTATGACCCATTTATGATAGTTTTATGTCGTATTTGCTATCAGTAATTCGACAATCTAGCATATAGACAGTACAACATAAGTTTAAGTTTATTTTTTAAGTTTGTTTTGGCCAAATCCGACAATTTCTTTTATTTCTACGTAGTCCTAAACTGTCGATGGTCTTACAACGCGACATTGTCTTCATACAGGAGTGGTCAGAAGACGACGTTTTTTTTCTGCTTACACAAAGACATCAATCCAGAAAGATGGGTCTTAACTAAATAAAGCTATTGATAAAATGGTACTTACAGAGAAAGTCTGCTGGGTTGAAGTGAGGTTCACAGACGAACCCGAGCTTCTCGAAATAGTCTATGGCGTGTAATGATGGTCCGTGGTACGCTTCCTAGCGGGAGACAATCAATACCTGAATTAAAACCTGTCCATTCTCACTCTTTCTGTCTCTGTGTGAGACCCAACCGTCTAGATAATGAATAACTGGATATACTTAGAAAACGCTAAGGGTAATTAAAAAAGTAAACGTTATCAATGTGCATGTACTTATTTACTTTCTACTATTCAGTTTTGAACGTACGTGCAGAAACATACAATTTATTAAGTCTTGTTTTATCCTTTTTGTCTTATTATTATTTTTTAGACTTTATCGGTCAAATTTGTCAATCTATACATCCAATATTTCATTACTGTTTTGACACGGAGCGCATCCAACGCGTACATTGAACAAGGCAACAAAGAACAAATCAGAAGCTAAAGTCATCTCAAAGGTAAGCTGCAAATTGTACAACCTTGTAACTGGGTCAATGTAAACTCACATGTCCACGGACTAGCAGCAAAATGTTGTTAAAAGACCGATAGATTTGACTGGACGGCTGGTGGATGGTGGATATTATCATCTTATTGAACTGGTTAGCGTACTGTCTCATCTGTAACATCAGGCTTAGGGCAGTGCTGGCATCGAGACCGCTAGTCGGCTCCTTGGGGAACATCAAAATATCATCGATAATAATAATTATTATAACAACAACAACAACAACAACAACAATAATAATAATAAGAAAAATAATAAGAGTCATCGTCGTCGTCGTCATCATCATCAACAACATCAGCAGCGGCGGTGACAGCATCGCAATCGCTATCGGCTTTAACTGTCATTTGAAAAAAAAACATCCGCAAGGTACATTTTGGTAATCGATAAAAAATGATACTATGAGTCTGATTTGTGATGGACAAAAAGAAAATTAACAAAATGACATTTGAACAGCAGATATGAAAATCTATAATATGTCACGTGTATTGACAACACGGTCATTTTAACGGAATGACAAATTTAATGTTATATATACTAGTTATTATTTGGCATTGGAGTGGGAATAAATGCCATTTACGACGGTGATTAAGATTGACAGTAAGGTCATTCGTGAATGTCACCTGACAGGAAGGTTTATCAATTTAGAAGTAATTTGATGGGCAAGTCAGATCAAATAATACGCGCATGTGTAAAATTAGAAAGGTCGTTAAGTAAATTGGAAGTGCATCTTAACGAGAGATTTGTATAGACAAAAATGCCAACAACATACTTGTAGACAGAAAAATTAAACAGAAAATGCAAATTTTCAGAAAAGTAACTGAACATTATTTACTGGAACAATAATTTCATTTAATAAAATAGATAAGCAATACATAAGGGTCATTAGTATGGACTGAAATATTATATGAAAGACATGTGAAAAAAGGGGTTCATTTATGTATGTTCTTTGTATAAAGAGTATAAGGTCAACAATGAAGATAATTTAAAAAAATACAGAAAGTTCTACAATTAAATTATTTCAAATGGCCTTAAAAAAATACAGAAAGTTCTACAATTAAATTATTTCAAATGGCCTTATTGACGACGCGATAAAGAGCGGAGTCTACTGTGATCACGTTTGCTGATTGCCACTGGAGAGTCACGTGACCAGGATGTTTACCGAAAGGATCTAAGCGATAATCACATATACGCTTCATCATCAAGAAATTATCTAAAAATGTCTTAAAAATCCAATGTCACATCAAAAACTGTCGTGGTTGTCCCAATAAAAATTGTCGTCAGATAATGATAGTCAAATTAATTTCGTTTATTTATTTTTTTGTTATTTCTTATATTGTATTGTTTTTGAATTTGATTTGTCAAGCAAGAAAGATTACTCTGACGGGAATCTTTCTGACATTTTGGCGGGAAAAGACTTAATCGCGCGATTGGATTGCTTGGTTGTGTTATATCTCCCACTGATCGCCATTTTGCCAAGCATTCTATCACGATTTTTATTTTTGCCATATTTCTCTTACTAGTATAATACATACCTTTGCAAAGTCTTGGATGCTTTGCATCAATGTTCTTCTTCTTGTAAATTGTGAATGCTGTTTTAGGGACATAAATATCGTAAAGGAAAGTCATTTCAACATAGAAAGGTCGACTTTGAAAGTAATTTCTAAAGACAAGAATGTCTGCTATGACAGGGTTCAACATCGAAAGAAAGTATTCGAGTTAGAAACGTAAAATAAAAAATGTTATTTGACTAAAATCAATGTTGTCAAGTTAAGTTGAACATACACAAAGATTACGGTCAACCAACACTTACAAATACAGTAGGGACAACCAACACTTCCACAGAATAGAATCAAACAACACTAACCCAGAGAGTATAGGGTCAACCAACACTTACACAGAGTCTAGGGTCAAACAACACTTACACAGAGTAGAGTCAAACAACACTTACAGAGAGAGTAGAGCCAACCAACAATTACACAGAGTAGAGCCAACCAACAATTACACAGAGTAGAGCCAACCAACACTTACACAGAGTAGAGCCAACCAACACTTGCACAGAGTAGAGCCAACCAACAATTACACAGAGTAGAGCCAACCAACACTTACACAGAGTAGAGCCAACCAACACTTACAAAGAGTAGAGTCAAACAACACTTACACAGAGTAGAGCCAACCAACAATTACACAGAGTAGAGCCAACCAACACTTACACAGAGTAGAGCCAACCAACACTTACACAGAGTAGAGCCAACCAACACTTACACAGAGTAGAGCCAACCAACAATTACACAGAGTAGAGCCAACCAACACTCACACAGAGTAGAGTCAAACAACACTTACACAGAGAGTATAGAGTCAACCAACACTTACACAGAGAGTATAGGGTCAACCAATACTCACACAGAGAGTAGAGCCAACCAACAATTACACAGAGTAGAGCCAACCAACACTTACACAGAGTAGAGTCAAACAACACTTACACAGAGAGTATAGGGTCAACCAACACTTACACAGAGAGTAGAGCCAACCAACAATTACACAGAGTAGAGCCAACCAACACTTACACAGAGTAGAGCCAACCAACACTTACACAGAGTAGAGCCAACCAACACTTACACAGTGAGTAGAGCCAACCAACACTTACACAGAGTAGAGCCAACCAACACTTACACAGAGTAGAGCCAACCATTAATTACACAGAGAATAGAGCCAGCCAACACTTACACAGAGAGTAGAGCCAACCAACACTTACACAGAGTAGAGCCAAGCAACACTTACACAGAGAGTAGAGCCAACCAACAATTACACAGAGTAGAGCCAACCAACACTCACACAGAGTAGAGTCAAACAACACTTACACAGAGAGTATAGAGTCAACCAACACTTACACAAAGAGTATAGGGTCAACCAATACTCACACAGAGAGTAGAGCCAACCAACAATTACACAGAGTAGAGCCAACCAACACTTACACAGAGTAGAGTCAAACAACACTTACACAGAGAGTATAGGGTCAACCAACACTTACACAGAGAGTAGAGCATACCAACAATTACACAGAGTAGAGTCAACCAACACTTACACAGAGTAGAGCCAACCAACACTTACACAGAGTAGAGCCAACCAACACTTACACAGTGAGTAGAGCAAACCAACACTTACACAGAGTAGAGCCAACCAACACTTACACAGAGTAGAGCCAACCAACAATTACACAGATAATAGAGCCAGCCAACACTTACACAGAGAGTAGAGCCAACCAACACTTACACAGAGTAGAGCCAAGCAACACTTACACAGAGAGTAGAGCCAACCAACAATTACACAGAGTAGAGCCAACCAACACTCACACAGAGTAGAGTCAAACAACACTTACACAGAGAGTATAGAGTCAACCAACACTTACACAGAGAGTATAGGGTCAACCAATACTCACACAGAGAGTAGAGCCAACCAACAATTACACAGAGTAGAGCCAACCAACACTTACACAGAGTAGAGTCAAACAACACTTACACAGAGAGTATAGGGTCAACCAACACTTACACAGAGAGTAGAGCCAACCAACAATTACACAGAGTAGAGCCAACCAACACTTACACAGAGTAGAGCCAACCAACACTTACACAGAGTAGAGCCAACCAACACTTACACAGTGAGTAGAGCCAACCAACACTTACACAGAGTAGAGCCAACCAACACTTACACAGAGTAGAGCCAACCAACAATTACACAGAGAATAGAGCCAGCCAACACTTACACAGAGAGTAGAGCCAACCAACACTTACACAGAGTAGAGCCAAGCAACACTTACACAGAGAGTAGAGCCAACCAACAATTACACAGAGAGTAGAGCCAAGCAACACTTACACAGAGTAGAGCCAACCAACAATTACACAGAGTAGAGCCAAACAACATTTACACAGAGAGTAGAGCCAATTAACAATTACACAGAGTAGAGCCAACCAACAATTACACAGAGAGTATAGGGTCAAGCAACACTTACACAGAGTAGAGCCAACCAACACTTACACAGAGTAGAGCCAACCAACAATTACACAGAGAGTAGAGCCAACCAACAATTACACAGAGAGTATAGGGTCAACCAACACTTACACAGAGTAGAGCCAACCAACACTTACACAGAGTAGAGCCAACCAACTATTACACAGAGAGTATAGGGTCAACCAACACTTACACAGAGTAGAGCCAACCAACACATACACAGAGTAGAGTCAAACAACACTTACACACAGAGTAGAGTCAAACAACACTTACACAGAGAGTATAGGGTCAACCAACACTTACACAGAGTAGAGCCAACCAACACTTACACAGAGTAGAGCCAACCAACACTTACAAAGAGTAGAGCCAACCAACAATTACACAGAGTAGAGCCAACCAACACTTACACAGAGAGTAGAGCCAACCAACACTTACACAGAGAGTAGAGCCAACCAACACTTACACAGAGTAGAGCCGACCAACACTTACACAGAGTAGAGCCAACCAACAATTACACAGAGTAGAGCCAACCAACAATTACACAGAGTAGAGCCAACCAACACTTACACAGAGTAGAGCCAACCAACAATTACACAGAGTAGAGCCAACCAACACTTACACAGAGTAGAGTCAAACAACACTTACACAGAGAGTATAGGGTCAACCAACACTTACACAGAGAGTATAGGGTCAACCAATACTTACACAGAGAGTATAGGGCCAACCAACACTTACACAGAGTAGAGTCAACCAACACTTACACGGAGAGTATAGGGTCAACCAACACTTACACAGAGAGTATAGGGTCAACCAACACTTACACTGAGTAGAGTCAAACAACACTTACACAGAGAGTAGAGACAACCAACAATTACACAGAGAGTAGGGTCAATCAACATTTACACAGACAGTTGGGTCAACCAACACTTACATAGAAAGTGGGTCAACCAACACTTACACAGAGCCTAGGGTCAACCAACACTTACACAGAGAGTAGAGCGAACCAACAATTACACAGAGAGTAGGGTCAACCAACACTTACATAAAGAGTAGGGTCAACCAATACTTACACAGAGCCTAGGGTCAACCAACACTTACACAGAGTCTAGGGTCAACCAACACTTACACAGAGCCTAGGGTCAACCAATACTTACACAGAGCCTAGGGTCAACCAACACTTACACAGAGCCTAGGGTCAACCAACACTTACATAGAGAGTAGGGTCAACCAACACTTACATAGAGAGTAGGGTCAACCAACACTTACACAAAGTATAGTGTCAACCAACACTTACACAGAGTCTAGGGTCAACCAACACTTACACAGAGTCTAGGGTCAACCAACACTTACACAGAGCCTAGGGTCAACCAACACATACACAGAGAGTATAAGGTCAACCAACACTTACACAGAGAGTATAGGGTCAACCAACACTTACAAGAGTATAGGGTCAACCAACACTTACACAGAGTAGAGCCAACCAACACTTACACAGAGTAGAGCCAACCAACACTTACACAGAGTAGAGCCAGCCAACACTTACACAGAGTAGAGCCAACCAACAATTACACAGAGAGTAGAGCCAACCAACACTTACACAGAAAGTAGAGCCAACTAACACTTACACAGAGTAGAGCCAACCAACACTTACACAGAGAGTAGAGCCAACCAACAGTTACACAGAGTAGAGCCAACCAACAATTACACAGAGTAGAGCCAACCAACAATTACACAGAGTAGAGCCAACCAACACTTACACAGAGTAGAGTCAAACAACACTTACACAGAGAGTATAGGGTCAACCAATACTTACACAGAGAGTATAGGGCCAACCAACACTTACACAGAGTAGAGTCAAACAACACTTACACAGAGAGTATAGGGTCAACCAACACTTACACAGAGAGTATAGGGTCAACCAACACTTACACAGAGAGTATATGGTCAACCAACACTTACACGGAGAGTATAGGGTCAACCAACACTTACACAGAGAGTATAGGGTCAACCAACACTTACACTGAGTAGAGTCAAACAACACTTACACAGAGAGTAGAGACAACCAACAATTACACAGAGAGTAGGGTCAATCAACATTTACACAGACAGTTGGGTCAACCAACACTTACATAGAAAGTGTGTCAACCAACACTTACACAGAGCCTAGGGTCAACCAACACTTACACAGAGAGTAGAGCGAACCAACAATTACACAGAGAGTAGGGTCAACCAACACTTACACAGACAGTTGGGTCAACCAACACTTACATAGAGAGTAGGGTCAACCAATACTTACACAGAGCCTAGGGTCAACCAACACTTACACAGAGTCTAGGGTCAACCAACACTTACACAGAGCCTAGGGTCAACCAATACTTACACACAGCCTAGGGTCAACCAACACTTACACAGAGCCTAGGGTCAACCAACACTTACATAGAGAGTAGGGTCAACCAACACTTACATAGAGAGTAGGGTCAACCAACACTTACACAAAGTATAGTGTCAACCAACACTTACACAGAGTCTAGGGTCAACCAACACTTACACAGAGTCTAGGGTCAACCAACACTTACACAGAGCCTAGGGTCAACCAACACATACACAGAGAGTATAAGGTCAACCAACACTTACACAGAGAGTATAGGGTCAACCAACACTTACAAGAGTATAGGGTCAACCAACACTTACACAGAGTAGAGCCAACCAACACTTACACAGAGTAGAGCCAACCAACACTTACACAGAGTAGAGCCAGCCAACACTTACACAGAGTAGAGCCAACCAACAATTACACAGAGAGTAGAGCCAACCAACACTTACACAGAAAGTAGAGCCAACTAACACTTACACAGAGTAGAGCCAACCAACACTTACACAGAGAGTAGAGCCAACCAACAGTTACACAGAGTAGAGCCAACCAACAATTACACAGAGTAGAGCCAACCAACAATTACACAGAGTAGAGCCAACCAACACTTACACAGAGTAGAGTCAAACAACACTTACACAGAGAGTATAGGGTCAACCAATACTTACACAGAGAGTATAGGGCCAACCAACACTTACACAGAGTAGAGTCAAACAACACTTACACAGAGAGTATAGGGTCAACCAACACTTACACAGAGAGTATAGGGTCAACCAACACTTACACAGAGAGTATATGGTCAACCAACACTTACACGGAGAGTATAGGGTCAACCAACACTTACACAGAGAGTATAGGGTCAACCAACACTTACACTGAGTAGAGTCAAACAACACTTACACAGAGAGTAGAGACAACCAACAATTACACAGAGAGTAGGGTCAATCAACATTTACACAGACAGTTGGGTCAACCAACACTTACATAGAAAGTGTGTCAACCAACACTTACACAGAGCCTAGGGTCAACCAACACTTACACAGAGAGTAGAGCGAACCAACAATTACACAGAGAGTAGGGTCAACCAACACTTACACAGACAGTTGGGTCAACCAACACTTACATAGAGAGTAGGGTCAACCAATACTTACACAGAGCCTAGGGTCAACCAACACTTACACAGAGTCTAGGGTCAACCAACACTTACACAGAGCCTAGGGTCAACCAATACTTACACACAGCCTAGGGTCAACCAACACTTACACAGAGCCTAGGGTCAACCAACACTTACATAGAGAGTAGGGTCAACCAACACTTACATAGAGAGTAGGGTCAACCAACACTTACACAAAGTATAGTGTCAACCAACACTTACACCGAGTCTAGGGTCAACCAACACTTACACAGAGTCTAGGGTCAACCAACACTTACACAGAGCCTAGGGTCAACCAACACATACACAGAGAGTATAAGGTCAACCAACACTTACACAGAGAGTATAGGGTCAACCAACACTTACAAGAGTATAGGGTCAACCAACACTTACACAGAGTAGAGCCAACCAACACTTACACAGAGTAGAGCCAACCAACACTTACACAGAGTAGAGCCAGCCAACACTTACACAGAGTAGAGCCAACCAACAATTACACAGAGAGTAGAGCCAACCAACACTTACACAGAAAGTAGAGCCAACTAACACTTACACAGAGTAGAGCCAACCAACACTTACACAGAGAGTAGAGCCAACCAACAGTTACACAGAGTAGAGCCAACCAACAATTACACAGAGTAGAGCCAACCAACAATTACACAGAGTAGAGCCAACCAACACTTACACAGAGTAGAGTCAAACAACACTTACACAGAGAGTATAGGGTCAACCAATACTTACACAGAGAGTATAGGGCCAACCAACACTTACACAGAGTAGAGTCAAACAACACTTACACAGAAAGTATAGGGTCAACCAACACTTACACAGAGAGTATAGGGTCAACCAACACTTACACGGAGAGTATAGGGTCAACCAACACTTACACAGAGAGTATAGGGTCAACCAACACTTACACAGAGTAGAGTCAAACAACACTTACACAGAGAGTAGAGACAACCAACAATTACACAGAGAGTAGGGTCAATCAACATTTACACAGACAGTTGGGTCAACCAACACTTACATAGAGAGTGGGTCAACCAACACTTACACAGAGAGTAAAGCGAACCAACAATTACACAGAGAGTAGGGTCAACCAACACTTACACAGAGTCTAGGGTCAACCAACACTTACACAGAGCCTAGGGTCAACCAACACATACACAGAGAGTACAAGGTCAACCAACACTTACACAGAGAGTATAGGGTCAACCAACACTTACAAGAGTATAGGGTCAACCAACACTTACACAGAGAGTATAGTGTCAACCAACACTTACACAGAGCCTTGGGTCAACCAACACTTACACAGAGAGTATAGTGTCAACCAACACTTACACAGAGCCTTGGGTCAACCAACACTTACACAGTGCCTAGGGTCAACCAACACTTACACAGAGAGTATAGGGTCAACTAACACTTACACAGAGCCTAGGGTCAACCAACACTTACACAGAGAGTAGGGTCAACCAACACTTACGTCCAGCAGGAGTATATCTGGGTCCGTCAGCAGCTCACATGCCACACTGGCTCGCTTCTTCTCACCGCCCGATAGTCCCCGGGTAAATATGTCCCCTATCACTGCAAACACAATACACGGACAATACAGATACATACAATTGATACATACAACGGAAAATGCAGGGATATATAGATAAAAAGTTTCACACAGATTCCCGGACGCAGAGATAAACGGTCACACACATGGTCGGAAACACATAATAAAGGACACACAAACAGACACACATATAAACGGACACAGAGATAAACGGAAGCACACATACACGGGCATCCAGATAACGGTCACACATTTAAACGGAGCCACAGATAAACGGACATAAACAGACGCACAAACACACGAACATATATTACTACGGACTTATATGTAAACTTGCAGACAGCCTGATAGTTTTTATATTTTTCTATATTTTATTTGCGTAGTTTGGTTTTAACCTGATTATGCTGTATTTTTATTTAACTTTGTTTTCGGCGCCGTATGACCTGTTAAGTGTCGGTGTGCCGTAAAACCCAAATAAACAAATAAACTTGCAGACAGATAAACGGTCAATGATACGGATAGAGACACTTAAAGATAACACACAAATCGATAAACGGAGACTCATGGCCATTAAGTCAGACATACTGACATACAGATCAGATCGGCAGACATAATGTCAATCATTCCAATATGTCAATAAATGATGCTGTGACAGGGTCATGTTATGACAGCTGAACACATCCATACATGTACATAACTGTTCACGTTACGACCGGGACTCAAACCCAAATGGATGTGTTCGATCGATCTCTTAGCCTGTTTGGCACGAATTGATCAGGCATAGAAAACATATAATTCGGACAGGTAGCCAAGTCTCAAAGCAATTAACGCTGTTTTCAATTTCCCATGACTCTTACACATGTCAACAGTGTGCTAAATGGAATTGCTGAGTAAGTGGGTGTAAAAGAAATCGCGGTATAATTAAGATAATAAACAAAGATGTTATATATTAAAGACGGAAACGAAATACTCACACGTGTCAACGCATTTCCGCATGTCTAGGGTATCCACTATGTCATTGACTTTCTCTTTTTTCTCAGCTTTTGACATGGAATCAGGTAGGCGTAGGTTAGCTGTAAACTAATCAAGCCTCATACTATTAGAATCTAGCCATGATTTGCATTTACCATGATTGTCTCACTCGACAGTATTTATGATTTATCTTGAACAATTATATACTTTCAAGCAAAAATCAGCTCTAAGTTTAAATACATTTGAGTGACAGATTAAATATTCCCATACTGTAAGTTAGTCAAAATTAGAAACTGTAGGACGTGTGAGCCCAAATAAAATCATCATCATCATCATCATCATCATCATCATCATCATCATCATCATCATCATCATCCTCGCCACAACCACCCAACAACAACAGCAACTTCATATGGTCATTAAGTGGTCAGACAGAAACCGAAATATGAAAACCTACGATGCAGTAACCGGCGGGAGCACTATACTGATTACACGGTGTATAAGGATAGCTAAATGATGTCTTGGCTGCGCGTCTGGATGCTAAGAATAAAAACATACTCATCGCATTATTGAATCATGTCAAATACATGACTAAACTGTAAGGGGACACAACAGATAAATATGAATTAATTCATACTGCTGACTTAGGAAACGTACACAAAAGAATTTCATACCAATTTCCTAACTCATCGATAACCCACACTGAACATGGCAGTTCAATTATTACCGTTTTGCTCTGCGTCATGCACAAACTAAATGAGTATATTGGTATTTAGCCTATTTAAGGTTTTATTTTCAGAGAGTGTAGCGCATCAGTGTTTCTAGTACTTCATCGTATTGCTTAAAGGTCATATATATGTAACAATATCTGTGAATAAGAACGATCGGAATTCCTGCTAAAATAGACATCAACGTCACAGCGGATGACGTGGATGAACTAAAACATTAGTGGTCACATGGTTTTCTTGGTTTAAAAATAGCTAATTGTGCAGCGTGGCTCAGATAGGAAATTCATGTTTGTAATGACGATTGTGGCGCTATTGTTCACTTTTCCGACAGGTGTAGGGCATCCATAAGCAACATTTTTCGAGATCTGTTCAGATAATACTGGTTGTCTAAGATGTATAATGAAAATACTTTTGGTCCAAACTATCGGATACCACCTTTAAAGGCCTCGAAGTAAATAAGAAAGTAAAATACTACATACAGACATTATATAAGCTTGCATAATTATTTTCTCAATTGTCTCAATGAGACCCTTCCAACTTTGCATTGTTCGTTGTTTACTCTGATAATCTTTTGATAATGAAAACAGCTTACGAGAATGCGTATTTTTAATTATTATTGTATGCTGCATTACAAAAGTTTACCAACATTGTCGAAGTGTTATGTGACATTTCGTTACTTATCGACTACTTACGAATGCTTGACGAATAGATCGTGACTGTGATTCTATGAAAGCACTGAGGGTTCCGAGAGCGTTGTCACGTGACATCCATATGGGATTTTTTTAGTACGTGAATATATTTTTTGTAAGGATGCAAGATTACTTTGCATAAGTAAGTTGCATAAATAAACACGCATTTTAAGAGATGCACTCGTATCTAAAAAGAGTTTAATTTTTTTAAGTATAAGTGGACAATTATAAAAAAAAAATACCATTTTTAAAATGGAAAGTCCAACTTAAAGCGTTTGGTGAGGAAGTTATAGATAAGCACTCAGCTTATCAACGGCTTTACTGGGGCCGAGGATGAGTGTGTCAAAAGTGGGAAGTATAACTTTTTTCCCAAATTTTAGCTAGTTGTGAACATATAATTGCATGAATTTTATGGACTGTGCGTTTTGTAACCAAGAATGGGTACCTTCTATTATTAACAGAAATTGCCTAGAGATAAGCAATGCTTTGTTTATTAGTGTTAATTATGCCTGAAGCTGTATAAAACATTTAAAAATAAATAACTAAATATGCGTGGTGGAAAGAAAGTATTTTTAAGAGAACAGAAGAAGTCATTTTAATTCTTGGGCAATTGGTAATTATTTTAACATGCTATGCACGAGATGACTAGGCTTTTGTGTAAATAGGATAGATCTAAACCAGCCAGCTTACAGCTCGCTTTTTAACAGTGGCGTACATATTCAGCTGTACCACCTTTGCAAAAGCCGTCTGTGTCTACACCAAATAATTTACATTTTAGAACAGTTAAATTATTTTTATGCTTGCACTTAAATGTTATCATTGTTTTTTTTTCTCTCGCCCATGTTAAAATGGCACCGTTTTCACGCGAAATGTAAACAAGACGTGATACACCATACGTGCTACATATACATGTACATAGCCTGTGAACATTGTAACTTCATTGTAGTATAAGAATAACTTTTCTTTTTCATGGAGAACAGGCAAGCTGTCCCAAGTGAGAAATCCGCCTACACAAGAATAGTAAATTACCATAAGACAAGTAACTTGGATGCATGTGAAAAGTATAGAATTGTTGATGAAACAGATGGACAATGATATCAAGAAATGTTTTGAAACGTTACTTTGCTAAGCACGACTTCAACAGGCTTTTAAAAATCAGACTGTGCATTATTTTCTGTTATATGTCTTGCAATATACAAAATTACCACCACCACCAAGGCATGGATAATTACCCCCCCCCCACCCCCACACCCTGCTTACCCCCCCCCCCCCACCCCCACATCCTTTCCTACAAGTGGATACATTAAAATAAAACGCATCGTTGTCGAAAAAGGGATGATTGCACTAAATGTTGCTGGAAGGAGAACCTGTGACATGAACTCTTTAACAACAGTCTGTTTTGGCATCATATTTCCTACTTTGAAGGTAGTCTTGATCTTTTGGTGTCAAAATGTAAGTAAAAACACGTAGAATGAAAATAAAACAACATTCTAGAACACTATGCACTATAATGCACTGTTCCAGCTTTACGGAAGTACAAATTTCATTGAGAAGTAGGCAAATTGGCGGTATGTATTTTCAAGAAGAGATTCACAAATTACATATTTTGGTATCTTTCCAACGGAAAATACACAACTATTTTCACCTATGCGTGGTTATGGGAGTCATTCATGACTGGGTCATGGTGTAATTTGTTTTCACCTTTTCGCGATTTACTATAGAATATCGAACATATTGAGTGGGGCATAACCAATAATGATATAGCATGCACGTTTAACCCCCTATATCATATATCGTATATGCCTGGCGCGTAGCTGCCTGTACGCAGAGTACGCAGCCGCGTACATATTGTCATTCGCTAAATTATGAAGGTTCAACATTTTGGAAAATATCTGTAGGTCTCTAGTTTAAATTGTCAGTGCGTGGTTCTTTTTACATTACAATTGGAAATAAAACTATTCAAGTCATCTTAAACAAAAGCAAAATATTTTAAACCAGCCAAGAGTTAAACAACTGGTGACATGTTTAATTGTTAATTTGAATTGCTTGCCAATGTCAACGACTCACTTTTCCAACATGCGTCAACGAATAGCACATGACTTACAAACAGTGTTTCCCAGAGGGTGAGTTGTGAGAAAAAAACATCTTGCTGCTGGACGAACGCCATACGTCGTCTCTCGCGTTTTAGAAGCGGCTGACCGTTAAGTAGGATTGAACCCGAGTCTGCTTTTAGACGTCCTGAGATCACATTCAACAGAGTTGTCTTTCCCGAGCCTGAAAAAAATTGTTTTAAGATTTTATCTTTATTTTATTTGGCATCGCCAGCCTGGAAATCCTACTGCTAAATCCATCCACCTTTACGCCCTGATACCAATCAATCATAGAAGAAACGAAACTAATAAGTGAACAAGAAAGCATTTCTGCGAAGCATCAAAGGTTGCCGTTGAGTTGCAGTTCAACAGATGAACTGTATATTTATCCAAATCGTCCAAACAACAGCAAAAGATTGCTGCTATTACAGCTTTAGATTCGGAAATCTGATGTTTTTGGCGATAAAAATGTTTGAGCTGGTAAAGAAACTTAAATTAATTCCACACAAAATGTCCAACTCCGCACAGGGTTTACGACATCGCTACGCTGGCTTAAAAACACTGTCGTCATACAAAATCACGTGACGATAGTCAGATCAGTCGTAACCAACAGGCAGATTGGCTATGACGTCTTCGTCTGCCAACAGAGACTGCAGACACTCGATCTGTTTGGGTTTCGCTTTTATTTAGGAGTCAAACTCCGTTATTACAAAGTTTGTGAATTTCTTCAACAGTATCCATTGATTGTTTACATTGAACCGGTGTAACAATGAAATTTCGCCCTCGACGAAAGGACGAAAATGGCCGAGTTGTTACGATTGTAGTGGTAAATACATTCTTTTGTTTTCTTTATCGTTAGAATTTGTTTTTTCATCCATTATTAGTCGTTTTTCTAACATACACGTTCATTCCGATTGTCATTTTACTGAACAAAAATTAAAAGTAAAAAAATCAAATCGTTCCAGATCTGGAAGGATTTCTGTGTGGTAGCAGAGATTCTCCTTACTGAAAGGGGGAGATCACTGCGTTGGAGATTGACAAAATGTTTGATTTACAAGTTTGAAAATGTATATTATGACACAGCAAAAATACTAAAGACATACATATTTGCAGAAAAAAAGTTATTAACAAAACAAAGGGGATGGTTCACAGCTTCCATAAGTGAATTCGTAACGAGGTGCAGATAATCATGATTTCACAAAAAGTCTCTGATGTGAGACATTGGAAAATCAAAAGTTACCTCCCTTGTCCGCCTGCCAGCCTATACTGGAAAAACTTGTACGTTACCGCCCATGGCGATCTGTTACTACACGATCATCGAATCTGGTAGTTTGCTGATTGCGAGTTTGGTCATTTCTATTTTATTGTTTGTTTTTTTGTTTTTTTTACATCGCAACGACACAAGTATGGTCATATTGGCGATGACCAGCTAATTATTGGTGGAGGAATCCCCTAAACTGCATCGCAGGTTAGCTGGAAAACCTCCCCACATGAAAGTTCTCTCCCTGACCGGTGAGGGGCTGAGGAGTTAAAAACAGTGGCTTAATTTCTATTTTAGTGCATTTGATTAGAATATGTGAGAACGTTGTCTTGGAAACTATTTTAATTTACCCTAACCTAGCAAAATACAATAAATGTTCTACCACCAGGCTGCAGTATTTAAATAGACTAGTTATTTAATACACCTTCACATAGGTATTTTATTACAATCAACATGTTTACCTAAAACACGAGATTGAGCGTGTCATTTAAAATAAATGAAATATAATTGCAAACAAAATACCCATATGACATCAATATAGATATATTTCTAAACATATCCGATCTGCACCAGCAGTGTTTGTATCGCCATCAATACCACCATCGCAATAATCATTTCATTCACTACCGCCACCACAATCATCACTTATACCACCATTACCACAAACTCTATCACCACCACCATTACCACCACCGCCAACATCACCATCACCACCACAAACAACACCATCATTACTACCAACATTCCCGTTACTACCACCATTATCAACACGACCAACATCAGCACCATAGTAATCACGACCACCAAAATCACCTCATCATGCAGCAGCAGCAGCAACAACAACATCAACAGAACTTCATATTGAAAACAACAACATTAAACCGTTTTAACATTTTCAAGAATTCTGTGAGAAATCATAACAAAGTGTCTCTGTTGGTTTACGGTGATTTATGTGAAACCAATGTCTTTTCAGACGTCTTTAGCGAGTGTTTGTTGCTGTTGTTGTTATTATATTCAAGGAGTCACGTGTCTTGTGGAATTTAGGTCATCAAGCGCTTTTTCATTTTTAAAACACCTCACATTGTTTGAATTAATTGGTATCAATTAAACCGCCAAATATGTCACTGTTGGGAGGTCTATTTTAATTAGGACTTAGTTGGTCCGGGGATTTGCAGGTCTTACTAAAGGAAATAAAATGTTTAAAACTAAGAGCGGTACATACATATTCTTTATTTTTATACGCATTTCTTATAACGTTTAATAAATAGAAAAAAGATATATTTTCTTCAATTTATAAAATATAACAATTTCATCATTTAACATGCTTATGTCGAATAAATGTCACAATTAAGTATTGAAAACTATATTTTCTTATTGTTCTTTTAACATTTTTATATATTGTTCACAACTTACCATAAAGATCTACAATTAATTGTAATATACATAATGGCAGTACATCACATTTTTTATGTTCCTCTATTACAAATTTGATAAACGCATTCGTTTTGGTACATATGACAATGTAACTTTCATAAAATATCTCCAAATGTACAAAAATGAGCTGTTTATGACATCATTGTACCGTCTTGTTCTCTTTATACCCGAACAGATTGTAATTAAATTGTTGAATTGTGTATGTTCTCCAAAACATGTAATTTGTTAAAAAAAACTGACAAGTTAATAACTAAAATAAGAAGGAAATAAAACAGCTACAGCTACAACACGGTCACAATTAGAAAAATATAAACATCAACAATAGATCGGCTTGTATTCATTATGTGGTAAATGGTCATATTAAAATAATGTTCAGGCAAAGTGAAGGCAATGTAAAACAAAAGACCGCCTTCAATATAAAACAGCATATGTATAAATCAACAAAAACATATTTCTGTTGGTGTGATGACATGTCTGATATAAAAAAATGGAATCTTACTTCTGTGTTTATCTACATTGCATTGCCGACTATTTGATGCATATGCGCTGCACAGCCTGTGGCTGTTATGTGGCCTTAGTGCCAGCCACTGAATGGCAGACGGTCATGTGACAATACAATGGCGGTTTCCATTGATTTGAAAATGTCATTCTCTATACTTACAACCAAGCTTATAATAGAACGAACTGACAAGACAGGTTTTGTTTCCACAAAAATAAACAGTTGTATATACGATTTAGAATGGCAAAACTGGCAAGAACTAGATGTAGCAATAATGAATTGTCTTTGGACGAGAGGGAAGAGGTCCGGATAGAATATCATTTTATTTAGACTCGTTCATAGGATATCGTCGTAAAATGCAATTTAATCAACTCAAACACATACATATGGTATGTAAACAATTTAAAATCAGATATGAGGATATAGCTACATTTTAAACTAAATAAGAACTCTAAGTTAAACCTAATAATCATTAAACATAAATCTGACCGAAATTTGAATGCATAAAAGAGCCGCACTTTGTATAGGATAGGTCTATTAGGACGATTCTATAGAAAATAGAAGCCGAAACGAGCTCAGCTCCCTGCCTCACTTCTACATGTTCTACCAAAATGACATGTAATCCACCCCATAAAACTGTCAAACTGTCAATCTTCTTGACGTGTTCAAACTTGTCACATGGAGAGGGGTCAAGTCAGAAAATAAAACCATTTAGTAAAATAGATCGATCTATTTTGTTCATTGTAAAAAAGAAAATAGAAAGGAGTTCTATTAAATTAATTGCTGAGGAATTTGAATTTATATAGCTTCTGAATGGCTACAAATGTAGGGCGACTTCTAAAGTGGTTTATAGTACGAAGTGGCGTCATTAATATGGCTTTTCCAGGAATGAATACACAGAGACGCCGCTGCATATATGCGCGGCGACCATTTCAAAAACATATACTTTTTTTGTCAAAATGTAGATTTTTAACAAGGTGTATAGACATATCGCTACCATCTTCACAACACTAGTTCCCTCTAAGTGAAACTACGTGCACTTGAAGAAAGTCACAAAAGAAAAGCAATAGTTTTTAACCGAATGAATGCCTGAAAATTAAGAATACCCGTACCACAGACCTCTATCGTATTTTAACTTTCCATGTGTACGCGTGTTTCTTCCTTACTTGTGAAAACCATTTTAAGCAAAGCTGCAAAATTTCTAGTTTCATAGCTCCTTAAGCTATTAACATGTTTATCAAAGGATTATAACGCCAAAAGTAAATATAGCGAGTACTGAGCATCCCGTGTTGTGATTACTCATATTACTTTCAACGCATGGTTACAAAACATAAGGCTGTTATTTCGAAATCGACCCCACATTACCATGTTTTCAGTATTAACATGTTAGATACAACGTGAACTATCATATAAAATATCACAGTTGGACGATTTGTGGCAGACATTACTAAACATGTGTACAAGTAAAAAAATATGGTTGTGTTCCGTGGCACAAGTTAGTTCATTAACATGCATTCATTCAAATGAAATGTCTTTTTATAATGCTTTGAAGTTAGTACCGATATACTTAGACACTGTGTTTAAGTTTGTTAAGAAAGAAAATGATACCCTAAACATAAGCATTTTACCTGTTGGTCCTAGAATTGCGAAAATGTCCCCACTTTTGGCACGTGCATCAATATTGACTAGGATTGGTTTGTCACCAATACTGAGTGAGACATCTCTCACCTCGAGCAAGGAGTTGCTGGACTTGGTCCGCATGGCCGCCTACTGAAACACAAACAAAATACAGTGTTTTCTTTCACCTGGGCCACCTTCTGGAGCCTTGGGATAAGTGGACACATTTATTGTCTCGTAGACATACACTATCATAGTTGTTGTCACATGGCCCTTTACACAGAGAAAACATTTTACCAACTGGGCGCCTGCTGTAACAAAGATGAACGGTCATAATTATTGTTGCATAACCTCCTAGGTAACTAGAACAAACTACGGTCATAATTATTGTCTCATGGCCGCCTCTTGTACCACAAACAAATCACGGTCAGAATTAATGTCACATGACCGCCAACGGGACCACGAACAATTCATGGTCAAAATTAATGTCGCCTGACCGCTTGCCTGACCTAAACAAATCACGGTCAAAATTATTGTAGCCTGACCGCCTACGTGACATAAACAAATCACACGCATAATTATTGTCAAGTGACCGCCAACGTGACTCGAACAAATCTCGGTCAGAATTATTGGCACATTGGCCTACTCAGTGACCATAATAAATAAGCTTAGGGTCAGAATGATTTCACTTGACCGCCCTGGCGACCCTAACAAATCACGGTCAAAATTATTGTCACATGACTGCCTACTGGAATAAGCAGAGTTATGCACCTTCTGGAACACAAATAACCTATCATGTTTTGGCGACACGCTGGAGTGCGAGGCCTATATATGAAATGCTCACTAAAATTTGCACATGGGAAAGTTTGTTTTGCAGACTTTCTAAACCTGGTAAAATACGGGTCCTAATTCGGAAAACGGCGTTCTATTTTTTTTTTTTTTTTTTTTTTTATAATTTATTTGTGTGTCTGTAACTTTCAAAATAACTTTGAAAATAAACTATAAGATACTCAAAAAGAAACAAACATACCACGTTCGAGAAAAGTGCTATCCGAACAATACTTATTTGCGTAAAGTGAAACTGCTGCACACGTGCAATTTCTCCTTATACACTTAAGTTTCGTAATTAAATGCAATAAATGTGCAACCTTTTCTACACATAAAACATCTACATATGTAACATCTTAGAATCTTTTTATTGTGTTTTAAATCATTCTATGGCCTCAGGAATATGTTATAAATACTTTTTCTCGAGATTTATAGTATACTGAAAACTTTCAATTAAAACACTTTTCAAATGCCTTTGATACTTGCTCCCACATTGCTTGAACTCTACCTCTCCCACTTTGTGCATTTATCAATTTAAGAATACTGCATTTTAAGAAATATGACTTTCAAGAGCTTTCCAATGGTGTATAGCTTTTTTGTGGACCACATATGAAGAAATTATAAGAAAATAAAATTTACGTTCCTATACAATTCATCTTAATTCATTTGAATCTGAGATGGCTGCCAAGATAAGGGATCTTCGCGGAAGGATAAGTTGTTTTACACATAGGAGCGGGTTTTTAAGATATATAATACGAAAATTGCCGTGTTTATATACAGATTGCGTTAAATTTAAAGTTTTAAGGTTATATTACCGAATACTGATTATGAAAATTTATGTTTTAAACCGATGACACAAAGTCTTCTTTAAAACGGAAACTTTAAACGATTTTACTCGCGAATTACATAAGTGCCACAGTACAACTAAGAAAAGTGAACAATATATTTAAAAAAAGATATGCGGCGGTGATGAGCAAACTTTAAATCAACAAATAGTATTTCTTGAAAAAAATGTGTAAATCAAGATACATTTTCTGACAACGATAAAGTGTTACACGGTTAAACGGTGGTATCCGACAGTTTCCTTATATGAAACACATGCTACAATTATCTAAACATGGTTTGAAGGAAGTGTGGGATCATTTCTGCAAAAACTCCAACTTTAGTCTTAGACGATTTTGAACATTACCTCTATTGTAAAATAGTGCAACAAGTTTGAACAATCTATAAATAAGCACTATGGGATTTTTTGCTAAAAATAGATACCGACGTCAGAGCGGATAACCAGGCTGATGCTATAACGTGATATCGAAAGTAAGTGGTACTTGGTTTTCTTAGCTTAAAAAAGCGAACTATGCAGTGTGGCTCGTGTAGGAAATGCATGCTTATTATGACGAGTAAAGTGTTACGTTTCACTTTGACATCAATAATAAGCATTTCGCGAGATCTTTCAGGCAAACATGCTTTCTTGTCATGTATATTGCATGAATAGATCACCAGAAGCAGTTGATTGTCTTTGTACAATACAAATACTTTATTATATTTTTAAAACAAACAAACACAGTTTCCTACACATTATACTTCTTATAACCCAAAGATAGTAAATACCTATCAAGCTAGATGCAATAAGAACTTTTCAATCACACATATCGGTACGTGTAACGGTTGTTGCATAAAGTGTTGAGGCTGTCATTAACGAGGAGTTCCGAAAGCTGCAATTCCCGTGGAAAAAACGCGGGAGTGTGTGTCGGGGAGGGGGAGGCTGGGTGTGGTGGGTGGTTGGATGTGGGTGTGTGTCGGGGAGGGGGAGGCTGGGTGTGGTGGGTGGCTGTATGTGGGTGTGTGTCGGAGAGGGGTAGGCTGGGTGTGGTGGGTGGCTGGATGTGGGTGTGTCGGGGAGAGATAGGCTGGGTGTAGTGGGTGGTGGATGTGGATGTGTGTCGGGGAGGGGTAGGCTGGGTGTGGTGGGTGGCTGGATGTGGGTGTGTCGGGGAGAGGTAGGCTGGGTGTAGTGGGTGGTGGATGTGGATGTGTGTCGGGGAGGGGTAGGCTGGGTGTGGTGGGTGGCTGGATGTAGGTGTGTCGGGGAGAGGTAGGCTGGGTGTGGTGGGTGACCCGATGTGGGTGTGTGTCGGGAAGGGGTAGGCTGGGTGTGGTGGGTGGCTGGATGTGGGTGTGTGTGTGGGGGAAGGGGAGGGTTGGCGGAGGGTGTACTCTACAGTGGTAGCTGCAGTAGAAGCGCACAGTGTGTGCCCTCTTGTTTGAATAAGTATAGTGATGCAATGCAATGCAATCAGAAATATACCTCTAAGAAAATTTGTTTTTCAGTTCCACAAAAACTAAAAATATAGCAATTTCAGTTATTTTGTTAAGCAATAACTTATAAGATAAGCTTTCTTTCTTGTACTGTTGCGTCAAATATACTTGTTATGTTTTTTTTTTAATTTTATTAAACTAGTGTACTGTATACACTTATTTGTTCAGTTATTCCGTTCCGTTCTGTTACGTTTCGAACGTTATTACAAAAGGCAGATTAATAACTCCAAAATTAGAGCGACTGAGGTCGACAGTTTGGTTCTACGTCGAGATAAGTGTAAGCAACAAAACACATACCACACGAACTTAAAAAAAATAATATTGCGCTGCTATCAAACCAATCAGTTTGATGTTAATGACTGACGAAAACAGATAGCAGATATACCAAAATGTGCAGTTTGTAGCTACTCTAGACGGGGATGAGCATGTAATAGGTTTTATCTGCTTTTATTTAGGTGATTTTGAACTAATGGGTGGCTTTAAATATGCATCGAAACAACTCTGACAATGCCGCTTTAAAGTAAAATAGAATCTGAAGAAGACTCGACTTAGTGTGAATCTTCGCATACATTTTTAAAAGAAAGAAAATCTACATTTAATGATAGCCAAATGACCTTAAAACATAATCGTTTTGGTATATTTTTCAGCAGACAAAAGAAAGAGCCAGGTTAAGAACGGTTTATATGAACCACGTGCACTCAGACTCAAAAATACAAATACTACACATTGAAAACGTTCAAGTACATTTTAAAGGTGGTATCCGACAGTTTGCCTACATTTTATATATGTAACAATGTCTGTAAATAAGAACGATTGGAATTCCCGCTAAAAGATAGACGTCACAGCGGATGACATGGATGAACTATAACATTAGTGGACACATGGTTTTATTGGTTTTAAAATTAACTGTGCAGCGAGGCTCGGATTGGAAATAATATTTGTAATGACGATTGTGGCGTTATAGTTCACTTACCGGACAGGTGTAGGACACCAATAAACATTATCTTACGAGATCTATTCGGATAACAATGGTTTACTAAGATGTATAATGAATATATTTTTGGTCCGAACTGTCGGACACCACCTTAAAGTGTTCAGATACGCGTAACGTGGTGAGCAGTTTAATATAAATTTACGCCGCTTTTTTCATTTCAACTCATCAGGTTATTTAAAGTAATATTTATTTTTTAACAAGCAATTTGTAAATCAGAATGTGTTTACCACAAAGAAAAAAAACACTATCTGCGTTTTATAACCTCATTTAAAATAAAATATTACATAGAAAATCCAAATCTTAAACAGGTTACTAGTGCGTGTCACGGACATTTAATAAAGATAAAAGGCTGAATAAATGATATAACATAATGTATTCTGAGATATATTTGATTACATAAAGACTAGTAAAATGTATATTTAATACGGTCTCTATAAAGTTCACGTCCCCCAGTTTGAACAGTTCCCAAAAGTCACAAACTGACAAGACTATGTTTACTTCTGTAGAAACAAATGATTTTGGACCAATCCTTATCACCAAAATCATTATTTAAACTTTTAAACATATTTTCAGCATTTTAATAAAATTTAAAAAAAAAATATGAGAGCCGTGCAAGCTAACCACTCGACCAACCAGGCCGATCCATTGGTTACCGTTCATACACATCGTTTGTTTAAATTGACATCGGTTCTGCTGCTGTAGGTTTAAACCGCAAAATGTGTACAAAAACTACACGAAGAGTTTCGTTCAGTAAACCCTTACCCTGTATTAAAAAGAAAACTGAACTTTATGCACTTATTTAAATACAGTGAAACAGGTCGTATTGTAATTTTCTTTATGTTTCGCAGTAGACACAACCAAGGTGCTGTCTGATATATAGTAGTGTCTCGCTTTCTCATTTACTAAATATGTCAACAGCGTTACTCGTATGTTACAATGTTTCATATTTGGCAAAATTTTAATAACTGGGGCATTGTGCGACACGTTATGAAGTACATTTCAAATACGATCTTGAAACTTAAATTCGCATACGAAATAAATTCTACTCAAAATCCAATGAAAAACATCAATTTTAACACAATTAACATCTTAATTGCATTTGCTGTTATGTCAAGTCTGTTGCGCTTTACTGAGACACAAACATGAAAAATCGGTAGAGCGTCGGTTCCATGTACGGGAGGCCACGGGTCGAGCGTGGACCACGACATAGCAAAATACTTAAAATGGTAGTGGTATTTACCCCCTTGCTAATGCTCAAGCAAGTATAAGAGTACTTCAACCACTGGTTGGCCATATGTTCACGGCATGCTATACACAATGAAGCTAGCACTACATTTGCTTCAATTTGACACCGCCTTCTAAAATCTATATAATGTTGCTAGGACGATAAACCCAATGATAACAAACAAACATTCATAAAGTGTATTTTTATCTGTATTGTTTTCCTCCATTAATATGTTTTTTTAAATTTATTATATTTTTCAGTCATTGTAATCTTTCCATCTTGACAAACACTATGACCTCTCGAAAACACATTAAAACCTTTCCTGGGACAGTGCACGGACGAATAAAGAATAACATTTGATTGTTGTTTCTTCTTTTCTAAAGCTCGTTTGTCACTTTTCTGACGGATCAATTAGGAAATATATACATTAATGTTTATGTCGTTTTTATCATTCATTACAATGTTCTGCGTTCTGCGTTCACATCCGCCATGTTCTGTACATTTTATGCAATATGTATTGCCGCATGGGTACTTTCTAGTACATGGTGCAGTGTTGACATCCGCCATGTCCTGTACATTTTATGCAATATGTATTGCCGCATGGGTACTTTCTAGTACATGGTGCAGTGTTCACATCCGCCATGTTCTGTACATTTGATGCAATATGTATCGCCGCATGGGTACTTTCTTGTACATTGTGCAGTGTTCACATCCGCCATGTTCTGTACATTTGATGCAATATGTATCGTTGCATGGGTACTTTCTAGTACATGGTGCAGTGTTCACATCCGCCATGTTCTGTACATTTTATGCAATATGTATTGCCGCATGGGTACTTTCTAGTACATTATGCAGTGTTCACATCCGCCATGTTCTGTACATTTTGTGCAATATGTATTGCCGCATGGGTACTTTCTAGTACATTATGCAGTGTTCACATCCGTCATGTTCTGTACATTTTATGCAATATGTATCGCCGCATGGGTACTTTCTAGTACATTGTGCAGTGTTCACATCCGCCATGTTCTGTACATTTTATGCAATATGTATTGCCGCATGGGTACTTTCTAGTACATTGTGCAGTGTTCACATCCGCCATGTTCTGTACATTTTGTGCAATATGTATTGCCGCATGGGTACTTTCTAGTACATTATGCAGTGTTCACATCCGTCATGTTCTGTACATTTTATGCAATATGTATCGCCGCATGGGTACTTTCTAGTACATGGTGCAGTGTTCACATCCGCCATGTTCTGTACATTTTATGCAATATGTATTGCCGCATGGGTACTTTCTAGTACATTATGCAGTGTTCACATCCGCCATGTTCTGTACATTTTGTGCAATATGTATTGCCGCATGGGTACTTTCTAGTACATTATGCAGTGTTCACATCCGTCATGTTCTGTACATTTTATGCAATATGTATCGCCGCATGGGTACTTTCTAGTACATTATGCAGTGTTCACATCCGCCATGTTCTGTACATTTTATGCAATATGTATCGCCGCATGGGTACTTTCTAGTACATTGTGCAGTGTTCACATCCGCCATGTTCTGTACATTTTATGCAATATGTATTGCCGCATGGGTACTTTCTAGTACATTGTGCAGTGTTCACATCCGCCATGTTCTGTACATTTTATGCAATATGTATTGCCGCATGGGTACTTTCTAGTACATTGTGCAGTGTTCACATCCGCCATGTTCTGTACATTTTATGCAATATGTATCGCCGCATGGGTACTTTCTAGTACATTGTGCAGTGTTCACATCCGCCATGTCCTGTACATTTGATGTAATATGTATCGCCACATGGGTACTTTTTAGTACATTGTGCAGTGTTCACATCCGCCATGTTCTGTACATTTGATGCAATATGTATCGCCGCATGGGTACTTTCTAGTACATTGTGCAGTGTTCACATCCGCCATGTTCTGTACATTTGATGCAATATGTATTGCCGCATGGGTACTTTCTAGTACATTGTGCAGTGTTCACATCCGCCATGTTCTGTACATTTTATGCAATATGTATTGCCGCATGGGTACTTTCTAGTACATTGTGCAGTGTTCACATCCGCCATGTCCTGTACATTTGATGCAATATGTATCGCCGCATGGGTACTTTTTAGTACATTGTGCAGTGTTCACATCCGCCATGTTCTGTACATTTGATGCAATATGTATTGCCGCATGGGTACTTTCTAGTACATTGTGCAGTGTTCACATCCGCCATGTTCTGTACATTTGATGCAATATGTATCGCCGCATGGGTACTTTCTAGTACATTGTGCAGTGTTCACATCCGCCATGTTCTGTACATTTGATGCAATATGTATTGCCGCATGGGTACTTTCTAGTACATTGTGCAGTGTTCACATCCGCCATGTTCTGTACATTTTATGCAATATGTATTGCCGCATGGGTACTTTCTAGTACATTGTGCAGTGTTCACATCCGCCATGTTCTGTACATTTGATGCAATATGTATTGCCGCATGGGTACTTTCTAGTACATTGTGCAGTGTTCACATCCGTCATGTTCTGTACATTTTATGCAATATGTATCGCCGCATGGGTACTTTCTAGTACATTGTGCAGTGTTCACATCCGCCATGTTCTGTACATTTTATGCAATATGTATTGCCGCATGGGTACTTTCTAGTACATTGTGCAGTGTTCACATCCGTCATGTTCTGTACATTTTATGCAATATGTATCGCCGCATGGGTACTTTCTAGTACATGGTGCAGTGTTCACATCCGCCATGTTCTGTACATTTTATGCAATATGTATTGCCGCATGGGTACTTTCTAGTACATTGTGCAGTGTTCACATCCGTCATGTTCTGTACATTTGATGCAATATGTATTGCCGCATGGGTACTTTCTAGTACATTGTGCAGTGTTCACATCCGCCATGTTCTGTACATTTTATGTAATATGTATCGCCGCATGGGTACTTTCTAGTACATTGTGCAGTGTTCACATCCGCCATGTTCTGTACATTTTATGCAATATGTATTGCCCTATGGGTACTTTCTAGTACATGGTGCAGTGTTCACATCCGCCATGTTCTGTACATTTTATGCAATATGTATTGCCGCATGGGTACTTTCTAGTACATTGTGCAGTGTTCACATCCGCCATGTTCTGTACATTTTATGCAATATGTATTGCCGCATGGGTACTTTCTAGTACATTGTGCAGTGTTCACATCCGCCATGTTCTGTACATTTTATGCAATATGTATCGCCGCATGGGTACTTTCTAGTACATTGTGCAGTGTTCACATCCGCCATGTTCTGTACATTTTATGCAATATGTATCGCCGCATGGGTACTTTCTAGTACATTGTGCAGTGTTCACATCCGCCATGTTCTGTACATTTTATGCAATATGTATCGCCGCATGGGTACTTTCTAGTACATTGTGCAGTGTTCACATCCGTCATGTTCTGTACATTTGATGCAATATGTATTGCCGCATGGGTACTTTCTAGTTAATGGTGCAGTGTTCACATCCGCCATGTCCTGTACATTTGATGCAATATGTATCGCCGCATGGGTACTTTCTAGTACATGGTGCAGTGTTCACATCCGCCATGTTCTGTACATTTGATGCAATATGTATCGCCGCATGGGTACTTTCTAGTACATGGTGCAGTGTTCACATCCGCCATGTTCTGTACATTTGATGCAATATGTATCGTTGCATGGGTACTTTCTAGTTAATGGTGCAGTGTTCACATCCGCCATGTCCTGTACATTTGATGCAATATGTATCGCCGCATGGGTACTTTCTAGTACATGGTGCAGTGTTCACATCCGCCATGTTCTGTACATTTGATGCAATATGTATCGCCGCATGGGTACTTTCTAGTACATTGTGCAGTGTTCACATCCGCCATGTTCTGTACATTTGATGCAATATGTATCGCCGCATGGGTACTTTCTAGTACATGGTGCAGTGTTCACATCCGCCATGTCCTGTACATTTGATGCAATATGTATCGCCGCATGGGTACTTTCTAGTACATGGTGCAGTGTCCACATCCGCCATGTTCTGTACATTTGATGCAATATGTATCGCCGCATGGGTACTTTCTAGTACATTGTGCAGTGTTCACATCCGCCATGTCCTGTACATTTGATGCAATATGTATCGCCGCATGGGTACTTTCTAGTACATGGTGCAGTGTTCACATCCGACATGTTCTGTACATTTGATGCAATATGTATCGCCGCATGGGTACTTTCTAGTACATTGTGCAGTGTTCACATCCGCCATGTTCTGTACATTTGATGCAATATGTATTGCCGCATGGGTACTTTCTAGTACATTGTGCAGTGTTCACATCCGTCATGTTCTGTACATTTGATGCAATATGTATCGTTGCATGGGTACTTTCTAGTACATGGTGCAGTGTTCACATCCGCCATGTTCTGTACATTTGATGCAATATGTATCGCCGCATGGGTACTTTCTAGTTAATGGTGCAGTGTTCACATCCGCCATGTCCTGTACATTTGATGCAATATGTATCGCCGCATGGGTACTTTCTAGTACATGGTGCAGTGTTCACATCCGCCATGTTCTGTACATTTGATGCAATATGTATTGCCGCATGGGTACTTTCTAGTACATTGTGCAGTGTTCACATCCGCCATGTTCTGTACATTTGATGCAATATGTATCGCCGCATGGATACTTTCTAGTACATGGTGCAGTGTTCACAACCGCCATGTTCTGAACATATGATGCAATATGTATCGCCGCATGGGTACTTTCTAGTACATGGTGCAGTGTTCACAACCGCCATGTTCTGAACATATGATGCAATATGTATCGCCGCATGGGTACTTTCTAGTACATGGTGCAGTGTTCACATCCGCCATGTCCTGTACATTTGATGCAATATGTATTGCCGCATGGGTACTTTCTAGTACATTGTGCAGTGTTCACATCCGCCATGTTCTGTACATTTTATGCAATATGTATCGCCGCATGGGTACTTTCTAGTACATGGTGCAGTGTTCACATCCGCCATGTTCTGTACATTTTATGCAATATGTATCGCCGCATGGGTACTTTCTAGTACATTGTGCAGTGTTCACATCCGCCATGTTCTGTACATTTTATGCAATATGTATTGCCGCATGGGTACTTTCTAGTACATGGTGCAGTGTTCACATCCGCCATGTTCTGTACATTTTATGCAATATGTATCGCCGCATGGGTACTTTCTAGTACATTATGCAGTGTTCACATCCGCCATGTTCTGTACATTTTATGCAATATGTATTGCCGCATGGGTACTTTCTTGTACATTGTGCAGTGTTCACATCCGTCATGTTCTGTACATTTTATGCAATATGTATTGCCGCATGGGTACTTTCTAGTACATGGTGCAGTGTTCACATCCGTCATGTTCAGTACATTTTATGCAATATGTATTGCCGCATGGGTACTTTCTAGTACATTATGCAGTGTTCACATCCGTCATGTTCTGTACATTTTATGCAATATGTATTGCCGCATGGGTACTTTCTAGTACATTATGCAGTGTTCACATCCGTCATGTTCTGTACATTTTATGCAATATGTATTGCCGCATGGGTACTTTCTAGTACATTATGCAGTGTTCACATCCGTCATGTTCTGTACATTTTATGCAATATGTATTGCCGCATGAGTACTTTCTAGTACATTATGCAGTGTTCACATCCGTCATGTTCTGTACATTTTATGCAATATGTATTGCCGCATGGGTACTTTCTAGTACATTATGCAGTGTTCACATCCGTCATGTTCTGTACATTTTATGCAATATGTATTGCCGCATGGGTACTTTCTAGTACATGGTGCAGTGTTCACATCTGTCATGTTCTGTACATTTTATGCAATATGTATTGCCGCATGGGTACTTTCTAGTACATGGTGCAGTGTTCACATCCGTCATGTTCTGTACATTTGATGCAATATGTATCGCCGCATGGGTACTTTCTAGTACATTGTGCAGTGTTCACATCCGCCATGTTCTGTACATTTGATGCAAAATGTATCGCCGCATGGGTACTTTCTAGTACATTGTGCAGTGTTCACATCCGCCATGTTCTGTACATTTTATGCAATATGTATTGCCGCATGAGTACTTTCTAGTTAATGGTGTAGTGTTCACATCCGCCATGTCCTGTACATTTGATGCAATATGTATCGCCGCATGGGTACTTTCTAGTACATGGTGCAGTGTTCACATCCGCCATGTTCTGTACATTTGATGCAATATGTATCGCCGCATGGGTACTTTCTAGTACATGGTGCAGTGTTCACATCCGCCATGTTCTGTACATTTGATGCAATATGTATCGTTGCATGGGTACTTTCTAGTTAATGGTGCAGTGTTCACATCCGCCATGTCCTGTACATTTGATGCAATATGTATCGCCGCATGGGTACTTTCTAGTACATGGTGCAGTGTTCACAACCGCCATGTTCTGAACATATGATGCAATATGTATCGCCGCATGGGTACTTTCTAGTACATTGTGCAGTGTTCACAACCGCCATGTTCTGAACATATGATGCAATATGTATTGCCGCATGAGTACTTTCTAGTTAATGGTGTAGTGTTCACATCCGCCATGTCCTGTACATTTGATGCAATATGTATCGCCGCATGGGTACTTTCTAGTACATGGTGCAGTGTTCACATCCGCCATGTTCTGTACATTTGATGCAATATGTATCGCCGCATGGGTACTTTCTAGTACATGGTGCAGTGTTCACATCCGCCATGTTCTGTACATTTGATGCAATATGTATCGTTGCATGGGTACTTTCTAGTTAATGGTGCAGTGTTCACATCCGCCATGTCCTGTACATTTGATGCAATATGTATCGCCGCATGGGTACTTTCTAGTACATGGTGCAGTGTTCACATCCGCCATGTTCTGTACATTTTATGCAATATGTATCGCCGCATGGGTACTTTCTAGTACATTGTGCAGTGTTCACATCCGCCATGTTCTGTACATTTGATGCAATATGTATCGCCGCATGGGTACTTTCTAGTACATGGTGCAGTGTTCACATCCGCCATGTCCTGTACATTTGATGCAATATGTATCGCCGCATGGGTACTTTCTAGTACATGGTGCAGTGTTCACATCCGCCATGTTCTGTACATTTGATGCAATATGTATCGCCGCATGGGTACTTTCTAGTACATTGTGCAGTGTTTACATCCGCCATGTCCTGTACATTTGATGCAATATGTATCGCCGCATGGGTACTTTCTAGTACATGGTGCAGTGTTCACATCCGCCATGTTCTGTACATTTGATGCAAAATGTATCGCCGCATGGGTACTTTCTAGTACATTGTGCAGTGTTCACATCCGCCATGTTCTGTACATTTGATGCAATATGTATTGCCGCATGGGTACTTTCTAGTACATTGTGCAGTGTTCACATCCGTCATGTTCTGTACATTTGATGCAATATGTATCGTTGCATGGGTACTTTCTAGTACATGGTGCAGTGTTCACATCCGCCATGTTCTGTACATTTTATGCAATATGTATCGCCGCATGGGTACTTTCTAGTTAATGGTGCAGTGTTCACATCCGCCATGTCCTGTACATTTGATGCAATATGTATCGCCGCATGGGTACTTTCTAGTACATGGTGCAGTGTTCACATCCGCCATGTTCTGTACATTTGATGCAATATGTATTGCCGCATGGGTACTTTCTAGTACATTGTGCAGTGTTCACATCCGCCATGTTCTGTACATTTGATGCAATATGTATCGCCGCATGGGTACTTTCTAGTACATGGTGCAGTGTTCACAACCGCCATGTTCTGAACATATGATGCAATATGTATCGCCGCATGGGTACTTTCTAGTACATGGTGCAGTGTTCACAACCGCCATGTTCTGAACATATGATGCAATATGTATCGCCGCATGGGTACTTTCTAGTACATGGTGCAGTGTTCACATCCGCCATGTCCTGTACATTTTATGCAATATGTATCGCCGCATGGGTACTTTCTAGTACATGGTGCAGTGTTCACAACCGCCATGTTCTGAACATATGATGCAATATGTATCGCCGCATGGGTACTTTCTAGTACATGGTGCAGTGTTCACAACCGCCATGTTCTGAACATATGATGCAATATGTATCGCCGCATGGGTACTTTCTAGTACATGGTGCAGTGTTCACAACCGCCATGTTCTGAACATATGATGCAATATGTATCGCCGCATGGGTACTTTCTAGTACATTGTGCAGTGTTCACATCCGCCATGTTCTGTACATTTTATGCAATATGTATTGCCGCATGGGTACTTTCTAGTACATTGTGCAGTGTCCACATCCGCCATGTTCTGTACATTTTATGCAATATGTATCGCCGCATGGGTACTTTCTAGTACATGGTGCAGTGTTCACATCCGCCATGTTCTGTACATTTTATGCAATATGTATTGCCGCATGGGTACTTTCTAGTACATTATGCAGTGTTCACATCCGTCATGTTCTGTACATTTTATGCAATATGTATTGCCGCATGGGTACTTTCTAGTACATTATGCAGTGTTCACATCCGTCATGTTCTGTACATTTTATGCAATATGTATTGCCGCATGGGTACTTTCTAGTACATGGTGCAGTGTTCACATCCGTCATGTTCTGTACATTTTATGCAATATGTATTGCCGCATGGGTACTTTCTAGTACATGGTGCAGTGTTCACATCCGTCATGTTCTGTACATTTGATGCAATATGTATCGCCGCATGGGTACTTTCTAGTACATTGTGCAGTGTTCACATCCGCCATGTTCTGTACATTTGATGCAAAATGTATCGCCGCATGGGTACTTTCTAGTACATTGTGCAGTGTTCACATCCGCCATGTTCTGTACATTTGATGCAATATGTATCGCCGCATGGGTACTTTCTAGTACATTATGCAGTGTTCACATCCGTCATGTTCTGTACTGTTTATTTGAATAAGCTTTCAATCAAGTTTTCAAACATAAGTAGGTGATGTCAAATGACATTCTGTATAACAGTCACACTTCATAAACCACAACTTAATTGCCTTTGGCGGGTTAACAACCGACATAAACTGCTCGTGTCATCCGGTTATATAGAGTGAAAACATTTTGATATTATCTTTCAATAAAAAGACCAGAAAGATTTTTTCATGTTGAAAATACAGAACTTCTAAGTTTTGTTTTTCAAGTTGAAAATACAATATTTTGAAGTATATGATAGCTTCATTTTAACGATTATGTATAGGTGATGAAGCTAACATAAAATAAATTCTGTTATCTGTTTGTCTGTCATGTTATATATTTGTTGAATGTACTTCATTCAAATTGCTGTGTAATAATTTGTCTATTTAGACGGAAGCAACTTAGACGTAGGCAACATCTTTGTTGCTTGATAAAAATACCGGCTAACTGGAGGTTAAAGTTCGAAATAGGGCCAACGAGCTAGAGGCATTAAAACTAGTACAATTGATGCTTCTGTATTAATCGGTTAGTCAAGTAACTTAAGTTTATGACAAATTAAAACTGCTTCGAGTTAGGAATAAGACGTGTCAGAGTTACAAAGGTTAATGTCATTAGGTCAAAAAGGCATGTTTCATCTGCGGCGAAATCCGATTACTTTCACATGGGGGGGGGGGGGGGGGGGGATTTAAAAAAATTCAATTGTTGATTCACGAGTTTTACTGACCTTAAATTGAGATACCGTTGAAAATCATCAAAGCTAAGACTATAATAAGACTTTTTTTCTGCAAAAATTATATACTAATAGGCCTACCCCAAAGAGAGGTCAGTTATAGTTACATAATTTATATTTGCCATGGACAAACTGTCGGATACCACCTTTAATTACGATCGCGGTAGTTCGCACGACGCTTTTCAGTTTACCTATAGAGCTCTTCAGTAGGAAGGCAGTTAAGTAGTAAAAGTAGGGTTAAAGAAGTTCAAAACTAGGGGTTGTGGGTACGAAACAGTGTATGGGCCCGCATGGTCAACTTTTATTCTTCCTACTTTTTCACTTTGACAATTATTTCTGCATCACTCAATCAGATTAAGAAGGAAACGTGTGTGGTTTTTAATTTCAATTTTGTACAGTCGTTAATTAATTGAGCTTGCCAAAATATTAACCATATATATATATATATTTAGGTAACATAGAACTACAAAATATGACAAAATAAACAACAACAACAACAAACAACAACAAACAAACAAACAGAAACTAAACAGTTTTCAAGAAATCTGCCAGACTTGAGAAAAACTAACTTTTTAATTTGCATAATAAATTGTGGTCAATTGGTCAGACTGCAGTGGACATCGCATATAAAATTTTTCACTACACCGTGTATATGATATCTAATCATGTTTTATTGTCAAATCGATTGTATGCAACACATAAACAGAGACCTTTTTAGAAAAGACTGTTAGTCATACTTTTGTGTATTTAAATAGTTTGATAAAATGGGAAAATGCTAGAAAAATACATACAAAAACGTCTGTGACCCTATGGCCAGGTTGTTGTTTATATTGTATTTTGTCCTTTCCATATTTGCATTCAACATGATTTTTTCCATAAAATATATAGAAATGAAAGAAACAATCTATGAAAGGAAATTAAATTGTAAGAATCATCTTTAAGATTTTCTTGTAAGCAATGCTATGATTTGATAGATGTACAATGACCGAGGCAGGTTTAAATGACGTAGTTAATTTATCTGATACTTTTGAAATATTATATTTAGTGCAACAACACGAAATGCAATAGTTGGAGATTATATTCGACGAATTCGCCGCTGTTCAGTCTCACTCGCCAAAATTTGAATCAGTTTTACCTTGCACTTTATATTTTAATCTATCTGCCTAAGTACGAGAATGTACTGATCACCATCTGTACACGCAATTTCACGTTCATTTGTCGAGTTTTCAAAAAGTGATCACAATTTATTACAAGTTCGGCATTTTGCGACGTGCGATGATGATGATGATGATGATCGACTTTTGTTGTTCACAATTCGCTAAAGTGTCTTTTTTATTTGCTACCTTATTTCATACATCTATTTCCAGTCCGTTTGGTATAGCTCCCTTGCTAACGCTCAAGCAAATATAAGGGTAGTTCCGCGACTGGTGTCAGGATAATGTGAACTGGGTGTGGTATCACGTTTAGGTATTAATGGCATGCTGTACACACTAAAGGCAGCACTATATCTGCTTCAAGTGGACTACCGTCTCCAAATAACTAGAATACTATTGGCTGGACGATACCCCCCCCCCCGCGCCCCCACCTCACAAAACAACAACAAACAAACAAAAAACAAATCAAAACAACAACAACACAAAAACAAACAGAACAACAAAACAACAACAACAGAACAACAACAACATAACAACAACACAACAATCAACAACAAAAAAAACAACAACAAAAACAATGATCAGAAAAAGTACTTTAACACACTGTTTACAATTGCTGCACACAATGTTAAAGACAAATTACAAACAAGTGTGTATCCTCCCCACTTTAAGAGTTTTAATACTGAAGTGACATACATCCGAATAAACTGAATAAGCCTACAGATCTACTTAAAATATAATATAAGATTTATAGCGAACATAATCCGACCGCATTACGCTAATACACACAACTACATACGTGTAGTACTATCCGATCGTAAGCCTACTGGGCACAATGCCATTGATGAACAAAACTAAAGATCAACCCATAACTAAACAAACACACACAAGTGTGCATATACAAGAACTTTTTAACATTACTGAATATGTCGTGAATACATGACTATTTAGCGTTTAATACTTACTGGTCACAATCCGCGACTTAACCTGTCAGGCTTCGCTGTCACTAGATCTAGTATTCCCCTCTGTAAAACCAAATCACCCTCACAAGTGCCCGCTAGAAGCACTGTGTTGCTTTTATCTAATATTACGAAATAGGTAGTCTTCAACTGTTCTCAACTCACAGAATAAAGGCAGTTCACCTCCATCTGCATTGGCACACTTAAAGTTTCATACTGCATATTATCTTGAATGTAAAACATACAGCCTAGTCCGTGTTTACATTACATGCCATCTTCTGAACTGGTGTGTGTTTATTTTTAACTTTTTAGATACGAGCTATTAATAGACCAGTTATGATTTTTCGCATCGTCATAGCGCGGTCTTAATAAGCAGCTTTCTAGAACTAGTACGTTTCCATTCGTTTCCAGTATGGTAATTTGAAATTTAGATTAATTAAGAGAGTTAGTAGTTCATTTATGCACAAAGTGATATAAACGGTACAAAATATACACAGCATGTAGAGCAATTTTCTTTACATTTGCACCAAGATCAATCAATGTAATTATTAAAATCTTGATCACTTAGGCTTGAATATGAGCTTAAGCAGAAATAATACACAAATTCCAGAATAACAGTGGTGAGATGTTTTCACCTTTATTTCATATAGGCAAGCTCCCCAATACCACCTTAAATGCTAATGGGTATATTTAACCCATCTTTCGTCTGTAAAAATTTTCTAAAGTGTATCCAAAGTGATACTATTTAATACGTTTAATCAATTCAATTTATATATTTATAGTCTAAGAAGGTACGCGTGTGTGGGCTGAGGGGAGACGTTCACCTGGATTGATCGAACTAAGCCGTCTAAATCCCCCCTTGGTAAAAATCTGAATTAACTTATGCTTTTGGGAAGTTATAGTGCAAGCCAACTTCAGATTCATACTAAGATAACCACATTAAAATGTGCAATGCAATTGTTTAATTGGTAGAGCGTCAGCTTGCGGATCGGGAGGTCGCGGGTTGAAACCCCAGCCTGGTCAAACCAAAGACTTAAAAGTTGATAGTAGTGGCTTTCCTCCTAACGCTCGGGGCTAAGTACACAGCATTACGCCTAACTCGTCGGTGTAAGTAAACTGGACCGGCCCGGTTCAGTCTCTGAGCACCTCATAAGTGCCCCTGTGATATAATGATAGAAATGTCGCTGCACAGTATCGGCAAAAATGCCTGGAAAATCCCATCCCATAGTTATCATAGACTTATTAAAGTGACGCCAGATTATCATTAATGCCGGATGGTCTTAAAACATGTCTTAGCAGAACCATAGATCCATAACAGAACTAAATGACTTTTCAAAATAGTTTTATCTTATGCTCCATATGCATCGTATGTGTAAAGACGACTGTCAAACATTGCATATAATCCATATTATTCATGTGTTTGTAAGCGGTAATTGAGCGGTAGTTATCTCTTATCTAACGTAAAGCGGACATTATTATTGTATCCACATAAGCGGTTCCTTTCTAGAACTATACGTATCTAGTGCATTAAACATGAACGTCATCGAACCGATATTAATCCCTAAGTGGAAACTTTTCGTTTATATTAGGATCGAGTATCAGTCTGCTGACTAGGCGTTCTTGCTTTTTGAACGCATGCATATCACGTGGGCTTCAATTGCTCGACGTTTGTCTATCGAATCCCAGATTAAAAAGGTCGTCAACATTTTAATTATTATTTTTATACTTAGCCAGATGAAAATAAATGTCTGGTGTGTTCAATTGTCATTTTGTCTCGTCAAATCAATAAGGGTAAACTACCCAGGCTTGTATTTTTTCTAAAACGCTGACAATCAAATAATAATAATAATAATAATATAATAATAATAATAATAATAATAATAATAATAATAATAATAATAATAATAATAATAATAAAAGTCGAAGATTTGAGTGGAAGCGTTGTTAGAAAAAAAAAGTGTTGTTTATCCACGCTTAAGACGTCATGCATTAACCAGTTTGACGTTAGTCAAAGGTAAATTTGGTTGAAATGAAAATATAAGCCAATACACAAAGATCTTTCAATGACGTCAAACAGGGGACATAACTAGCTTTTCCCTCAGTTATTAAATGTAAGCAGTAGTTCCCCCTTTCTTTTTTTTTGGTTCTACGTAGCTGAGGTTAAGTTGGATTATTTTGCCATTGCTTTCAAGAAAACATTTTTTAACGAATACATATACATATTTTTTAAATTATTGTTAATGTTTAAGTGATATAATGCTGAAATAAAGTAGTACGACAAAATGAGATTAACAACGAAGCTCGTTCTCTTGTTTGCAGGGGTGTTGCCATAATTTTAACCTGGTGAATGTGTAAAATACTTTGAAGAAATATGTCATTCTAATACCATTAGCGAACAATGATTATTTAAATGAGAACCTACTACTTCTAGAACAGATGTGTTTCCCTTTAATAGCGTCTGAGGGATTGAATGTGACCTCATCTGAAGATAAACCGTGATATACTGTAAGATTATCCAAACTTAAAATCAATTTCCAGTTCTGGCACATTTTTTGAGAAAACAAAAAAAATATTATCTAGCTCTTCCCTCTGTAGCTGCTGAATTGTTCGATTTTACTTTTTTCATGCATGTTTATATTTTTGAATAACGAAAAAACCCGTTATTTTAACACTGTTTTATTATTAAAAATGTTGCTTTTACCATAAGAATATAATAACATATTTATATCAATACAATAATAAGATAAGCAGAAAAAAACATGATTCCCCGACCCCGCACAACATTTCAAGCAAGGTCGATTTCGGCTTAAGCATATGAGTTAAACATTATACTGTTGTAATAAAGGTATATTTGCACGTGATTTAGGTTTGGTACTTTCACTTCATCTTGGCAATTCCTTCCAAGTAAAGAATGACAGCCACAGAAATCACTGACAGACAAGTAATTAAGACAAGAGTTTACAGCTAAGTAAACACATGTTTACATGATTGCCAAGAAAACAAGGCACCCCATCATAATCATGACCATTCAGCTTGAGTCTTTTCAGTACATATTCGGGAAAAAAACTTAGAAGTTATTAAGGGCCGGTCAAACAGCCGATCACGCGCGAATCACTCACAAATCACGCACAGATTGGGTTTGAGCGTGCTTGTGCGTCGAGAAATTGACCAAATTTTCGGGGTGTCGGGGGTAGAAATCACTGAAGAATCACGCATGAATCACGTATGAACCGCGCACGTATCATTTACAATCACTGACGAATCACTGACATATCGCGCACGTCGACGCATACGAGCAAATACGGTGCAGTATTCCACGAACATTCGACGCACGCCCGACGCATGAATCACTGACGGAGCGCGTCCAAACACGCACGCTTCGCGAACAAGCATGGATGTCAGTGGAATGAACGTGATACGTGCGCGGTTCATTCGGGATATGAAGGTGGGGCGTCAGTGGACGGACGTGGACGTGCGCGGTTTCGAACCAGTTCCGACGTCATAAGCACTGACGGCCGACGCGTGTCCCGCGTTTGGTCACGCATACTCGACGCATAAACTACGCACACCGACTCATGAATAACGAACACCGACGCACAGTTGTGCGTCGGAAATTTTTTGAACCGTTCAAAACTCAAAATCAGCGCACAAACCGCCTTCGACGCACATCCACTTACAATCACTGACGGTCCACGTTCTTACCACCGACGAATTACGCATACGACGCACGCTACGCGCAGAAACGAAAATCTTCGCGTAATTCGTGCGTGATTCATGCGTTTTCGCTGAGTGTCTGGCCCCTAAGTAGCATGATAACACCCACATTCTCGGTACTTGCTTCGGTCTTCCCTGCAATAAGCAGCTCCTGCACATTTGCAGAAAGATTCATTGTCAATGATAAATGTCGCCATCATTCTAATTAAAATTTTGAAAAATGCTTTGAATATATACAGTTTTCAGTTCAAATCAAGGCTACAATACATTATTCTACATCCAATATTTGTGGTATATCAATGCAGATAATTTGTACCACGTGATTCATCCTGTACATAGCCGTATTTGACAGTCCATAGTTCAAATATATTACGTCACTTTTGCATATAATTGTTTGTATAGGTAAGATTTCGAACATGCATTATTTACTCAGTTGGTCTGGTTGAAGTTAAAAAAGATGTTCAAAACTATTTTCTCCAACATGTTTTTTTCTATATCTATTTAAGTTAATAAAATGCCTGCTTTCAATAAAATTATGGTGATTGTCACTATAACATCAGTTCACTAAATATCTTTGAAGTATGAACTTTGCTATTAAAGGCTTCTCTCCAATAAAATGAGCTAATGCAAAACATTTGGAAAATCGTATGCAAAAAAGGAGTACATTCAATAAGAAACAGCAGTCGTGATTTGAATAGGCGTGAAAAGTAATAGTGTTATTCGAATTTTATTTTCTCAATAAATTTGATCAAATGCCAAAAGAAATGTTGAGTTTGCGAGATCCAACGTCCAAAAATATCACGGTTTCTCGTTCTCGTTCATATTGGTACTCATTTAATTACTCAAACCTTCATAATTGAATTAATAAACATACGAACTCGGCAATGTGATATATTGGGCGTTACACCACGAAAACATAAATTTATTTGTAATTGCCTAATTTCATCACGCCAAATGCTTCTTTGATAAAAGAGACATCAGATTGATATTGCAAAATACGTAAGCTATATTACTCTATCCTTAAAATTGGCAAGGTTCAAATACAAGATACATATGCTTAAAATTGATTTCGACAAGCTAGATAGAGTCGGGTGTCTGTTTGCACAATTTGTGAATCTACACATTATGCCAGCTCACATGTATATGCTCTTGAAGAAAATTTAGTTTTGTTTATTGGTTGGACAACACATTGTATCTTTGCATAAAACAGATAATAGGTTACGCTCTCCAACTCATTTTAATGGAATTTTACTTATCACATTAAAATACAAATAAAATTAAACAACATTGATGGTAAATCTTGTTATCAAGGAAATTTACGTATTTAGGGTACAATAAAAACCATTGCACAACAGGCCATGTGTCATTGCTGTGTACAGAAGTCTTTTCAGATTAGAAGATTGGGCACACTATGTTTTTATTCTTCACTATTTCTCAAGGGAAACAAATTACAACAAGTTTCTCATTCATTCGAGAACTCCCCCACCCCAAACCCCTCTCAATTAGAACCAAAAACACAACAACAACAAAAACCATTTAAATAACAAAATCTCTAAAATGGCACAGGAACCGGTACCAGATTTTGTTTATAAAGGATTTGTTGGCTTGCTGGTGTGGTGCCATGCTGCATTAACAATTTTTCAGATTGTAATAATTCTTACACTGACAAAGATGATGCATCCATTGTGATATCAAGTCGTGACATGACACACACAATCACATCTTCCTACGACCAGACAGACAAGTTATGAATTTACCCTCCGTCTTTTCTTGAGCATGAGCAATCGAGCTGTTGCAATACCTTCACGGTTTTGGTATATCGCGACTTGTGATCATACCTTCAGAACCACAAGTAAGCCTTTGCCTATTGCAACAGGTGGACTGGTATGTAGATGATATTCCAACGCGCATACAGTAGCCAGTAAAAAAAAACTTCCAAAATTAAATACTATTTCTGTCAATTACAATAAATAAGATACACTCCTGTCACGTGTGTACATGCAGCAAATGTATATATTGTACAAACATGGGCTGTATTCTACACATGGACATTCTCTAAGGCTATGGTATATCGAGGCCTGTAATCGAACCATCTCTTCTTTGACCAAACATTTGCCAATCGAACTGCTCTCTCATGGCAGATGTATAGTTGAAACATACTATTCCAAAGAGAGTTGCAATAAAATTCTAAAATAATCAGGAAAATAGGTACTTACAAAACTATTGTTGCTGTCGATTATGATAAATATTGCAAACTCACATTCTTACATATGCAAGAGTATGGACATTTGAGACAGCTATCAAAAACATTATGCCTCTCCATCAAGTTCTTCGAACATGAATTCTTTAGACAAATATTCTGATTAAACGTTAGCGACATTTCGATGGAGTATTAACCTGTGCATGGTTTTCTGTTGTCATACATATTCAGTTTTGTTTAAATAACAGATTTTATTCTTACATGAACATTAAGATTGGAAATGAAAACCAAGTGAACTTTTATTGAAGGTAAACTTATGTGGTCATTTAGTAACTTAACAACACTCTTCTACTTCCGATATGAGTATACTTTTATACATTATCAAGCTCACGTTTACGAGAAGTTGTTGAAAATAAATAACACAAAATACGACATACTAACTCTCATTTGCATTAACATTAATGTAAATATTTAGGTCTCCTCTATGTACTGCGTCTGGCCAACACATCGATCTTCGTGTGACTTAAATATTGTTAATATTTAGCTCTCCTCCATGCCTGTTTCTGGCCAACACACTGATCTTCGTGTGACTTAAATATTGATGTTAATATATAGCTCTCCTCCAAGCCTGTTTCTGGCCAACACACTGATCTTCGTGTGTGTCAAATATTCATGATAATATTAAGCTCTCCTCTGTGTACTGCTTCTGGCCAACACACTGATCTTCGTGTGTGATATAAATATTGATGTTAATATATAGCTCTCCTTTATGCCTGTTTCTTGCCAACAAACTGATCTTCGTGTGTCTTATAATATTGATGTTAATATATAGCTCTCCTTTATGCCTGTTTCTTGCCAACACACTGATCTTCGTGTGTCTTATAATATTGATGTTAATATTTAGCTCTCCTTTATGCCTGTTTCTTGCCAACACACTGATCTTCGTGTGTCTTAAATATTGATGTTAATATTTAGCCCACCTCTATGCTTGCTTCTGACCAACACACTGATCATCCAGTGTGTCTTAAATATTGATGTTAATATATAGCTCTCCTCCATGCCTGTTTCTAGCCAGCACACTGATCTTCGTGTGTCTTAAATATTGATGTTAATATTTAGCTCTCCTCTATGCTTGCTTCTGGCCAACACACTGATCTTCCTGTTTGTCTTAAATATTGATGTTAATATTTAGCTCTCCTCTATGCCTGCTTCTGGCCAACACACTGATCATCGTGTGTGACTTAAATATTGATGTTAATATTTAGCTTTCCTTATGCCTGTTTCTGGCCAACACACTGATCTTCGTGTGTGTCTTAAATATTGATGTTAGTATTTAGCCCATCTCTGTTTCTTGCCAATACATTGATCACTATGCGTCTTAAATATTGATGTTAATATTTAGTTCTCCTAAAACACAAAAACACAAACAAAACGCACAGGGCAATGTCTACGTAAATATTATCTATATACCATCACGCGTTTATGAATCGACAATTACAACGTGTGCCTTTTTCGCCAGTGAGAGAAAAGAATAAACAATGCAAAGATATATTTCACATGTCTGCCTCATAAACTTACAGACCTATGAGATCTAACTTGAAATTGTTTCTTTCCTGTCCTAAACGATACCTTTATTCATTAACAAGCATTTAGCAATTATGGATTATTTTTTTAAATATTCGGTTCGGTTAAATGATTTTGAAAGAAAAAACAAAAACTAAGAAAAAACATTACATAACAAAATATCAAGTCAATTTGTATGTTCTTGTAATATACGAATAGAGCTTCACACAATTAGTATATTCTGTCTCGTGTCTGCAGTGACCTTTCGCACAAATATCTTTTATCTCATTTTCAAATGTTCAATTAGTCAAGACGTTTGAGAAAGATATCATAGTCAATGTGCTTCATCACTTTTTTACGAAGAAGAAATGCATCGTCTGCTTTCGATTTGCCGACATCAAATATAGTAACCTACGGTATGTTAACCGACATTTCGGAGGACAGAAACTGCGAAAGCGGCCTCAACTGCTGTCTGATTTTCAGGTTGCATTAATAAATTATTAACTCTACACATTGAGAAAATACATTTAACTTTAAATTTTCTTCTAATCGTATAATATTTTTTATACAAAAGAATATACCTTGAATAGTTTGTCCGACACTACGTTAATATAACAAACTAATATTACAGGTTTATTCTGGCCGGTGTGGTGATTTCAAGCTCTCCTTTCACAAGCCCCTACCCAAACGTATAACTTAAAATGTTTTCACTAGTTCATATTGCCTTACTAGGGGGTGGGGTGGGATTCGTTCTGGCGTTGGGTGGGGGCGTGGGTGGGGCGGTTCTTATTATAAGGAACAAATATTTTTCCACTGTTGTATCCTGAGTGCCAACATTGATGCAGTTTTTCGCGACAATTCCTGGAGGCTTGTATATTCCAGATAATTGGACAGTATATTGAACATTGTATTGCATCGATCACATTTCGACCATATGGCATGTTGCAAATCAAAAAGGTGGAATCACAGATAACTAGATATATGCGAACATTAGTAAATGTTTATGCTAATATTGTATATCAACTGATCGTTTCAAATGTTCATTTTTCAGTGTATCAGTGTATTTAAAAAGCATTTATTGGTCTAACTAAAAAAGCAGATACATTGACTAAAACATAATACATTTAAATTAACATTCATGGCATCATATTAGATGATGTCACTGTTTCGTTATTTGAAGAATTTCTTCTTTTTTATCATCTACAGTAACAAAGTGTCGTTCACCGCAGACTCACTAAAGTAGTGTATGTTTCTGGTCAACAGTATTTAGACACTGTAGGATTGAAATGAATCATTAGATCAGGCAAAATAAGAGTCAGTCATGGTTATTTACAAGTAAAAGTATCGCGTCTTACGTTAAGATTCACTGTCACATGACACTCAGCCCAACAGTGATTGTTTGTTTATTGTTTATTGGGTTTATCGTCCCACCAACAGTATTTCAGTTACTGGAGACGGTGTCTACTTGAAGCAGATATAGTGCTGCCTTCACTGTGTATAGCATGCCGTGAACACCTGGCATGATACCACACCCAGTCACATTATCCTGACAACGGGCCAACCAGTCGTGGATCTACCCTTATATTTCCATGAGGTTTAGCAGGGAAGCTAGACCACAACGATTTTTAACGACTTTGGTATGTTGCGGCCCGGGATCGAACCCGGGGCCTTCCATACCTGGAGTCGACGCTCTACCGGTTGCGCTACCATGTCCGTCCAACGTTGACTGATAATTAACATTATATTGTAAATGTCAAATTTAAATTCAACATTACAGCAACATTACATTAAAATGATTGTACGCTTAATTTTAACTGATGTTTTCTTATTTCTTACTTCTGATTTTAATTTCCATTTATTGTTAATCCTAAGAACAGGATAACGACAACACTGGAGTTAAGAAAACGATTTGTAGAGTACAGCTAGCAGTTTCATAGTCAGAAGTTTTAATAACAACATAGCTTTTTATGTTACAATATCTTAGTGCGCCATTCTTACAAAAACCTAATTCAACGCTTCATTAAACTGTCAATAACCTATTTCCTAAATGTCTAGACCTCGGACGGGTGAGCGACATCGCGCTATCCTCTAATCCTGTCTTGTTATTCCCATGGCGGAACTGATGAAAACAAAGCGACAACATGGTTAATTATTGCTCGAAATATTTTGAGCACAATTTAAATTGCATTCCAATATTTGCAAACGCTACGAAGAAAGATATTCTACAAATCCAGCAATTTTCATCTTCACATCATTTAATGAGATCACTTGTGTTAGTCATGAGGAGGTTGTTACATGAACTAGGATGCAGAAATCGATCGTGAGAAAATAAAAACAAAACAAACAACAGATACAGACTTTGTTATGAAACACATGCAATAAATCATAACATATTTATTCAGAAAGGGAATTTGCCAGGGCTAACGATGAAATTACCATGCGTGGCACTTATAACAGTGGCATACTAGATAAGAAAAGAAAATAAGATAAGATAAGATAAGATAATAGTTTATTATTAGTGACTAGGGTACACCATCGTAAATAAGTACGTAAATATAGATGAAAATACATGCTTCATCCTGTCCAATGGGTCACCTTAGGCATATTAAAAACGTACATATTAATACATATATGGATATGGTGTACATAACAACATGGGGTTTCTTTGGATATTCGACGTTTTGCCTGATCTTGAGATACAACCATCGTGTTATTAAATATCTAAATATAAAAAATTATAGTTATTGTCTATTTGTGTTTGGTAATTTGTACACACACACACACACACACACACACACACACACACACACACACACACACACACACACACACACACACACACACACACACACGCACGCACGCACGCACGCACGCACGCACGCACGCACGCACGCACGCACGCACGCACGCACACACAAAGAGTAATGTGATAACAATCGGGAAAGGATAAGAGACAGTGTTATACTTTAAATTCATAGGTTTAATTAGATAGTACATAAAAACGGCCAGGTCATCAAAAGCAACGAACAAAACTGCTCCGTCGCATCTTTGTGAACCGAACAAAACAAAAACTGGCTGCATATTAACATACAATAAAAGCAGACTAGAAAAAAGTTTTATTTGAGGAAAAAAACCACATGCAGCATCGTTGCCAAATATAAAACATGTAACAGTCGGAACTGACAGGAAATTATATGTCTGCTGATTTACTTTTCTATCCCGTTGACGACAATAGACGAAATTGTACGACGTTCATCTGATATTATTGACAAACTATTTTCATAACGTTCCAAATATATGTTATGCATTTTCAGGTATATGTTGCATAATTCAAAACTAGAACTGTTTATAACAGACATCATTGACCGAGTGCCCATCTTTCCCTGTATGTCTCGCCCCTTATGCTCGTTCATTCTCTAGAATAAGCGGCGGGAGCAGGGATGGTAACTGCTAGCCTGTGATGGCTTCCATTGCACCTCATGTCGTCTGAGCAAAGGCAACAAGACGCTCTTCCGACAGCCTTGCTAAGTTACACATTGTACCCTCTCTAAAATGACCCTTGATGCCAAATGCTCCAAATATAATCCATAGTGTATTTGTAGGAAAACCCATACATCCTCAAAACTAATGTGTAATCTTAAAAAGTGCCCCTTAATTTTGTACGTTTATGTTAATGCAGTAATTTATGCTTATGCATTTTAGAATAGTCCTTTCATAATTGCTTTTTTTCCTTTGCTACAGTATACGTTTTACATGATCACATTTAGTTTTGCCGAACTTTGTGGCACAATCGGTAGAACGGTATGACTCCAGGTACGGAATGCATCGGGTTCAAACCCATGCCACGTCTAAAGCTTAGTATACTCGTATCAGAGTCTAGTTCACCCTATGTCAGGATAATGTTATTAGATGAGGAATTTGGTAGTTGTTCACGGCATGTTATAGAAACAGCGAAATCTCATAACTTTCCAATGCTTAAAGTAATTCTTTCGATGTGAACTTTGAAGACAATCGAACAGTTGGCTGGAGGACAATGATAAAACATGGTAAAACTTTGAAATCGTTATAACAATTCGAAATATTCGGCTATTAATATGAACAATATATCATGTTAAAGGGCTTACTTTGAACGTTTTATCGCTTGTAAAAACGGCCCTAAAATTATTAAGTTTTGACGTCATGGCGTAATTTCCGACATACCTTGTTTTCATGATGACGTGTTTGACGCCTGATCAGCGTATTTTTGTAGTAAAAAATAATATTAAAAAAGGGTTATTGATGTTCAAAGAATGTTAAAGTAACAATTAAAGAATTTGAGCAGAAAGAACATTTATAAAATTGTGAGGAAGTTTGAACAATTTTGATCGGTTGCTCCGAAATCTGAAAGACCAAGGACTAGCAGAAGTGAGGATAATGTGAGTTCAAATTGTTAGCAACATTACGAGAATAAGGGGTACAGTTTCTATGTAGCCGTATTGGTCGTCAATTGGCTGGAGTCGCGGAATCATAACCAGTTAGCTTCCCATCGTATTGATTTATGCTAAGGCAGAGGTCGTAAATTCTCCAGATAATTTGCAATACATCGGTGGTTCTGCCCATATAATTTGTCAATTGTTTGACATTGCCAAATTGACTATAACTGTGTCCCTATGTGTCAAATAGTATGAAACTGTCCCAACCACCAGTTAATAAATGCCACTTTACATTACCTGCGCCAGCATGAAGCTCAGCCATGAAAAAACTAATATGAATTATCGTATCACAGAGAAAAGATTGGTTTCCAGCAAAATATGCTTTCACGACAATCGCTTGATATTGCTATGAACAAAGATATAGAATTGCTTTGTCGCTATAATTATTTTCAAATGTATGAAGCAATAAAGAAGGTGTCATTTTCTACCAAAGTCAGTTAAGGAAAACGCTATGGTTAAGTATTTTGTCATTTATAGTTTTAAAATAAGCAGATTTAAAGAGGTCATAGACCTCAATCTTACAAAAACAAGCATTTATCGTTATTCAACATATTTACTTGCTGAGTGTACATTTATCATAATTGCTCGTCCGTCTAAAGACTTGTCAGCGACTTGTCAAAGGTGGTATAAGTCATGATCCATCATTGTATAAAAAGTAATTATAATTTACAAAAAACAACAACAAAACAAACAACACCCCACAATAACAACAAACAAACTTAAAATGCCGGTAGGTAACATATGCTTATTTTTTAAGATTTTATCTGCATTTGACACTAAAACAAAATAACTAAGCCATTCTACAGCTGGTTACATTAAATGCTTCGAATGGCGAGTTAACTTTGAAAACTGTATATAGTTTTTTCTTTGAAATAATACTAAAATAAGTTTATACGTAAATGAATGAAATATAATCTGACTTATAATTAACTGCTATAACTGTACAGTCATTGCTCTTTGTAAGGTGATATAATACAGACCATTTAATATTCACAATAAGAACTATATACCGAATGTAATATATCTTGAAACAAGTATGATCCCCCCACCACACCCTTAAAAACCAGATCCTTTTTAACACTCGCGCAGAAAATCTACGTAATGAAGTTCAGTACTATAATGTAAATATTTTCAGAGAATTGTTAATGCGTGTTTTATTTCCTTAAAATCCATATTATATCATTGTAAGAACTACTGCACTGAGAGACGAACGAAACCACAAAATATTGTATGTAACATTGCTTTATTTGACAGCACCGTCTGTACAATCTAACAGGCGCTGTATAGGTCGTCTATAATTGCTTACGAGCACACACAGGAAAATGTTAAATGTCAAAATAAGAATATAAACTAAAAAAATCGTTATTGCTAGTCATTACATCTTGGCACGTATAATACAGTTTTGAAAATGTTTCGCAACGGTGAGGCATTTGACTTGATCGATACATAAATAATAGGATTTTAAAATCAAACTGCAGAAATTAATTTAGTTCGATATATAAATAATAGGATCTTTTTAATCAAACTGCAGAAATTATTTTAGCTATACAATATTTCTATTAAATCAAACAGGAAAGGTCACCAATGAACTAAATCGAGATTATATTGAGAACCAGACTATCTGCTATTCTATTTTGTTATCTGTTACATTCTTTTTTGTAATTGCAAGATGTACTGATTACCTTTACGTACTGAGTTTTTTCTTGGCAAAAGTTGTCGCCCAAAATACCATTTCCTGTAATTTCCTGCTACGTCAGAGATATCTTGCAAGTTGCACTGTTAGATGTATTTATAATTATTACTCGGCCCGTTTCTTGGAAAGCATTGTCACCAAACAGCTGCAAAATCCTGGTATTGCTGGCTGCATTATTGTTCCAATTAAAATAATTTTACACAAAAGGCACCGCTCTGCAGCGCGCAGCCAATAAAATCGCATCTAAGAAGGTGGTTTTATTTTGTCGACATACCAATAAATGTAGACAAGAAGAGGCTAAACTGTTCCTACCAGGGCGTCTCCTGTCTCATCTTCGTTATATTTTACGTAGATATTTGTCTAGAATTTTCAAAACTAAACAAACAGACAGATGCTGTCATAAAGTTAAATGGTTGCATTAAAGTCAAAGTTAAGTCTTATCTCTTTTATTAACCATATATATCAACAGAAACCCTTCACAAATTGGTACTCCTGCGAAGTTTCAGTAACGTGTATTGATCATCGTATTTCCCAGGAGTAAAATATCTTTTAACTCAGGGGACTTGAAATGGAGAGGCATGCTTTTTTGATGGCGTATGTACCATATTAGTTTAAAATGTTTATTGTAATCGACATCAATATTAATATAAAACGTTTATTTACTGTCTATTTTAGCAATTTATTAAATTCCGTTGAAGAAACATAGTTCAACTACACAGCAGCCCTGGTAGGGCATTAGACAAAAAATTGGCCTAAGGCGATAATAGTGTCTTACTCCATGGCGTGATATACCAAGGCCGCAAAAAGGGAGCGATTTACTTCCTTTGTGTTCGCTCGTGTAACTATAAGGGTAATGCAGATGCACTACTAGAAATTGTGTTGAAGGTGTCATACGCCTCATACATTCCTGATGAACGCCGACTAGATTGGGCCTTAAAAACATTTTATACGAAACCCGACAAACTTACTATAATTAATTATTTACTCTTTGAAAGACAACGATTCTTTAACATTATATTTAAGAATGCTGAACACACTAAAGAGAATATCAATATATAATATATCAATATTATATGTCAATATCCTGACAACAAAAGTACATCTGTTTTGCCAATATACATTATTTTAGTGCATTGAGCTTATCTTCATCTTTTATGAAGGCGAGTCGTATATTTAATCCTTATTTAAATTGTTATTCTGAGACCAATATCAAAATACTTGTCATTTAAGACACAAGTTATTTTAACATATGTAACTGACAATATAAAGAAGTGAACTATATGTCATTGTTTTATTCACCACTATCTGCATCTGTAAGGATATTGTGGATAGCACGCCGTCGCTCGAGAAGTTACTTGTCTAGACATTTGGTTAAGTGGTTTAAGGATTAGGATTGGATTAGCCGGCATTTTTGCCGATACTGCGCAGCGACATTTCTATCATTTCTATCAATTCTATCAAGTGGTTTAAGTAATGGACGAATCGATTAATTCGTCAGGAATAAAACTATTTAATTAAAACTCTGCATGACAGCACGACTAACTGCAATTACCCTAGCAGCTGCTTCAGTTAGATTTTTTTAAATTATAGTGTCAATATAAATGAATACATTTGTGTTAATTGTGGAAGTTCATCTGCAATTTTATGTTCGTTTCATTGTTGTTTGTATAATTGTATAACTTGTACACTTTTTAAAAGTAATGGCTTATATATCAGCACATATTTTAAGTATAATACATAAACACGACAAAAATGTTTGTTAGATTATCATTCAATCAATTAATCAATCAATCAATCAATCAATCAGTCAAGCAATCAATCAACAAATCCACCAGTCAATCAATATTTATTGGCAAATCGACAACACAAGATGTAGAAATTATAACATCAATTGAAAAAGGGTGATTTTTTCGAGCGCTCAAAGTGAATACAATTATGTATACATGTATATGACCTTCAACTGTTCAAAATATAATTTTTATTGCATTTGAATGCCAACCGGTCTATCAAATGAAACTAGTGCAATATATATTTACTAACCTTTTAAGTTTCGATTTTTCTGTTCATATCAATGTTGAACAAAAGTAAAACATGAATTATTACACTGTTTATTGTGTATTCACGCAAAATACATTAATCTAAATTTCCAATTAAAACTACTTGAATAATTCCTGTTTTTGTAAGTATTCGCATCAGAACGAGGATTTCAATTAGCAAAATCAACAGCAGGTAATGCTTAAGTCCAATGTTTTTCATAGTAATACGATTTGTTGTACTGACGAGCTAAACGCATTAAAGAAACGTTTGTCTAATTTTGTAAATAGTACCATGAAACGGCTAAACCAACATCGGCATGTTTGTCCCCACGTCATGTTTATAATTATATATATAATCACATGATTCGAAAATGTGCTACTGTTCATGATGCAGGTCATCCGGGATATAATGTTAAGCCTATTGCGTATAAACCTATAGCCTGAAATCCTTGACAGAATAAAAGCTTTTCGTACTAAAAAGTGCCCGAAACGGCAGATGATAGCAGAGACAAATGGTGGGTGTTGCCAAGAATTGAATATTTTGTTTAAGATTAAAAAGGGATAATTCATTAAGATAAAGTATAATATCTAGAACAAGTATCCAATATATAAACCTGTCAATATAATCTACATGTCAGTAAAATCTGCCTATCAGTATAATCTACTGTCAGTATAAACGGCTTGTCAGTATAATCTACCTGTCATTATAATCTACCTGTCAGTATAATCTACTGTTAGTAAAATCTACCTGTCAGTATAATCTACCTGTCAGTATAATCGGCCTGTCAGTATAATCTACCTGTCATTATAATCTACCTGTCAGTATAATCTACCTGTCAGTATAATCTACCTGACAGTATAATCGGCCAGTCAGTATAATCTGCCTGTCAGTAAAATCTGCCGGTAAGAATAATCTGCCTGTAAGTATTATCTGCATGTAAGTATGATCGGCCTGTAATTATCATCTGCCTGTTAGTATAATCTACGTGTAAGTATAATCTGCCTGTCAGTATAATCTGCCTGTCAGTATAACCTGCCTGTCAGTTTAATCTGCCGGTAAGTATAATCTGCCTGTCAGTATAACCAGCCAGCAAGTATGATCTTCCTGTAAACATAATATGCCTTTCAGTATAATCCTGTAAGTATAATCTGCCTGCAAGTTTAATCCGCCTGTAAGTATAATCTATCTGTAGATATCTGTCAGTATAATCTGTAAACAGTATAATCTTTAAGTACAATCTGCCGTATAATCTGCCTGTAAGTACAATATGCCTGTCCGTATAATCTGCCTGTAAGTACAATCTGCTTGTAAGTATAATTTGCCTGTAAGTATAATCTGTCTGTAGGTATAACCTGTCTGTAAGTATAATTCTGCCTGTAAGTAAATCTGCCTGTAAGTACAATCTGCCTGTTAGAATAATCTACCTGTAAGTATACTTGTCTGTAAGTATAATCTGTCTAATAGTACAACCTGCTTGTACGTATAATATACCTGTAAGTATGATCTGTACGGCATGTACAATATGCCTGTCATTATAATCGGCCTGTACGTATAATCTGCCTGTCAGTATAATCTGCATGTAAGTATAATCTGCCATTAAATTATAATCTGCCTGTAAATATGATCTGCCTGTAAGTATGATCTGCCAGTAAGTATAATCTGTCTGCATGTGCAATAAGCCTGTCAGTATAACCTGCCTGTCAGTACAATCTGCCTGTCAGTATAATCTGCCTGTAAGTATAATCTGTGATTAAAGTATAATCCGCCTGTAAATATGATCTGCCTGTAAGTATGATCTGCCAGTAAGTATAATCTGTATGTTCAGTATATTCTGTCATTAAAGTATAATCCGCCTGTAAGTATGATCCGCCCACAGGAAGTATAATGTACACAGAAGTATAATCTGTCTGTATAATCAAACATGTTTAGTTCTTATGTTAAGACTTTACTACCAGCTTTAATAATAATTTTAAAGGCAAGACTCTTTATGAAAGGCAAAGTCATGGCCTGGCAGTTGTATGTCGGCAAAATGGAACATGGCAGGAATGTTTGTTTCTGTGGATAATTTGTACACATACTAATGAGGACATCCAAACAACGCATATAGCAATTTAATTTGTATTATGATAGCATTAATTTAAATATTACCATTGTCCGTTTCATGTTTTAGTTTCCTTTAACTTATTATGTATAAAAATATGACAAAAGGTCGCAAGTACGTATATAATTACGTATAAAACTATTAATTTGACAAAGCAAATAGAAATAAGTGTACATTTTCTCACTATATATATTCTCGATTCAATGGTGACAAAAATGTCCGTGAATAATCATGATTTCGCTAAAACACTAAGCGTCCCATTTTCCTTTATATACAAAATGCAAAATGTTTCCGTTGGTGCGATAGACACATAAAGGTCACATTTTATACACCACACTTTTAGCGTGAACTCATTTTCCAATAATGATTGCATTCTATACTCTTGATTGTTATAATAACAGTCGTAAGTGATCATAGCGGTTATGATAGTAGTAAAAAATAAGAAACCAAAGAAGTATTTAGAAACCAAAGAAGTATTTGTTTGACTTGCTTCACTTTGATTCATATTACAGTATTGTTTAATTTTTTTCCACATCTATGCTTAAAGGGAAATGCTTTTAAATTACAGGAACAAATAGTAAAATTTATCATCAAACAGTGTGCACACACGTGCAGTATTACGATCTAGAGGATGTATCGTAGCGGTGGTGCAATATTCAATTGGCAGCATTTCAGCATTCAACGAAACAAAGCAGTCGCTCTTATTGCTTTCGTCGAAACATAAATTTTATTCCGAAACAAATTCAACGTTTCATTAAACTTACCATTACCCATTACATCCAGGTCTAGTTACTTGATTTGTTAGTGACAGCGTGCTATCCGCAATATCCTGCCTCAAGTGTCTGCGTTGAGGAAACAACGCGCATTCGTGATTTGACTTCTATATGCTGCTACTGAAAGTGAGGCAACTTTAAAAATGACGTGATCGATAAACGTATTGGAAATTTGACATTGTTCACATTCTCTAAAACGGCGATATGAGTGTACATGGAAATGAATTTATACAAACAACTTATTTTTTATTTCTCACTAAAGAAGTGCCCGTTAAAAATCGGGTTGAATGTCGTGACTGTTGACAAAATCCAAGAAATATATACAATGCGACGGTGTCCGTACTTAGAAAATTTGACAAGTTGCAATGCTTGTGCTGTTTAAATATTTATTGAAATTGGAACGGTGTCAGGATAATGTCAGATATTTATTAAAATTGGAACGGTGTCAGAATAATGTTACTAAATTTGGCACGGTGAAATTATTCAAAAATTGATAGTAAACCAGAAAATAGGACGATATTAAACTATACAGCAACGTCACGCTACACAAACAGCACACTATTTGTGTTTCTATTCATCGACGGAACCGGCAAATTTCAAATCAAGTGTTCCAGAGCACATGTTAAGAGAGTACTCCATGCACACCATCTACCGATTTCTGTGTTTCTAGTGCTGAAAAGCTCTTGAACTTTTTATTTAAAATTAGAGAACTTTTATTTGCTTGTTAAAGGTCCTACGACACTGTTATAAATCCCTTGTTGTACCTTAGTTATAATTGTTTGTATGATGTGATACGTTTCCTATTAAAATATTACTCCCGAGTGAATATTTTGCAATTAAAACCTATTAATAACCCCTATCTCACTCTCAGCGGACACCTAAGAGATTACACAAAGCAACCAAAGAGACGTAAGTAGACTCCATCATTTTTGGGCCGCTCGCTTTGTTTATTTAAAAAAATTCTTACAGTAGGCAGATACCAGTACGCGCGATAAATTTAATCTTTTATTATATTCGGTCTAAATTAATGGACAGCCATGGAGACACTAGACAGTTTTATAGTTTTATCATTCAGCCATATTTGTTTGTGCCAATTGGCTGATTGGAGGAGCAGGGACACGATCCAAGCTCGTGAAAATGAGTCAGAGCTGTTATTGGCGACAATGTTAGCGGTTGGGTCGAAATCATAAATATTTCTGTATAACAATTGATTTCGTTGCTGCATCATCTTTGTTTTTAATCGATAAGTATGTGGGAACGCCATTTTAAATGAAGTTGCTGTGCGTTTGAAGAATGTCGTACAAAATCTCTCCTGGATGAAATATCTCCTATCAATTTTGATAGAAGCTGACATAAATTTTCCCGCCATTTTCACACCCGGACATAAGTTCTTTCGTCACTTTTTACAATCGGTCAAAAGCTCTCCTGTCACTATTTTCAGACATATGGCACAATGTCTATAACTGACCAACGTGTGTAACCACTGTCTACTTGAGGAATTTATGAAGGGAAGTACAGACCGTGGTGCAGATTGTGGCCGAGCTGCCGAGGTGAACTGATAATCTTAATTCCGATATTCAAAACCAAATGTCATAGACATACTTTACTTATCAATCTTTCGCCCATTTGTTATAAAAAATACTCTTAAATGAGTTGAGCTTTAGTGGAGAGCGGACTTGTACAGTGCGACTTTCATCGTCATTGGGAGGAGGGAGCCACGTTCATCACTGATATGCAAAAAGTGGATACACCTGCATGTAAGTCCTGCATGTATATTGATGGCATCTTCCTTATATTAAAAATAATCATATGTCACAGCAAATTTGAATTGTATCAACGCGAGAAAAGTCTTCCCTAATGTTAATTCTTTCGAAATATATAAATAAGCACGACAGTGATCTCTGCTAAAAATAGATATCAAGGTCAGAGAAGATTACCCGGATGACGATATAAGGTGATCGCGAAAGTAAGTTTCACGTGGTTTTCTTAGTTTGACAATAGCTATCTATGCAGCGTGGCTAAGAGCTGTTTGCAATGACGCGTGGCGATTTATGCTTCGCTGTTCAAAGCAGTCTAGTTTATTAAAGAGCAGCATTTTAAGGACCTTTTAAGGTAACAATGACTTAATTGGTTATTTAAGAAAGAAAGGTCCAAACTGTCGAACACCACCTTTGCACACCAGCCGACTGTAGTTATGTTAACAAATTATATCACCATATAAATTATAACAGCAACAAATTAAGAGGTAACCATGAACAACAAGAAAGATTTTTTCCCGTCAAAGCTATTGTTTACATCTTTTGTACCTTAATTGCTTTATGAAAATGCCAATTACCGAATGAAAAGTCGCAGTTCGATATCACGCATTTAGTATTTTATTTTTTAAATTAAAAAATCTCCTTTTATCAGATTCCGGACACTGAGGATGATATGGTTCCGTTGGCAGACTCTACTAACATTACAGTGGAAACAATGACCAACAGTCTTCCTTCAACGTGTCTGCATTTGGCATAAAAGACCGAAACTTGGAGGACGTCGAAGAAGTCCAAAAAAAACAACAAAAACCAAAAATAAAAAAAAAAAAAAATAAAAAAACAAAAACAAAAAAAAAACGTACGACATTTTTAATGACTGTTGTATCTAAACATATTTTTAAATAATTTATTGGAGCCCATAGTCATTATATATATACAATATATCGACAGATCATTGAATGTTCCAATTTACATCAGATACAAAAATAGTATCTCAAACTATTGCAATTAAATGGAACTTTTCAACAAACACAACTCTATATAACAAGATCTACTTAACGTGTACTTTTTAGGTCGATGAATGACGCTCTTCCAGAGACAAAGACTGATAATCGGGAAATAGAGTTTACCGTCCTGGACAACGGCAGCCAGCGCGGCCACAAGACCCTAGCCTCGGATACTCGTATGGTTTAAAAGTATATAAATGTATATGATTTTGTTACACACTCTTATTATTATAATGTCGGATAATATTATTACTAAGTGATTAACATTTACGGTTAATCTTTAACTTTGGCTAAAGCTTATAAAGACGGGATTAACTGGACGCTTATTTACTTTATTATTCGTTCTTTATACGATGACGTGATGCTTTGTGTTTAACATTTAAATAGCCTATCCGAGTTATATGGCTGTCAGAATGGATTATTGCAGGGAGAAACTTTATCACGGTTACTGTTTAATCTGTTTATAAAAGACATAGAATCCTTTTTAAAGGAAAGAAATGAAGGCATTTCTCTAGAACATTGATCAATTTACCTACTTTTGTTTGCAGGCCATGGGGTTATTCGCTCTGGTTCGAGCAGCAGACTACAGAAAGCACTTGATAATTTTCATGAGTATTGTAAGAAATGGAAATTACGCGTAAATGTTGATAAATCGAAGATAATGATTTTACGAAGGAGGTAGGGGTGTTCATAATGTTCAATTTCATTTCGATAATGAAATTCTAGAAATAGTTCATTCATTCACTTATTTACGCCTCGAGTTTTCAAGTTATGGCTTATTTGGAACCGCAACGCAAACCCTCTCTAGTAAAGCGTTGAGGGCATTGAGGTTTTTTTTTTCTAAGATAAGAGACATGGAAGTGCCAACCATTGGAAGTGCCAACCATAACGACTTAAAGCCTTTTCGATACATACGTTGCATCAATATTTAACTATTCCTGTGAAGTTTGAGGTTTCATTCCCACAGAAAATAAAGAAACAGTGCAAAGAAAGATTTCTAAAAAGAATATAAGGTATGAAAATGTCAACATACAATTCTGCTTTTTATAGAGAATTAGGGCGCTATCCCTTATATATTAACGGGTACAATATAATGATTTACTATAATTACCATATATTTTAACTAATAAATAAACATAGATCTACGAGCTAGTATTTTACATTTTTAAAAACAATACTTTCTATAATTGCCATCTGCAGTTTTTTCTAAGTGTACAATATACAAATTTTGCTAGTTTTCTTATTGTTCCAGTTTGCGTATTTTGGAATAATCATTAAAATTTGTAATTGATGGCCACGTGCAGTAGAAGTTTGGTAATATTTTATTTCGTAATTCTCTATAAGAAGGACATACTAATACAAAATAATATTCATCTTCAGTGACAGTCATGTTACAGAAAGTTCATTGTCTTTGTTGTCTTTCAATTTTTCTATATTTTCCGTCATCAATCGCTAAATTATGATGAGAATCATCTAAGTTTTGCTAATGCACTACAATGCCGAGGATTGTCACGTTTCCAAGTATCAGTATTCAATTTCAAATATGCATTTTAAACGACAATACCCTATCTAGTTTGCTTCTGTTATCTATCCTTTTTAATTAATTGTTCGTAAATTCTTTGTTTAAAAAGTTAAAATGATCATACTAACCTCACTACGTGAAAAGATATGCGAAAATCCTATAGTATCTACAAAATATTGACATTTTGTGTTCATGTCAATAAATTAAATAAAATTCCCGTGAACATCTTTCATAAAACATAACTTATACAATAAGCTATCTGAATTATTTTTTTGCAAATACTTTAATAATCGTACCTTACGTTCAACAACAAGTGGAACCCCCCCTCCCCCCCCCCCCCCCCCCCAATTCACCATACACAGCGGCTGTAGCAGTTCTTTGCTTGACTGACAAAAACTTGTTTTAGGAATTTTTAATGTGTTCAATATCAGAGGATTACCCCATACTCCACACCCGTACTTCATACCCATAACAGAGAATAGGTAAAAATATAGAATCAAATAACTTGATTTTATCCTCTGCTATTAAGGAAACATGATTAAACAATGTATTTAAGGAGTATGATGCTTTCAATGCACTTTCCGCTAAACGTTTCTGAGCAACAGAGAAACAATTGTTCGTTTTTAATTTAACATCAAGAGAAATGTATTCAACAACTTTTTTTAAAATAAATCATTATACTTTATATTACAGATTTATCTTCTATTTTCTTTTTTAAATAAAATTATGGCAGACTTATAGATGTTAACTTCAATATCCCATCTGTACAAAATTCATAATAATCTGCAGTCCATCACTTGATCTGGAAAATAAAACAGTGTCATCAGCAAATAATAACATGAATTTATTAATGTAATCTATGTAAACAATCTTTATTCATATATGAGCATATATCATTAAGAAACAATAAGAATAAAAGAGGAGATAATGTTTGCCTTTGCTTAAACCCAGAAAAGCTATAAAATTCTGTGCAGATACCGTTTGTACGAAAACAAGTACTAACTTTCTTATACATAGACAGTAACATCATTATAACCTTATGAGAGCAACCAGGTTTAAAAAAAATCACCAACATTCCTTTTCTATATACCAGGTAAAAGACTTTTGAAAATCAACGAAAAAACATTATATTATTTTTTTCAGAAATAACAACTTCCTCAATTAATCTGTTCAAAACAAAAAAAAAATGCAATCACGTGTGCTGAGACCCTTTCTAAAACCAAATTGGAAATCATTTAAGATATCATTATTTTCAGCGCAAACCTTTGATTAATTTTACTTGAAAATATTTTAGAAAATATACTAGTTAGTGATTTAGTTCTGTAATTATTTACATTGATTAGATTATCCTTTTTAGGTACAGGAACTATTATACTTCTTGTTCAGCTTTCTGGGTAGATGCCACTACAAAAACTAAAGGGATTACATTAAAGTAGGAGACAACACATCACCACAATCAATAAATATTTGAGCTACTAGTTTATCATAAAAGATAACTCCAATTCTGCTATAGAAGTGAGATATTTGTTACAGGTAATAAGAAATTCTTTTTTTGCTACTACTTTACATTCGTTTGTAAACCATTTGTTTTTATATTTTCTACTAGATTTTATCCTTTTAGTACTTGAGGATTCAGTAATGGTTCCAAACACCCTACATGCTACATCATATAAAGTGTTAGAAAAAACATCAACGCCAACATCGACAAGTATTATGTTATTGCATGCTTGATTGAATGTAGAAAACACACTATTAATTTGAAAAATAGGAGCGTGTTATAAAGACGCTTGCAGATTGTGTATAATTAAGACATCTTAAAATGGAAATAATTCACCAGAACATTAAACATAGTCAATTAGACTATTGCCAACGGCAGACGTGTACGTGTAATTGCCTTGACCACAGTCGTCGCCTACACGGGCATTGGCTGTTCTAAGTTGTTAGAAATACACAGATTTATTAGCTTATAGAAGGACGTGTTAACGGTTTTGTCCAGAGAACAGCAGGCAAGGTAAATTGTTAAAAGTATCATCAGTGTCTACATTTAAATATCTATCAGCTTGTTCTGGAGAAGAATCGAAATCACATTTATCCCCAAACCTAGCGTTTATGTCACCAATTTCAGATACATATCCAATATAACAGTACACACGCACATCATTCTCTAACTGCTCGAAAAATTCAGTATCATGCGACAAAACATAAGGATTATTGGCTGGTGGTATGTAACAAAAGCAGACATACATATCCCTATCTGTTTAAAAGTGAAGTTTATCCATATAAATCCCATGTTGTCAATCTTTTCAACAATATAAGCTTATCTAAAATACTCTTATAGAACAAACATATGCCTCCATGTCCGCGTTTAGTTTTATTTTGTAGGCTTTCAACTCGAGGTACAGAAATTTTATCAAACACATCAATTCTATAATTAGCTATAGAGGCTTTTATCTACTGTACATATTGTACATATGTTGATAGTTTATTTTATTACTAGTTATTCTGTATGTACATAAGTTCGTTATATCTGTTTAAACTCCCGATGCAGGTGCTAACTGTTAGTTGTTTCACTTTGACGAGATATTTTTATATACACTGTTTGTTTGATAGAAAAACCTTCAGGAAGTGCGAGGTTGGAGCGCTTCACAAACCAGGTTTAAGTACCCTCAGTTGGCCCTTTTGCCGACTGACCGTTCCAAGGCGGTAACTGATGTTTTTTTCTTTTTGTGTGTTATGTCTCGTATCTTTGTTTTTGTCACATTTACATTTACCTTGTTTGCCTTTGTCTACAGGTAGATAAAGTTTAAATATCTGTGGAAATTTTGATAGGACCGTTTCTTATTTACCTATTAATGCAAAAAGTCAATATCAGCTAATTTCTTTAGAAAATCACCATCGCGAATACACGAAAGTATCCCTTCAAATTTCCACGAGAGAACTGACAATACACTTTTCTCGTTGTCCCTAGCTATCAGACGACCCACTGCCCGGGTTATACAATACATTGTTTATGTACAATTTATCTCGTACAAGTATTGCACGTTTGCCTTGTCGACTGGCGTCCAATAACGGGGATAAGCTGTTTTCGACTGTCCTTCACTTTATGTGGAAACTAATCAGCTACATTAAACTCGATGCTCTTCAAATTGACATTCTGTTAGGCCCTTTATACAGCATTTCTGGAGTAAGCGTTAAATTTAACAACAATGAGACGGGTCTTACCACGATGGACACGTTCAATGTACAAGGTGGCCTTTGGGTTAGCCATTTTAATACATTTGGCTGAATGCTAACACCTTGTCGCGGCAGTCATCTCCAGGTATAGTTTTAGTAGTTCCAGCGACGGCTGTAACAGACGGCTGGGAAAGTTGGTAAGACGGCGAAGAAGGGCAAGAAGAACTAGGGTAGGCTCTTGCTGTTCGGGGATTCCAAAGAAGAGTAAATTGTCCCGCATGGACCGGTACTTTAGATCAATCAGGTCATCAATGAGTTAATTGCAAGACGACGTGATATTTGAATCTTTGGTTTTGCAGTGCGGTAACCATAGATTTGAGGAATAGAGCTCACTTGAGTTGCCATTGCCTTTTCAAGACATTTATCGGAAACAAACACAGTGGATTGGTCGATATATAGGATGCATTTGTCCATGTTGTCAAACCTTTTACTTAAATCGTTTATGCTGAACTGTATCGACGCGACAGCTTAGAAGCCATTCCGTAAAGTCATTGAATAATAGCATGCAGAGAGGGTGTAAGATTTACATCAGGTGATGGCAATGTACAATGCGAAGGAGGCAAAGTCATGGCAAAGTTGTGGAAGTTGGAGTAGCCGGAGCAGATGGCACAAGACCGGGCATGAAGGGTTGGTAGGTTGGAGAGCAGTGGTTTAACGAAACGCCATTTTGTGTATAGGGAGAGTCTGTACTCACATTGGCCTAAGGGGTTGCCATTGTTGACGAGTTAGTTAGGCGTTTAGCTTCGACGGCATGTGGGGTAATCACTTCATCCACCCCACCCCTTGTTATGCTTTTTGGGCATCACCGCTGATCCGCCGTAAACCTCTCAAGCCACAAGGTTCACAACGACCACCAAATAACAGTTTATAAAGAATCGAGATAAAATCACTCTGATAGCACATGACTGAGCAAAAAACCCTACAGAAATTCGAAGTAAAATTCTCGACCGCCATTATCGACGCATGCACATTTCAAGAGTCACTCATAGCATCAGATATTACTATAAATATGCGATTATCTTTGCAGAATAACCACACAAAATGTTATATTTCTTGTTCTACAATACCTTAAGTTACGAATTACTTCTATTATAAATGTTCCATTTAAATAGATGTTTAACAAATTTCAAGTGTATTCAAGAAAAGGCAAGCGTCAATAGTAACAGGGAAATGTATGCTTACATAACGTTATAATGATGGAATGTAATTGAAAAGAGCGCCATAATAATGCAATGCTTGAATGCACTTTGCCGTCCAACGCTTATTATCTGCTAGGTTTGCATCTTTTTGCTAACACACTTTGGTTCTGAACCAACGTTTCATGCCTTGCAACATATATTAAAACATGTTAATGTTTTTAATGAGGACATGTAAAATCTCTTATCGCTTTTAACTTTTGTCTTATGTAAGGTACGGAATACATCAAAGTAGTAGGTGTTTAAGAAGGCCATCAGCATTGGGGAGCACTGTTTGGCCAACGAGGTAGATCGACCTAAGCGTAGTTTGTTGAAACGGGCTCAAGTGAGACCTCAGGAACCAAAGACAATAGACTTTGGAGAATAAAAACGTCTTCAATGACATTTATCTATAAGAATACATTAAGATTAAGAACATTATAGCGACGTCCAGCTATTTTGGTCTGAGTAGAACTAGCGGTGTACCGCAGTTCAGCCTGAAGACTTTCATTAAGTCATTTGCCCCTACCGGGGCTCTAACCCACGCGCTCAGAGGCTAGGAGTTAGGTAAGTTACAAGTCCTTTCGCATACAGTATCTGTTTTCAAACAGCAGACTCATATATACCAAAACATACACATGGTTACCTGTTATACATATCATTTAGCTGGACTTTCTTATTTTTATCGCGCTATTGTGGAAAGACTATGACAAGTGGTCGTTGAGTGATTTGTTGCCGATTTTGAAGCAGGTTGGTATCGGAAAGTTTATCTGAAATTGAAAAACATAAACGCAAGCAATTACATGTACAAAATCTGTAATGCCACATTGAAAACACTTACCATCAAATTATTTGTTTTCACATCGCACAATTAGGGTCATATTGGCTACGCCCAGCTAATTATGATTCGACCAAACTAAACTGAGTTTAAAATTAACTACTACATCTTTCACCCCTGTAACCTGAATCTAAATATCCCGAGTGAGCCATTCCTATCCGAACGCGTGTTGTAACTTTAAAGTGAGAGTCAGACATTATTCGAATGACATGTCATTACATAACCTAGTTCAGAGCCGCAGAAGGCAGTGATGCCCATAGCTGGATATCGTCTAGTAGATAATGCATAGTCGGTGGAACATTCGTTCTATTAACAGTTCGCTCCCAAATTGGACCTTTTTCTCTGTTCGATGATATTATATTCGTACGCGGCATTGCTCATTCTTAAATCTGCATTTCATGTATATCTGAATTACACCACGTAATATACTTCCAGTTTAAACAGATCTTGATATTAATGTTAACATCTGAAGCTACCTGGACACAACTGACGCGTCTAGTCTCCTTAGGCAAACATATTTGTTCTGTGCTCGCATTACTTCTCGCACTATTTTTAACTATAACTGACCAAGAGTAGTCAAAGTCATGCAGGGTCAATCCCGAATGCTTTCGAAATACAGCTTTCTCGTAACTCTGGACGGTGTCACACCAAAACTGGAGGAAATATATTCGCCTTGTAATTGATTTGCATGCATTATATTTATACTGCGGGATTTAAAACACGATAAAAAGAAAAATCGTGTCTCAATGTCTCAACATCGTAATTACTCTTTGAAGCCGATTGGCAAGCTGTCAGAGAGGTCTTCCCAGGAAAGGAGATCAATGGCTGTGTGCTTCTTTGGGGCCAAGCAGTGTAAAGGCAGGTGCAGGTAACCGGTCTTGTGGAGACATACAAAACATGTTGCGGGATGCATGGGTTTATTAGAATGATGATGCCCTGCCATTCCTCCAATCGTCGGATACCCACGCCCGACTATTCCGTTTTACTACATTCGTCGACCGTAGGTTCAGTGGTAAATTTTCTGTCGTTTTATGGAACTGAATAGAACAAGAATTGACCAATCATAATACTGCTTACAAAAATCCATACGCTTCAGCGTGAAGACTAGAAGTATAACAATGGCAGCGCCCAGTGCCACAAACGGCGAGCTTTATCATTGGACTGAAATCATCATCGGATTATGAAATATCATTACCAGAAACGGTGAAAAGCGAACTTTATATCCCACGGGCGAGAGTAACGGAATGGATCAGTGGTCGTAGGTGTTCAACGATCCATTCATCCTGGCAAAGCACATACGCAGAGCTACAGCCTGGCTGCAAAAGAAAGTTACAACGCAGGAAACGGAAAAAATACTGCCTCTTCATCGTTTTTACGCTAGATTATGTAAAAATTGTTTTAATTAATTATAAATTAATGAATTTATCGCATTCCTACCAGTTGTTAAATATTATCAGCAATCTATACTTAAACAACGCTACTCATTGATAGGACTAAAATACCTATTGTTTTCCTTTACAAGCTTATAATAATGAAAGATAACTGATATTCGCATATTTATTGTATGTCAGTATAAAACAAAGTAGTCAATATCTTATATGATTTGTTACGTTGATAAACAGAAACATCTATTCATATATATAACTGCTTCAATTTGTTTTTTCATTCAGTAATACAAAAAGTATTTCTGCTGTATTACAGTTGCAAAAATGACAGCTGCAAAACATGAAATCATCTTTGCGTGTTATCATGCCTTTAAAACGAATTTAAGCTGTTATCAACGATTGTAAAAGTACATCTTAGTCTTATAGAACGACCAAATAAATTACCAATTACATAACAATAACTTGCTTTCCGACACCAAGGAGTGAACAACACGTGGGCTTAATTGGTCCGCCGAGTTCGCAAGTTGGCCAAGTTGTCTCCGGTTCGCGAAAATAGCCGAACGCTTGACGGCGATTGCCGAGCGTAAAACTGTTGTATAACTTATAACAACATTTATATTTTTTACATAGTTCATCGTTTTAAGCAATGAAAATTACGTTTTAATACAAAACACCGCAAGTTGACGTCTTAGGACCTTCAATTTAATTTGACCATAAAGTTGTGCTAAGGAAATGGCCACGAATTTCTCTCTGCAACCAGATGATCGGCCATAACAAATTTGAACCAGCCCCAGACAAAGGAATACACTGCAAATTGTATGTTAATATGCAAAAAAACTTTGATACAACTCATTTCACAGAGAGGGGAGATGCCAGCAGTTAACTTCCTGAAACGATTAGTCGGAAAAAGGACCAACTTGGGTGCTCAAACCGGTTTTGGAGCTCAAAGGAAACGCAAGAATTCAAATCACTCCCTAACAAAGGCAATAACATACTCTTGATAATAATTTAATATAACAGATTTTCAATGTAGAAGAGACTGTAATCAATTAATACTCGTATTCAAAATCGAAACATTTCATGATAACGTTTTTATCTGAAGGTCTAATCTCTGACATACAAACAGCCGTATAATATTTCTAATAAATCTTTTCTTGATATGGCTGTTACATATAGCGTTAGAGATGAATAATGTAGATTTATTCACTCAATTCAAAAGAGCACTTCGTCTGTCGTTTCTAAATTATATTAATTGGCTCATAAACTATTGATGAATACCGGAGACAACTTGGCGTCTTGCTTTCATTACACTCTTGCCAGAAGAATTTAATAAATCATTTCCATATTTCTTCCCGTTACGCACACAGCTCTAAGAGAGCACATTTCACTGATCTGTAAAATTTTTGTACAGATAAATCGATTATGACTCAAAGATATATTTTTTGCTAAATTGACGAGAAAATTATATAATTACATATAGCATAATTTAATAGGAGAAAGTGCATAAGTACTTACTTTTGTATGGTTGACATGATCTAACAATTTTTTAGTATTTACTCAAACCCAACTATCTTCAATAATAACGACTAATTCAAGCCAAATACTGCCCTATTGTAATTGGAGACTTCCAATCAGAATTTGCACAGTTCCCATGTTAGATTTTTTATCGAAACGGCAATTGAAATTGATTTAATAAAAAGAAATTTTCTATAATAAAGTTACCAGAGCACCAACATTTAGATGGTTTTATCCGGAGTGTGTAAACAAAACCTGACCAAAATTGCAAGAATATGGAGTTTCGTATTGCAACAAATTTCTTAAGGAGTATGTTGTTATGGTAAAGTTTCGTTGCAAGAATGAATAAAACGATTTTAAGAGCATAGATTCCTATAAATTTCTAATTTGAGCCAATATGTGGATTGTTCTTTAATCCGCGTGGATTTCAGTGAGCTCCGATGCCTGAACTTTTCTCCCGAGCATCGGCTTGCGGATCGGTAGGTCGTGGCTTCAAACCTAGACGGGCCAAACTAAAGACTTTAAAGTTGGTAGTAGTGGTTTCCCTCCTAACGCTTGGGGCTAAGGGGACAGCATTACGCATGACTCTTCGGTGTCAGTATAATGGACCGGCCGGCTTTAGTTCCTGGGCACCTCATAAGTGCCCCTGTGCTATAATGATAGAAATGTCGCTGCACAATACAGGCAAAAATGCCGGCAAAACCCATTCCTTTACTCTCGATACAGTTGGGATGATTCATCAAATGTGATACGGCGAAGTCATAAGCAAATTTGACGAGCCCTGCTTCCAGAGATCCAAATAAAATATCCGATAATAACTTCATTGTGGTCAAATAACAACAAACTATCGAAAGACATGCGAATATCATTTACAATTACGTTATTGTGAGAAATACACTTTTCACATACTTAATAAAGATATGATCGAAGCTACACTTCCCATCTGAGTTAAAACTTATCTGACTTACTGGGTCATCCAGTTCAGAGGCTGTGTCCTGTCATGGTTATTAGAATGGACGATGTCATTAGTTAAGTCTGGATTGTATCATATTAATTCTTTGAAGTTTTATCTGTAAGTGCCTTCTTAAACATTTGACATTGTATAACGAACATTCATTCAAGACCACAATCACGACACTGGGTATATACGTACAACACTTTAATTATTTAACATCCATTTCTTATAGTATAGACAACATTGCGGTAAGATCTCGGGCACGACGGAAAGCATCAGCCATGTCTGTGCGCTTTTTGTAGGTGAATTTCGTTTCGGCACTCGATTTCCAGCAGCTATGGTAGCTTGCCAGTGGAGCAGATGCATACGCGTCGTTTGTACTACTGTACGTTTAATTAATAGTTGTAAATGATCATTGCTGTTTATATTTTTTATTATAATCAAGTTATCATTGTGAAGTTGCATTTTATTTCTACCGTTGCTCTGACTAACTTGGTCTAACACGTTAGGAATCGCATCCACAAGTTAAAGTACGTAAAATATTTTAGTATAAGTGAATCTTTGTTAAGTTTAAATAATTTATTTGTCAACCTAGTTTAAGTGAAGTTTAAATTGAAAAGTTAAGTCAGCGAACTATTTTATATTTAAACAATATTTATGGCGACAAGTAGGAGTCCCTGTGTTATAAGCTTATACAACTGACTTTAAAGACCAACCCGTCCTTGTTATGGCATCACAGTTTAATATTTATGTTTTGTTATCTTTTTTTAAATTCTAAAATAAAACTTTATTAGCTTCCGTTGATAATCACATAATGCTCCATAAGTTTACACGTGCAGGTATTGTTTTCGAGTTGCTGTAAAAAGTTCATGAACTCTTCACTCCCCATTAAAATAATGTTTACAACTACAAATATTTCTTTTCATTGAAGGAAGTCAGAGAATGTTGAAACTGTATACCTACTACTGTACCATCTTTAACGAAAAAAAGTAACATTAATTGTCAAATATGGCAATTTTGTTACTAATTGTTTGCTTATTTTTTTTTGAAATTGCATTTCTTTGTCGTTCAAAAAGTCAGAATATAATGTAGCTCATGGTGTAGTGCTTGACTTGCCGACCTATAACTCATCTGAATACTAAGCCTTTTAGGCGTGGGTTCGAGTCCCTTTCAAGGCAAAATACTTTAAGATCTTCAAGAGCTGACCTGCGGTACGCCTGTGGTTCTACGGACACGTTTGTCTTGGGTCTTCCTCCACTTACATAGGAGGACGTCACTATAAGGATCATAATTGGTCGTTGCGATGTTGTTGTTGTTTTTTTTTTCAAAAGGAAACAATGGATATATTTATTCTTTATTTCCCGTCTGGAAACAATTAATGTGAAAGGTAGCAAAGCGTTTTAAGTGTCTTCTTGAAATATTTCTTTTTGTTGTTATTAAAGCCGAAGAAAGCACAGCCAGAAATCGGTTTGACCTTGCTGTTTTCTTTTCTTTTAAAATGTATCAAATAAACTTTCGTCTAAGTCCTCAGGTATTTAACCAACGCAATTTTAGAAATTTTGAATTGGCAATAATATATTAAGAAGTTATATTTTATAACATACGTTGATACATATAAACAACTAAATAATGTTATTTACAAAGTTGTCTTTGAATTAGAATTTTCGGTCAGACATTTACTGGCTTCCAACTTCTTTATAACTAAGCAGTTGTGCTCTTTCAAGCTAACAAAAATATTTGAGCCACAGATTGCGGATTGTTGATTGTTACCTAGACAGAACGCATGAACTTTTATTTTTGAATTGAATGCATTTTCTGTATGTATTATATATCTTTATTTTTGGATAGGGCTTGATGTCACAGATAAAATGATATTGCTATATATTTCTTTATAGTACGTTATATAAATACGGTTTTGCTACGCATAGTATGAATCAATAACCAAAATGAACAAGCGTATACAAAAATGAAAACATAATATAATTTTAAATCATTCTAAACATTTTAAAAATAAATTTAGTTCTTTAGCAAAAACATTTAAACAGATCTAAATAACACAACCGTGCAAAAGTTTCACAGCGGAGTTCATAATTTTGTCGCCGGTTTCGGAGTAATAAACATTCTTGCACGGTTATTTCTCAAAGCGGATACCAGTAATACATCATTTTGTCCCCAACATAATTGTTAACTGATATGTTAGCACGAGGTAAATTGAACAAAGTTTAAATATCGCGCTTATGGCATGTCAATTTAATATGAACCATAGTCACTTTGCCGTTTGGGTTCTTGCAATTGCCAAAGCAAACCATCTTCACGTAAGAAGTCACGTATCTTTCTAAAAAAAGCTCTAACACCACGTAGAAAAAAGAACATTGTTTCTGACGATCTATTGTAGATCGAGATTATACCATATTTATATACATGGTCATGTAAAAGAATCATGCCACTGTAGCAGAACTTAAAGTCTGTATGACTTTTATAATTTTAGTATAAAAAGTTTTAACATTTAAATCGTCAATCGACAGTTAGGTATGGTCAAAGTCAAAGTTAGTTTTAGTAGTATAAATATGCAATTGAAATAAGCAATAAAAAGCTATAATACGTAAATTGTAAATTATTTATTTGACCACTATTTAGCTAATTGAAACCCCATTACAATGCGGCATTCGAAAAGCATTCGGCAGAAATTGTATATGGCGATATATTACCAACCCTTAATTTCTGAAAACACTTGCAATGTGCCAACGGAGTATATGAGAATGTTCTATAAATAAACTCAAAGTGACGTTAGGACTTAAAATAAGCTGTGTCCAGCATTTTACTGCTTTTAAATGTACTCGCTGACCATAAATGTTGGAGACATTGTCAAGATGTTTAGAGCCTTTAATACATCATTTTAATACTGTTATTCTTAGACTGGCAAATTTCACCTAAATATGTCACGTGTGCAAATGTTACGACTGGTAATAGACCTTTCCAACCATTAATCTACGGCGAAATGACAGTGTTTACGTATTGTATTCTTCACTGTAATAGTATGACAACACGTATGCGTATATAAATTTCACCACTGCACCTATGTCGTAAGCCATCCCGAGTATAATGGAAATGTAGCCGATAGTCTTCAACTTGCCTGACATCTACAGAACGTTTCAGAAAAGCTATTTATTAATTTATACGAAGAATTCCCAGATGTAGCGCATTGCTTGCAACAGACCATGCTGCCGTCATGCACTTGTATTGCTTGACGATTACATGATAATGACTTGACATGACTTGACATGTCCTTAAAAAACATAAAACCTAGATTTAAATCTAAATATTTCGACGGAATTTCGTCTTTTCATCTCTACTGTCTACAGTTTCTGTCGGATTTACTCTCTTTTGTTAAGTAACTCATCACAGATTTACATTTTGCTTGCTGTTTTTGATGAGGCTATATGAACATATTCTATTGTCCTTCCTATATAAAGTACGTATAACCTTGGATTACTGTCTGCCTTTTTATCCTATATGTCATTTGCAGGCCATCGGTCAGTAATATTATTTTAAAACTTTTTAATGTTTCACAATACGTAAATTTTGTTTCATCGGTTTTCTGAGATAATTTTCTATGTGATTATTTCTTCTTGATTTTTTAACAAAGTATTTGTGTGTTGTACATTTGTCCTTTAGCTTAAATGCTGCGTAATTATATTACACATTTGTATGTAAAATGGTGGCCGTATCTTTTGTTGCAAGGCTAGACTAAAATAAACTCGTTCGTTGGTCAGACTCATTACTACGAAATTTCTAGCAAAGGCTAAAGCTCATCATTATGATTGTTAATTAGTGTTTGTATTTAAACATTTACGTGTCAATAAAAAAGAAATAGGCATGTCTCACAAATAAAATAGTATCGTAAATTTAAACATTCACCGAAATTACCTTACACACACTGGCTTTCAACTATGAATCCCCAGATTTTATAAGTGATCATCTAATAGAGATTTTGCAAACGGGTGCTTATCTTGTAATTCAATTCCATTCTTGCTTAGCCAGCGATTAAATACACCATGATATAAAAATAAATTAAATTTTGCAAGTACGGTTAAATGAGAATTTGCATTTCATGTCCCAAATCAAATCTCTCATGCAAACTAATCGGGTTATGGAATTTGCTAATTTCATCACCGAACAATACAATGCATATTGCCAAAAATGTTCACCAAAAGTTAATTAAGCAGTTTATTTTACAGTTTTCACAACTTGAGCCACAAACAATCTCGGCCTCATAACACAGACAAGTAAATGAAAGTCGATAAAATCGGCACATCACTTTCAATAAATAAGTATTTTATGATTGTTCGGGGTGGCATGCTAAATTAAAAAGTTATAGAAATAAGGTATAGTAAAATAAATTCATTAGTTGTAATGGCTTCATAATGTATAATAGATAATTATTGTTCCAAACAAGATAATCCGATTACCTCACAAATACTGTAATCTCTCCCCAAACCCAACACGGTAATTCGAAATTTCACATGTGAATGGCGTTACAGCATTCATCCAAGTTTCGAACGCGCCGCAAAATAATAAAAAATAACGCTACGCAGACAAACGCATCGATTGGTCTTCTTTTTTAAATAGAAAATAGCTTTTCACCACTTTACATATGTAAATCAATGATTATTTTGTGATACCCTTATTTTCTCACATTATTATTTTTACTTATCCCTGAATAATCACTAAGTTTAAATAGAAACATGATATATTCCTTCCGTTATATATAAATAATAAATATTATATCAATTAGACGACATATAATTAACAAAAAATAAGGCTTAACCTACGAACTTAAAAGTCATTCATATTCCCTAAGAAAATCATAAGCCATTACAGCTTCAAAGCTCATTTAATATTTATTTGTATACCAAATGGCGTATTCATGATAGACACGCAAAGTATCGTTGTGACTTGTAAAGAAATAAAGGCAACATGTAACCGAATATGATTGAAATATAAAATGTGCATTTCGTTTTGTGAAACATAAATACATGCAAACTAGTATCCTTTTGGATTAAGGGAAAACGAAATGGACACACTGCTTTCAGCTTTGTCAGTTTATAATTTAATCATATTGCTGTAAGGCGGAAGTCTTTTTTTATAAATCCATGTACGCGCACTTTGTATCTTAAATTAGAATATAAAAGAACTGTTAAAAATGTTAAGTTACAATCTTATATCGTAAAGTTTTAGTCTCCTTCAATTTTGAATAAAGGTGTAAATTCGAGAACATTTTAAAATATTGCGTTAATATTCAGGGAGTTTCATTATATTTCACACGTCATTTTTGTAGAAATACTGAGTGTGCAATATGCCCCTATATATTATCCTTAAATATAAGAAGACATCTTGTACCAGGTTAGCCACAAAAAGGTGTACTTAGGTAAATTGTGAGCTTTTGGTCGTTGATATAATTTTATTAAATACTAATTTACACGTTTTTAAACTGCAGTCTCAATTTTCATTGTCATAGTCCTTTCCTTTTTTCCTTAAAATCATTCGTTCAATGAGTGTTATAGACAAAAAAGCTATAGTCGGTAACTATTATATGTTTTCTTCAAGAATTGAATGGAATGTCTATTTTTGTTTCTAATGCTCTTTCAAAATTACAAGTTTCAGACATAAACGCCTTAATATTGGTGCATATGATTTATTGCGATTTCCTATTTTCACTTCCTTTTGACAGCTACCATGCATTGTCTAAACATAATTATATTGTTTCATCTTGCTCATGAATAAGTTTCATTTTTCAAAGGCGATGACGACACTTCGCTGGTTATATGTTACAGAAAGCGCGCAATATAGCTGAGATTTTTAAAAGCCAGTAACCTTTTTCTATAGTCGTTTATTTTTCACACTAGCGCAGCCAGTGTAATTATGCCTAAAATAAAATCAATAATTGTCCATGTTTCCTGAAGGTATATGCTTGTTTAATTCTGAAAAGATCTGGCTATAACTCGTGTTTTAAAGTGCATTCTTATTGGAGTATTTATTAGATCCAACATACATCACAATATTTTAATTACTACCCATTAAAGTTCTTATTGTTCTTAGTCGACCCGAGGATCTTTATTAGTTAATGACAATTATTGTTGTTAATAGTATAATTTTTATTCTTTCTCACTTACTAACTTTGCTGCAGGTGTTTCTGTAAATTGTTTTATTTTGTAGGATTTTTTATTGAGATTTTTAAAGGAAGTGCGACAATGGAGCCCTCCGCAAACAAGGTTTAAGCACCTCAGTCGGTCCATTTGTCAACAGACCATTTCAATGCAGAAACTGGTGTTTTTCTCTGTACGTGTATTATGTCTACTCCAAGTGATGTGTTTACATGTCCTAAGCTAGTGTTCATGCCTTTGCCTGTCGGTAGTTCCAATTTTATTATATCAATATGTGGTAGTTCTCATATGACATTTAATATGTTCCTGTGAAATCTCGCTACAAAGGAACAAAAACTCGATTCGGTCATGTCTGCAACAGTTAAATAGTCTGGTGTTTAAATAAATGTCTGAAGAGCTAAATATTTAAACAAGTTAGTCTGCATGAGAAACTTTTTATGATAAATAACAGTTAACGTTCACAGAAGGTAAAATAATTGGTGATTGGTTATGTTCACTTTGCTTTGGGAATCGTGTATTTTAATGAGGTATTGATAAATTGGAACAAGTTTCGTTAAGATTGTAAGCATAAAATTTAAAATCTAAAATGCTTTCGATCCATTAAAACATAAAATAACATTATGAACAACAAGAAACATGTAATGGACGTCCACACATGCATTCAGTAAGTAAATGTACATTTACATTAAAGTATAGATAGATTTAATCATCGAAGACGTCGAAACGTTGGAAACCATTCTTAAAGGCATCTCAAAACCCTGATGTAAGTGACCCCACACCCCATTTATTCACACACCCAGCATGTGTGGGTATCTGTTTTCTGATAAGCCAGGCTGCCACAGTCTGTCACGATGTGTCTGTCACAGAGGTAAAGTTCAAGATCCAAGTGTATGTATGTTATATTTGGTGGTTGAACATAGTCATTCATAGTTTGTAAATAAAATACTTGTGAATATACCAATTACGCAATCCTAAATACCAGAAATTATTCTATCAGTTCTTTTTTTTAATTTTTTTTTTGATTTAATTAAATATAAATCTTTATTTGTTTTCTTTTTTACTTTGTTGGTTGATTTTGTTAGTTTTGTCTTTCATTCTTTTAGTTCTCATATATATTTTAATTTAGATTTTATTTTGATTTGTAAAATTAATCATAAAAAAGCGGCATTAAGTTTGGAAATAGATAATGTATTACAAAATACTTTCATTCTCTCAGTTCTTCCCTCAACTTATGTTTATGCCAGAAAATCAACACTGTTTTAAATACTTGATCTTTTGTTTGTTATGTCATAATAATAATGCAGTTACAAAATTGACACCTAGTACTTAATGAAATAAAGAATATGTAAGGGATCATACATTAAACAAAGAACATTATCACTAACATTAATTTTTATGGCTTTGTTTAAAACTAGCCTACTGTGTCATTTCGATACTAGCAGGTAGTTTAGTTTTGCATAAACCCATTAGAGCTTTTACTGTGACAGATTTGTACAATATTGGCTAAAGACTTCATGCAGTGATGACCAGCAACTAGCAGGTCTGGTCACAGCAGGTGGTGGCCTGGCTTAGGGGGATACCACATACCTTTCGAGATGCCTTTAATAAACAAAATATTGGATCTTAGAATGTATGCCAAATATTAAATATTCGTAATATTACGTTGCCTACGATATTTGTTGGCTGAGATATTGTGAAATAACCCAGCTCATACACGTACATGTAATATATAACCATAACATATTATGATTTGTCGACCAAACTGACTAAAACAATTTACAAATTAATCCGAACTTCGAAGTGTTTGTCTTTTTCTCAAAATATTCACCTTTTCCTACAATAGACATTTATGTAACCATGAAACGTACTTAAATTGTGTACATGTACACAGAAATCTGTTTCTGTGTCGAGCAAATATACTATTAATGTGGACTGCCTTTCCATTTATAACTGATCCTCAAGTCCCTGAAGACTTTCTCAAAATTATTTCAACTTATGACATGTAATTCTTTGTTCACATCGTTGCATGGATTTTTTTTATTCTGCCATGCAAACATAATGTGAAGATGTATTATATATTAGTTTTTAGGGAGATTAAGTTCGATTCTAAAGAGAACATCATGACTATGAAAGTAATATTTACGTTTACGCTTCAAAATTAACGGTGTAATACACTTCAATAATAATGGAATATTAAGAAGTGTAACTTGATTTGACGTTAATATAATTTTAAAGCATACATGTTGCTATAGGTATTAAACTGTTACAGAAGAATATCGACTGTGTAAATCAACCTGCTGGAAAAGTAAATTTGAAAAAAATGTACTATAGAAATAAGAATGTTGTCTTCCAAAGAAATGCCTTTCTCTTATAATGAACAAAGAAGTTTCTCGTATAAAACATTGGAAGCACAGATATTAAAATAAGTATAAGTTGTTCCAATATTTTATAGAACGAATAAAACAGATTTCAACATACTGATCATCATGTAACTTAAACTTTGATTCAACCATTTAACTCTTTTAATAATTGCTTCTAGCCAACATAATGCTATTCTTACGACGTACACAATGATATAAACATTTAATACTCTCCTCTATGATTGCTTCTAGCCAATATATACACCCTTTTGTGACTTACACCTTGATATAAATATTTAACTTCTTATTACGACTGCTTCGAGCCAATTTACTGACCCTCAGACAACTTAAACATTGATAAACATCTCCTTATAAGGTAATAAAACTCATACAAAATGCATATTTTCTACTTATTCGGAGAACGTATTTTATTCGAATATCGGAATTCAATAAGTTGCTTTGTGTTGTGAACTTAAGTCACAGTATGTCATATAGAACTAATTATAGCATACAGATGTATTCAATAAAACATAAGTGCAACGAGCGATTCTAGTTATGATCCCAATAATTATTTGTATTGTTTTATCTTTTAATCCAATAAAGAAATATGTCCTAATTAACGGATTATATTTTTTTGTGCATGTGTTGTTTGATAGATCAGTTTCAGAAATTGATTTATATAAAAAGATTATCTGTTATTATCTTGTAAATATTTTATGTTTTGACTACCTTGGTTCTTTTCACTTAAACTGTTATAATACTTTCAGGAGGCGCAGTGATTGTCAAATGCAAAACTAAATCTTTAAGGTGTTTGATTTAAAAAAAAAACTTCAGTAATTGAACAAGGTTAATAATTTATTATTATTCAATTTTGTATGAGTGTTTTCGAATATAAGAAAAAAAACAAAAACAATGTGATTTTATTTCGAATATCAGGATTCAATTAGTTGGTTTTTGTGAAGTTATAGAACTAATTATAGCACATAGATGTATTCAATTTAACATAAATGCAACGAGCGCTTCTAGTTATGATTCCAAAAATTATCAGTATTGTATCATCTTTTTATGATATCAAGTAATATTTCTTAAATACGAATTATTTTTCTTGTTGTTTGATTTATCATTTTCAGAAATTGATTTATATTAAAAGATTATTTATCATTATCTTGTAAATAAGACTGCGTCATTATGCCATATAAATAAATTGATATGCTAAATTCGATTAGATTCTTAGTCATATTATTCTAGAATAGCAAAGTGCTTAAATTTTAATATCATTTTTTTTCTAGCTATACTGTTATAAGAGAAACAGTTAATTATATTTATTTAATATAATTTGCTTTATTGTTTATAATTTCCTTATTTTGAAAATGATATAAATAAATAAGACGAACTACTTAAATCAACGTTATTTACGACAATTTAATTAGAATGTACTTTATTGCGACTTTTAATCTGAAAGTGTGTATCATTTTTCTTATATCATCCTTAAAATGACAATGTCATGTCGAAACAAAATTAACTTTTCATTTAGCTTTATATAGCTATAACCTCATGTCCAGACATGATATTTCAGCGACAGCGCAATGTTTAATATTATTCCAGAAAATTCCCAGAGTCGGCAGTGATGAATACAAAGAGACATCGCGTTTTGACTACCTTGGTTCTCTTTATTCAAACTTTAATAATATTTTAAGGAAGCGCAGTGATTGTCAAATGCAAATACGCACAATCTTTAATGTGTTAGATCTTAAAAACGTAAGAAATTCAACAACCTTAATAATTTATTATTATAATCAATTGTAAATGGTTGTTTTCAAATATAAGAAAAACAAAGTGCTTTTATTTGCGTTGGCTTCTCTTTACAATAGGCCAATAAGACAATCACTGGCACTGGGTTTTTCCTGGAAACGTACGTTAAAATCCACCAAAACTATACAGGCGTCTGGAAACGATAAATGATAATGGATAAATGAGACAGCAAAATCATTAAAATCGCGACTCAAATTTGAAAGTACAAATTAGATTCAGCAGTAATGATTAGAAATAAACAGACAGCGCAAATACAATTTCCACGGCGTCTAGATAATGGGAAAGCAACAATATCATGATCTGCAATGTGTAAACACCGACATTATTATTAAAGAACACCCAATGAAAAAACACACAAACGAAACACACAGAGCAATGGCTACGTGAATATTATATGCATACATGTACCATGTCTGAAATCCGACATAAAGCTTGTTCATTTTTCACCGAAGGGAAGAAAGAGCAAACAATGCAATATATACACACATTATATTACATAATTAAAATTGTATATCCATTTCGAAGATCAAAATGTTTGTCATGTAAGCACATTATTTCCAAAATGTCTAGACCTATCAGCGACAACTTATGAAAGAACTAAACGGAACATGCAGCTGCCGCCTTGGAGATGTGTTTTTTTATGTAATTGACGAGAGCACTATCACTCAATAGGTTTTGAACAAGTCAGCATTATCTATAAAACAAACACATAAAATGATTGTGAAAGTTAATAAAACTTTGTGACATTACATAACTATACGACACTGTCCATGTCTTACATATACTTTTATACAAAAAATGTTCTTAAAAATAGGTCTCTTGCTTGCTTCCCTAAAGTTTGACACACAGTCACTAAGTCTATTATGCCTGCAGTGATTATTCACACATAGGAACAAGAAGATTATAATTTATACATGACATAAAGACCCTTCATATCACATTTTCACATGTTCAGTAATAGGTAAATAAGAAAAGGTCCTATCAAAATTTTCACAGATATTTAAATTTTTATCTACATGTAGACAAAAGCAAACAAGGTAAATGTAAATGTGACAAAAAAAAAACACAGAGACGAGACATAACACACAAAAAGAAAAACCATCAGTTACCGCCTTGGAACGGTCAGTCGGCAAAAGGGCCAACTGGGGTGCTTAAACCTGGTTTGTGGAGCGCTCCAACCTCGCACTTCCTGAAGGTTTTTCTTTCAAAAAAACAGTGTAAATAAAAATATCCCGTCAAAGTGACACAACTAACAGTAAGCGCCTGCATTGGGAGTTAAAACAGATATAATGAACATATGTACATACAAAATAACCAGTAATAAAACAACATATGTACAGTATGTACAGTAGATAAAAGCCTCGGCAACCAAAAAATTCCAAATGAGAGAGTAGTTTAAAATAAAATAAAGCAGTACAAGCGCTGATTTATTATAAGAACCATATAATGACGTCATAATTGCCATGACGTCATATGCCAAAAGTGTCAAAAGTGAAATGTAAATAATACGGAAGAAATAATAGAATTTTAGAAAATCAACAAAATAAAACGTAGTATTGTTTAGAGTTAATAATTTTAAAAAACATATCATAAACGCCGAGGATTTATCCGCAGTTGATATATTATATATGGTAAAGGTACAAAAAATCCCGATGTTATACCTACTGTGCAATCTTACGTAAAGGGTATGGAGACTGCTCAAGTTGTCCCACCTATATAGGGCACGACTGGAGAGATGAAGAGACAAGAAATCCAACAGTGACTGTCCAATTATGGCTTTAAGTCACTGTTTTCATATAGTCTCAACGACCTGTCCGGTCATCGTGTAATTAAAAGCAGTGCAAGTTCTTGACTGTAAAAGGGTCAATTGCAAGCAATGCAGTACATCGAATGATTCCCGGGTTGTAACCGTCTGCAATACATTTTCTGATAAGTTTTGTAAAGTGGTCAGAAAAGTTATTGAGACCCTTGATCTTCTTTAACTTGTATAAAACATTTCCATAAAATGCAGGATGGCTTATGCCTTTCTGCATAAGTGTTTTCATACTGCTATTATACTTAGAAGCAATAAAACCACTGCGATGAAAGAATTTTGAAAACGCCTTCTTAATTTACGAAAACGAAAGCCTTGCTGTAACAGTTTAGAAGAAATAAACAGGTTTCTAGCATCTTCTACTTTAGTACAAACCCGTGCAAACCTTGTAAGTTGTAAGAATCACCATCAAGGTATGCATAATTCACAATACTAAATTTGAATTCATCTCTCTTGTCATAGATTTTAGTAGAGACGCTGTCATTGGAAATATCGATCTCAATGTCTAGAAATGCTGCATTTAAATGTCAGTTATTTGCTTTATTAAGGGTAAGTTCTGGAGGGTAAATCAGATGGATCATTTGAGAAAAGAAAGGATTATCTATAGTTAGAATATCGTCAAGATAGCGTGACGTTAAATTGAAAGCCTCTATAATGTGGCTTTGGTTAAGTCGAGGCATTAGAAGTAAAGGCAATCTGTTTAATTCTTTTTAAGGAGAAGTGCATTGACTGCTTTCGATTTGCGGACAATAAATCATAGCCATGATATGTTAACTGATACTTCGGAGGACGATAATGTTATAGTGACTTTGACCGCTTTCCGATAAGAATGGTTTTGCATAAAAAAGACAACAAGTGATAACGCTAAGCTTTGTGAAATAATATTTAACTTTTTTTTGCCAAACGTGTATCATATTATATTTTCGAAGGGAACAAGTTGGTCAGATACTATATAGTTAATTACTAACATTATCTGTAAATTGCGACTGGATTTAACAATTTCAGAATGTCCTATGTCAAACTCTTACTCCCCCGGACACTTAAAGACGTTTTAATATTCCCACAATAGTCATCTCGAGATTAAAATTTCACTCTCCTTGAACAAAATACTCTTGAAATAACTCCTGCGGCGTGGACACCCCACCGGTTTAGAAGACATTTAGAAGGGTATATATTTTTCTTAAACAAAAGGATAAAATAATGTTAGACTATTTTGCCATCGCTGATGCGCCTAACCGACAACCCTTTGATTCTTTGTATATTCCAGATAATAAATAATTTGTGGAATTTCTTATAGCATTTTGTCTGTTTTATCTAATTCACCAATCATGACTGAATAAGAGCGCAACAAATTTTAGTACAATCGAAAATGACTCACATTGATATCCGAGTTCATGTTAACAGGAAAGATGATTACATCAAAGTTTATGTGTTCCTTTTTCTTATCGTTTTATACCAACTTTTTCGTTTACTACACTACCCAGCATGAATAAAATTCCGATTTATGCCTTGAATTTGATTCACTTATAATTTCAGTCATAGCTTGTTCCCTTTAAAATCAGTTATGTTTTCATGGGAATCATAATAGTGCATACTAGATATTGCTACTATAAACTTACTATGATTACGTGCTGATAAACCTACTCCAGACCAGATTTCTTGGTCGATTCTTTATTAATTAGCTAAATGAACTGAAGCACGCGACGTCATCGCTAAATTATTTATGCCTTTATTTAACAAAATTGTCGACAGAAAGGAATATACAATGAATCATGAAAATATTTAAGGAACGTTTCGGATATTTCACAGTCATCAGATGTTCGTCCTAAATTGCCTACACAGTGATTTTTACGGAATGATAAGGAAATCTCGGACGTGATGAGTTTTACTCGAATAGCTGTGTTATTTTGTACGTCTCAGCGACCAATTATCATCATTAAAATACTTTGGGACCCCATAAATTATCTGGGTAGATCCACCAGCATACCGCAAGTAATCTAGAACAGCTTCCTACATTACGTCCTTCATCCGAACGAGACTTGTACCCACCACAATATGAAAGGCTAAACAGTCACAGGAGATACAAGTCAGCCACAATACCACTACACCACTTGCGCCCCTCAGAATAACTCTACTAGAGACACACCAAAAGTTAAAATTGTAACTAACTTTTGACCCATCATTTGTTGATTAATTATAGATATGGATAGAGTTAGTCTAATTAACAAAAACCAAAACGCACATTAAAGAAATAAGACACTTTTAAAAATTATTCGTATGGCTTCATAGTAGATAAGGGACATAGTCATATTTTTCAGTAGTAGAAGTAAAATCAATATCTAAGTTTTAACCATCGCAGTCCCACTTAAACACGTGTTTCTTGTTAAATATAGTTTGACACAGTTGAGTTCATGCAAAGGATGAGCAAGTAATAATTAATATCAGGTAAACATATCGCATCAATCAGTAAGAATCATTGTCACATGACTCGGCAACACATAACATTGTTATTGTTAAGCTATTACCTAATATCAACAACATTGCAATTGATTTTGAATGTCCAAATGTTATATTAAGGACAGCATAATTCCGGCACACTATAATCAGTGTTTCTAATTCATTTCTATTTCTATTTAATAATATATATTTGTATAAAGACTTCTTATGACAAATGATTATTTGATTAAAGTAACAAAAGCAAAATTAAGGGCAGAATCCGACATCCAAAGTAGGAAGCGACAACAAGAAGTAAAGAAAACGTTTTTGCAGAGTTCACCTAGCAGCTTTACTCTTTTTCAATACTTCTTAGCACGCCATTCTTTTAAAAAAAACAACGTTTATTCAACTCACAATAACCTAGACCTCCGACCTGTGGCTGTCATCGTGCTAAACGCAATATCCTGTCTGCTTATCCCATGACAGATCTGATAAATGAGAAGCGACGTGGTTTAATTATTGCTCGAAATTAAATGTCAACAGTGGCAAAATCTAACTAAAATAAAACAGATTCTCGGAATCAAGCACCTTTTCTATTTAACCAGTAAATAAGAAAATTTGTTTCAGTCATAAAAGTTAGGTGTATATACAAAGATCGTTAGGGACAACTTAAAACAAAACACCTTATCCCCGACTGAGGGTCTGTATTCATACAATTAACTTTAGATATTACACCCAGAAACGACCAAGTCATCAAAAGCAACAAACTTAACTCCTCCATCGCATCTTTGTGAACTAAGCAAAACAAGAACTGGCTAGATAATAACGTACAATAAAACGGAAGCAGACTAGACGAAGGAATATTTGAGGAAACTAGAATTACACTCTGCATCATTTCTTAAGGTAAAACAATGAAAGGGCGGAAATAATAGGAAATTATAGAGCTGCTGATTACCTATTTATCGCCTCGAGGAAATTGCTCGATGTCCATTTTGTGTTACACATTAACAACTGACTTTCGTATCGTTACATATATCAATTATGTATCATTTTATATATGCACATATCAGAACTAAGACAGTTTGTAACAGACATCATGAATGTCTCGCCCTTTGTGTACATTCTTCAGATTAGGGGGTGGGAGCAGCAGCTGTTACATGTAACTGCTAGTCTGCGATGACCTCCATTCCACCTCATTTCGTCAAAGCCAAAACCAACGGAGGCTCTTCCGACGGCTAAGAGTCTAGACTTTATCCTTTCCAGAATATTAGTGTCGCAAGTGCTCCAAACATTGACCATTGTGTCTGTGCAGGAAAACACCTGCAACCTATAAATTAATCTGTTATGCTAAAACGTGAAAAAAGACATCAGCTTTATGTTGCGGTTATTTATACCTACCAATATATTCTCGGACAATTAAGTATAGGTATTGTTTGATTGCTTAATTTCCTTTTTGTGTATTCATTTTGCGTGACCATATCTAAGTTGTGAGACATAAGTTAAAACTTTACCGGACCTTGTAGCGCAATCGGTAGATAATAGGACTCCAATTTACAAGCGGCACCGGGTAAATCGTTAAAAGGATAAAAGTATAGCTCCTTTGCTATCGCCCAACCAACTCGTTTAAGAGTAATATGACGACTTATCAGCTCTCTGTCAGGATACAATAACAGGGGGAGTAGACGGCTTGCTTACGCATTAAAGACAGCAAAACGTCACAATTTACTAGCTCAAGAACTCTTTTCATGTGAACGTACACAATTGAACAATTGTCTGGACAATGTGAAAACAAGTACAATTGTTAGCAGCATTAGAAAACTGGCCAATACACATTCAATGTAACAGCTAATGTAGCATCGGTCGGTAAGCGGCAGAATTTATAACAAATTAACTTCGTAATTCAATTATTCAAGCAAGGTTAAAGAAGGTGAATGTTTTATAGATCACTTGAGATGAATTGGTTCTATCCATATATGTTGTCAATAGCTAAAGGTTGATATATATAACTATGAGTTTAATGCAACTTTGGAATTTTTATAGAAACAAATTGACGCTATGATGGACGAATTAAAAAGTACGACGAAAGTGTCGAGTGAAAATTGGAAAAACAACAAAAAACAAAACAAAAAAACAACAACACACATACGAAAAACGAAGCCCGTCCGTCTTTACAGTTGGAGTCTTAAAAAATGATTGTGAACAAAAGTCAACAAACAAAAATTTAAACAAAAACAAAAACAAACAAAATAATACAACAAAACAACTTTTTAACTGGGTATAAACTATTTGCTATCATTGTAATAAAATTTGATCAAAAGTATATAAGATACAAATTAAAAATAGTTAAAATCTTAAAATGCTTGTAGGTAAAATATGGTTTTTAGAATTTAACTGTATTTGACACTTAAACTAAAGCAATTTATAAATATTTTTTTTTAGATTTTTGCTTTGAAGTTATTTTGAATTAACTTTGTGTGTGTGTAAATGCTTGAAATATTTTCTCATATTATTTTAATAAACAGCTATTAGTGTACGTTTTTTCTGTAAAGAGATAAAATAAAGCCATATGGGATACTCAATAAGAAGCGTATGATGAATATATTTTTGAGCCATAATTATTTCTCTAAAAACTTATGAAGTTCAGTAAAACATTGCCATTATTCTAACCGAGAGAATTGTTGACGTGATTTACCTAAATATTTGTCTGCATTTTTTAAAAAAAATAGGCAGAAGCAGTCATAAATAAATCTAAGTGGTTACATAAAAGTATAAGCTGAAACATATATTACATGACTTGAGAATCCCTGACTGACACTCGTGCAAATGTTTGGAAACTTGTATAGATTACATTATTTCCAAAGGGTAAATACATTTTGCAGTTGTTAAAAAGGCATATTGTTTTTGATAGCTTACTCAAATGTCTAGACTGTGGCATATGTAATATATTAGTTTATTATTTATTTATTTATTATTCTTATTGACAGCAGCATTTGTTATTTAATGTTTCTTTACTGGTTATTTAAGCATTACAGATATATATTATATATATATATATATATATTTGTTTATTTATGTTTATATATAACTATTTATATATTTATAAATCTTCGCGAAATATCGAATATATGATATGTTTGATCACAAGATTCGAAAATGTCTTCTTCTTAAAACCAGATGATGCATTTTATACTTTATGGCGGAAAATTATGTTTATAATAATAAACATTTCTGTTCCATTAAGTACCCTAAACGGCGGGTGATAACACAGATAAATGTTGGGCGTTGCCAAGAATCGCATATGTTGCCTTAGGCTAAAAGGATTCATTCATAAAGATAAAATCATCTATATAACTGGTATCCAGTACACAAGTTAGTATAAGCAAAGGTGCTTTGTTCGGATGTTAGACATTTACTTCCTGCTTTACGTTTTTGATTTGAAAGACATCACTCTTCATAAAATGCAAAGTCGTTTTATGGATGTTTTATATCGTCAAAATGACACAAAAGTTTCTTTTCGGAGGTAAGGTATGCACTTATGTGGAATCACTAAAAGATTGAATTTTTATAGAAAGCAGCTTTGATGAAATATTTCCCATTTTCTTTCGATTTGACAAAAAAAACAATAAAACAATTCTCACATCAAACAAAGATTCAAGTTAAATTGAAAACGAAATTTGATTTCAATATAAATATCATTATAAGTGATCATAAATAAGCTAGACTTTTTGGCACGGAATTCACCTGATTCCTTTCAACGCCGCGACATACAGACATGCCCGCAGTCTTGGCTAGATGTTCTCTGTGCTATGAAATGTCAGTCGGATAGGATACACGGAGACACAGATTCGTAACGAGAAATGGTGATTTTATTCTTAAACATTATTATTTAATTTAAACAGTTGTATAGTCTAAACCTAAAGCGTTTAATTTCAGACAAAATAAAAAAACCAAACAAACCCAAAAACAAAACAAACAAACAAGCAAACAACAACAACCACAAAATCACAAGTCGACACGTTATCTTTTGCGCGATATAAACATATATACCTCTTTTGCACAATTTTAAGGAGAACACTTTTGCACTTATCACTGCTTTATAGACATTTGATTATGTCTCATAAGATTTATATTTGAATCAACCGTGGTCATGGTTATAGTATAAAAAGAACCAAAAGAGTCATATATTTGTTTTGTATTACTTTACTGGTCGATCTCTTTTCCCATCTATACTCAACGGAAAATGCTTTTAAATTACAGGAACAAATAGTAAAACAGTGTACACATATCAGCAGTAATACGATCTAGAGGATTTATCGTAGCGGTTGTGCCATATTCCAATTGGCAACCTTTCAGTATTCAAACAAGCAAGTCGCTCTTATTGCTTTCAACGAAACATCAATTTTATTTTCCGAAGCAAATTCAACGTTTCATTAAACTTACCATTACCCATTACGTCTAGGTCTAGTTACTCGACTTATAAGTGACAGCGTGCTATCCGCAATATCCTGCCTGAAAATCGCTAGTGTCGGCTTTAAGGAAACAAATCGCAGTCGTGATTTGACTTCTGTATGCTGCTACTGAAGTTGAGAAATTTAAAAATGAAGTGATCGGTTAATGTATTGCAAATATGACATTATTCACATCCACTAAATTGTCGATTTTCGGGAAATTAGTATTGGGTTTAAGCAACATATTTTTGTTGTTCTCACTAAAGAACGATGCGATACAAATCAATGTTGTAACTGTCGTGCTGCAGAAATCCACGTGCTTAAGCAGTCAAAATATTTGTTGGACTAGAGTCAGGTTAATTTATCAAGATTTGGCACAGTAAAAGCCTTCATATGATGATAATAAACTCAAATAGTAGAATGATATTAAACCCGGACGACACAAACATGTAACTTTACCTTACGTCACACAAACAACAACAACAATAACAAAATTGCGTTTCTGAACTTCGAATTTTAACTTTCGTGAAACCATAAGTCAGTTTGTTTAAATTAACCACTTTATACTGATATCTGTGTTTCTAGGGCTGAAAAGCTCGCTTTTTACTCTTAAAATGAAGAACTCGTATTTGGTTGTTTATTTAAGTATACCTTAAAGTTGTTTTAAATACTATCCAGCAAAATGGACACAAATATCCCTTTGCAATCAGATGATTGACCATAGAATAGCTAAATTCACAAAATTATCTGACATTTTAGAGAAATCATTGAACACATTTTCAAATCGTCACAGCCAGTTACATGATGCATTAATCGTTCAGACACTGTTAAGTGGAAACAGTTGTTGTTGCAAACCTTTCGTGAGAAAAATATTCTTTAAATTCCATATTTCTACACTTGCGAAACAAGGAAACGCGCGCATGTGAGGTTTTTAAATGAAAAGAACGTTGTGTACAAATTTTACCGCGCTTATTAGCGTAATGTCATTAACGCATTTGGACCCCGAAATCACAGATCGCGTCACAAATTTGATTAGGACATATGGAAATCACGATATATATTATAATTTGACCTAGTCCTCGACAAATAAGTATATATTTGTAAGATATATGTAAAAGTACAAAAAATAAGACACGTCATTTACACAGAGGGATAAATCCCAACAATTATCCTTATCTTCCTGAAACGGTCAGTCGGCAAAAGGACCAACTGGGATGCTCAACACGGTTTCCAGGGCTCCAAGGAAATGCAAGAGCATAAACCTACCCAACCATTACATTGGCACTAGCTTATTCTTGTCGATAATTTAGTTTCAAAGATTAATCAGACTCAGAACATGCTAACTGAGGTAGAGTAAAGTAATAAGCAAAACTGATGACCCATGAATATTGGTCCATCGGTCGGAACGACCATTTAAACAAAAAGCTCTCAACTAGCACACTTTAACTGTTTCAAATTAACATCAAACCATCGAAAATCAAACATGGGGATATAATGAATATAATCCGACAAATACATGTCGCGGTTTTACTAATAAAATGCAGATTTGATCGAAGCTACGTTTCCCAGTTTTTTAAGACTTATCTGATTCTTTCTAGGTCTTCCAGATCACTGCATGCGGTCTGTCATGTTTATTAACAATGACTTTGCCATTAGTGTAGTCTGGTTTGTATCACATAAACCCTTAGATGTTTCAACGACATATTCTTCTGATCCTATTGACAGTGTATGAAGAACGTCTACTAAAACTCCAATCAACACACTTTGCATACTCACACATAACTTGTATAATTTTGCATCCAGCTCTCAAAGTACAGGCAGCATTGATTTAGCGCCCCGAGCCATGTGGATGCGCTTTTTGTAGGAGCCTTTTGTTCCGGGGTTTGAGCAACAGCGGTAGTTTGCTAGAGGAGCGGCATTATATGTTAACAGTTGTCTCTCTGACATAAATATACATTTACAATTTTAAATACGCCTTTAAAATAAAACCACGTATTTAAACGGTTTTGTGTCATTATTATATTGAAAGAACAATGAACATATGTTGATACAGCACACGTTTAAACAGTGTCATTTATGGAATTGTCTTTTAATTATAAGTTAAATTTTTGAGCCTACAGTTTGTGAAGATTTGGTTGTAACCAGCGCAAAATGCATACACTTATTTACGCATAATGAGTGCATTTTTAAATGTGTTATAATTATATTTTATGTTAGTTTTGTTATGTTGTCGCATGTGAAAATGGAATTGCAATGTATAACAACATTTGAATACGCTTTCGCGATATACTGCCCAATTCTTTGCCCGAAATATAAGTACATATCTGTATTTTAAATAATTCTAAACATTGTAGAATGTTTTATTCAAATAAAAAATTAAACAGATCTTATACCTACAATCATGCACAAATTACAAAACGGAAGTTTGTACGTATGCAACCGCAGTTCCTGGCTTTTGAGATCTAACATGCTAGCAAGGTTACTTCCCAAAGCGGATACAAATATTATCGTGTTGGCAGCAAGACCACTCAGAAATAAAAGTTACTTAAGAAGGTAGTATAAATTATTAAAGCCAGTGACCTAAAACAGCTTCATTTCAAAGGTCACGTGTCTTTTTAAAACACAGTCAATTCTGCCACCACTTAGAAAAAAACACAACAATATTGGCTCTAACGACCGATATTGCAACGAGATTATACCGTTTTATACAGTTCTGAAAACGTTAAGTCCATTTTAGTTTTAAGAAAGTATGGGTAGTTTTAAAAGATAAATCCTTTAGATTTTACTACATTTAAATATTTAAATATATTTTGAGTCAACATTGATGCTAATGAACGAAAGCATAATCTTGTCTTTGGTCAGGTGCTTCGTCGGCAGACGTTACTGTAGCATAGCAAAAAACAACCGGTGTGAGGTGTCTGGTCTTGAACAAGACAGTTTGGTATGATCCAAGTCAAAGTAAGCTTTCTTTCTTTTAAATATGCAAATGCTGCTAAGTCGCGTTATGTCCGATATGATTTTCTCTTTTTTATTATATGAATTATTGACTTAAACATTATTAAGCTAATAAAAAGCCAATTGCATTGTGACATTCGAAAACCATATCACAAAGATTGAGATCTCGGTAACTGTATAATGCGATTTAGCACCATTCTTTAGTTTGAGAAAACACATGCAACCTTCAAAATACACTGGTGACAGCGGAGTATACGGAGATGTTCTATAAATAAACACAAAATAACGTTAAAATAATAAGCTTTGCCGCATATTACTGCTCTCAAATGAACCCATTGACCGTAAATAGTGGAGATACTATCGGGAAATTTATAGCTTTAAATACATCATTTTGACACTTTTATTACTCAGAAAGATGATTTTCACAAGGATAAGTCAAAGTTTACGATTTGCACCTGAAATTTGCAACTTACACTTCATGGCGAAATGGCAGTGTGTATGTATTTTCACAATAACAGTATGACAACGGGTATGTATATATTAATTGCAGTTTGAAAAAAAAATTGCTTCACAATATAAAACATCACGAACTCCAACAACCTTTATGACATCTACAAAACTTATCATAAACTGTATTAATTATTACAACACATAAACTCATATATGTACTGCAATGCTTGCAATCAGCCCTGTTACAGTCATGCACGTGCATTGTAAACTACACGATGACTGGAAATGTACTTGAAACAACACAAAACCGAGACTTAAATGTTTGGATAGCCACTGAATTTCTTCTTTAATTTTGTTGTTGTTATTGTTTTGTCCTTTATTGGGGAAATTTGAGCAGTCTCCATTTCCTTTCCTTTCCCTTTCGCTTGTATAACATCAGAATATTGTTTGCCTTGTATTTAACATTATATATGTCTATACCATCATTATAACACATTCTCATTGGTACTTATCAAAACATAAGTTAACGTCATGATGGTGATGCCATTTTCTGTAAAGTGCACGGTCAATTTTAATGGATGGGGCATCCCATTCAGTGCCGAATGACAGTTTAATGGCGGTAGATGGAATTGATTTATAAATATGTAGGTAATATTGAATCTCAGGATTTGTCTACTTTTACGTTAAATGTGTTTATGCATTAAATTACAACCTGAAAATCTATCTTTGTACAACTTTGGGCTTCTTTTTATTTGTCCGGTACTTTAATATTAAAGCTATTTTTTAACATTTGATTGTCATAAGACTATTAATCTTAACACGTATCAGTTTTAAGAAGTAGGTTTGCTGTATGTCACTGCTTAACATAGAAATAGAGTGTTTTAACTTATTTTGCCATAGTGTTTTTTTTTATTGCAATGTACCTTTATATAAAATGGGAACTGGGTTTGGGTACAATGCTAAACTCGAGAGGCTCGTTCTGTGCCAAGACTTATTACTACGACTTTTATTATAAAAAGTTAGGATCACCATAACAATTGTTAATATCTACCTTAAACCTATATCGCAAATAAAGCATCATTATTATTTAGTTCATAATAGAGTATTGTTCATCAAAATCTTATGCGACAAACAAAGAGAACTAAAGTCGAATTAATAATCACGCCACTTTCAAATTATTGGTTATTTATTAATGAAAGTAATAGCTTGTTTAATTTAAAACGAAAGCTAAGTCATAGTTGAGGAATTTAATATCATGAAGTAAAGTTCATTAGTTGTAACAAGGACGTTATACCTAATGTATAATGATTGTTGCAAACAAAGATATGTCACCTTACCACTGTACTTCAAAGATAAATCGAATTACCTCAACTCAAACCCAACCCATGCACCCCGATATTCAGCATGTAACAACATTCATACAAGCTTGGGTCCTGCGGGTAAAATAACAGACACCCCTTAAAGTTACGCAAAACAAAGATCGTTTCAAAATAATTAACATTTACTTTAGTAAAAAAATGTATTGCCTTATTATCTTTTTTCAACAGATTATTAATTAGGCAACATATTACTCGACAAAAATGCATTACCCACGAGCATAACAGTCATTCATATTCCTTAAGGAAATCATAAATCACTATGGCTTCACAGTTCATCTAATATTTATTTGTATCCCAAATGGTTTATTCATGGAAGACAGGCATATTATCGATGGATTTTTATGCAGAAATAAAGTGACGTTAAAACGAATGAGATTAAGCATTAAAAAAGGCGCATATTGTTTTGCGAATCAGAAATACATGACAAATAGCCTGTTCTTTTTTTTAAATACATGAGAATGAGATGGACTTTAGTGATTGGTTAGTGATTTTCAATGGGACGAGAATTCAACGGTTCTTGTGCAAACCAATGTCTTCGTTAAAACTTTCGAAGTATATCAGGTCTGTTAAAGTGAAAAGTTGCCAGCTTATAACACATTTATTGTCGATTTTCAGCCTTTTGTCATTTTAATAAAAAAGTCGGATTTCGACAACAAAAAATAGTGCATTGGTATTCGGAAAGTTTAATTATAACATATATATACAGAAATTATGCAATATATCCGGCTATTTTTAAAGGAAATAACATGTTCCAAGTATTCAACAAAAGTAGCATGGAGGCACAGTTTGTGATTTTGTTTAATATTAATTGAAGCGTTTTTAAAACATAGGAGTCTGAGGAGTCATTGTTTTCATTGCTTTCATTGCTTTCTTTCTTCTTTCTTGTCCCGTAAAAACATTCGTTAATAAGGTATAACGAATAGAGAAGCAATAAGCTGTAACTATAATTTAACAAGTTTTCTTCAAGGACGGAATAGAATGAATAATTTATGGCACTACAACTCTTACAAATTAACATAAGACGTTTCTGGAATCAAGGTCTGAATATTGGTGCTTTTGATTTAATGCGATTTCATATTTCCCTTACTGTTGAAGGCTCAGTGCCATGCATTTTCATTATTGATAACATAATTTTATTGTTTAGTCTTGCTCATAAATTAATTTCCATTTTCATAGGCGACGACAACACCTCGTTCAACACCGCGCACTAAACTGAAATTTTACAAAACAACAACAATTTCCATTTTATTAAAAGTTTTTTTCTCACTAGCACAGCCTTTGTTATTATGCTTAAACTCGATCATTGTCCGTGGTTGCCGTACCATAGGGACTATAAGCATGGCTTTTCATTTGTATGCTGAAGACATGATGCCTGTTTAGTCTTGAAACGTCCAACACAAATAAAACTATTTCAAGTACTAACGATTAAATTAAAAGGCTGATTGATCTTTATTGATCTGATGATTTTGATAGTTACTGTTGTTTGCAATTAAGTGCTCCGTAAATTAGGTTTAAAGACTGCAGTCGGTCCTTTTGATGACTGACAGTTTTAAGGCGGCAACTGCTGGTTAGTGTACATGTATATGTGTATAATGACCAGTGTAAGTGCTTTTGTAATTTTACCTTAACTTGAGGGCGTCAAGTGGTAATCAAAATATTAATATATATGTCCATTCTCATATGACCGTTATATATTGTTCTATATATGTACAACTTAAAGTCGTTTAAAATATGTTTGAAACAGCTCGCCTGGAGTGAAAATGAAATAAATCCATGATTCAGTGCCCGCAGAGATAATATATAAACCTGTTAGTCTGTACGACAAACTGTAAATGAAACATTCTTGTACGATAACCGATTTGGTGCAAAGCAGCTCATTTGCTTCTCATATATAGTATATTTCATATGTGATTTGTTATGCTTCATTTTAAATCCCGTATTTCAAAGACGTACAAATATGTTAAACCAAGTCGTCGTTGAGAAGTCAAAATTATAAAACCTAAAATATTTTCGATTAAGGAAAAATACACTAAACCTATATCCAAAATGCATGTCATGTACTTTCAATTTCTGTTAATAAATTTAGCATCTGAAACGTCAAGTTTGGTACAAAATATTAAATCTACAAATATCCCAAATATTAAATGAGTAATGTCATTTATTATTAATATAATAATAAAAATTGAGTTGTCAAAAAAGTCACATATCATTTAGTAAAATAGAACTGAACGTGTGTATTGATACATATCATACATCTTCGTCTTAATGTATATATCTTACTTTATGGTTGTCTGGCATTGTGCCTAGGTTCTTTACGTGGATAAATCGCCGGACTCTTGTTACAAACTCTGAATATTTTGCTTACCTTTACAATGGCACCATAACATTTTACTGATTTTAGATGCTTTAGATAAACCTGATTTATCAATTTTATTCAAAGGCGCAGACAGTATCGTCAAAACTCTAGCTAGTCATACAATGTGCCTTTAATTCATCAGGATAAGTACTTTAAAATTAATGTATTTATGCATGGGATGAGATAAGATAAGCCGGCATTTTTGCCGATACTGTGAGGCGCCATTGTTATCATTATAGCACAGGGCACTTAAGAGTTGCCCAAGGATTGAACCCGGCCGGTCCATTATACTGACACCGACGAGTCAGGCGTAATGCTGTCCCCATAGACCGAAGCGTTAGGAGAGAAGCCACTACTGCCAACTTTAAAGTCTTTGGTTTTACCCGTCGGTTTGGATTGAACCCACGACCTCCCGATCCGCAAGCAGACACTCTACCACCTGAACTTTTGCGGCTGGTATATATATATATATATATATATATATATATATATATATATATATATATATATATATATATATATATATATATATAAATATATATAAATATATATATTTATAGGCCTCAAAAGTATGTATATATGTATATATAGGTTTATGGAGCGCTCTAATCTCATCCGTCCTAAAGCATAGGTACCTGCATAGAGAGCAAGTAATGAAGAAGACTATTTAAAAACAACATAACAATAAAAGCAATTACATGAGTATGAACAATACACAAGATACAAAATAACTTCGCAACTTTAATCAAGAAAGGATAATTTAAAGAAAGGGGTCTTGGTGGCAACATATACTCAGAATTAGTAATTTAAAAATTAAGACAGACAATTATCTTACAAAAAGTAACACGTTGCTGCAGAAAATTGTAAGAAAATAGTTAAAGTAACCACCCACACAAAAGTAATAATTTGATATAATATAATACGTCAAGGATGTATCTGCAAATGGCATGCCAAAAATAAATTGACAGAACAAGCCGAAAATAATACATACTGTGCAAGCTTAGTCAAATGGCCATGGAAACTTCTCATGTTGTCACGCCACAATATGGCACGACTGGATAATAATAAACAAAGTCCACTGTTTAAACAGAAAAGAGTAGTAGTTTTGATACTCAAAAACCTGCTAGTGACACTTTTATATGAATAAACTGGCTTCTAAAGTTTTCAGTTTAGTATATATTTGTGTAAACCTAGAATGTTTCCGATGACAGACAACAAAACGTCATTTACAACAGAAAGCACCTGTTCAAAGCAAAACTGTTAGTAAAAATGGCAAATAAGGACGAAATGTAGACGCGCATGCATTGCAATCTGTAGAACAATATAAACCCATTTGCATCCAAATTTACGTGTTATAGTTCTTTGAAAAGAAACAAAACAACAACAAGAAACAAGCAAACAAAATTGACTAAAATTTCGTGACAAAGGCAAAATGTTTATAGCAAAAGAAAGCTGATGTTTAATCAGATCCATTCGGTAATGATGTATTGCTTCTAGACAGTGACAGTAATTATTGGCGATTTTATTCAGAACAAGATGCAAGTCGTAAACAAAAGAAATCATCCAAAAACAAATAAGCATTTAGTATAGGGCATTTGAAAATAATAAGCGTTTGCGTATATTTAATCTAAAACATTTAAAATTTCTCATAACTAACACAATGTTTAAAAAAAACTTAACCTTATTGCAGTTGTTTTGTTTAAAACACACAGAACATACGAAATCAAATAAAATATCTATTAATATTCTAATATTGCCAACTGTTAAAATGAACATTCATATTAGCTGAAGAAACATGTTTGAGCATATTTTGCAAGAAATGTCGGTTTTAAACATATAAGGTGTTTTGGTTAGGAGAAAAAGCGGAGTAATCGCCCAAACTGTAAAATACGATTTATCTAAGCGTGTATGATTGCATATTATATTTATGTTTGCATATTAATTTCAAAGTTTTAAACATTGCGTTCTTATAATGCTAGGGAAATTGTTGTATAGTAAAGAATTCCTGCCTCATCTGGCCTATATAGAGGAACAATTTGTGTTGTATTGTGATCTCTTTTTACTCAAATCGTCATTTTTTAAAAATTGTATAGAATATTAAATCAATATATTTAATGAAGCAGCAAAATGTAACGATTATATACGATATTGTTTATCTACGTAAAAGAAAGAGACAGATTAAAACAAATTACATGTATTAAAACTCATCTTTTTACCATTATACATACATGGTAATTCGGTGAAAGATGGGGTTTTATTTAAAAGAGTGGTCAGCGGAAAAGCATATTATTACCTTTTTCTTAAAGATTCCTACTTGGCTCCTCATTCTCAGCATTCTCATCAAGTAAACTCAAATACGATCAAATACATTTAAACACATGATATTCATTCAGAAAATAAAGAGATCATAAGAAATTAGTTTATGTCTTTAAATACTTAATTACAAATATGTACTTTTTGCACATACATTCCACAGGACCATTGCCATACTACATATAGGAAGTTTTTACCTTAATGTAAAATGTGTATTGCCGTTGTTTGAGAAAGCTTAAGCACACATAGAATTTATGTGTTGCATAAAAATTTCTTAAAAGTTTGTCGAAGTCAAAATCAGCAACAACGCATGCTTACTTTTGTTCATCAACGTTATGGTTATTATTTTTATATCATTGAATATATAATTTGAACAAATAACATTATGAGGCATGAATTAGTCTGTTTTAAGCTGGAAGTTGTACAAGCTTATCACCAAAACAGGATCTCAGACATTTGCCACATATTGTGTTCCACTACTTCCCCCACACGCTTACAGAACATGCTAAACAGTACGCTCGTGAGGGTGGGTAAAGTGACAATTGTCTGTGAATTTTACATAACTTCAAACAATCGTAATAAAAGTATAATCTTTTCATTGACTTGCTTTGTTAATCATGTAATTATTTTATTTTTAAGTCAGATCGACAGACCTATTGTTATTTTTGTGAAATCTAGCAATTTTAAGTCACATTAGGGGTGCTTAAACCGGTTTTACTGAGCTTCAACCCCGCACCCGCTAAGATATCAAATACAAGCAATGAAAAAATACCGACCAACCTGAATAAAAATGTCTAAGCGCTGACGTTGTCTCAGAAAAGTAATGTCGTCATCAAAAGAAGGGAGAGACGTAATTGAAAAACACTATCCAAATGGTATCCAGAAGAGTGAGAAGTATTATTTCTATTAGAATAAATACACGAAATTGTTGATTGGAAATGATTTTTTTAATAAAGAATAGAAGTGACCCATGAAAAGTGTAAATGGCTGTAGCATTCTGTTCATGTGTAAATGGAATTGAGGCACCAAAGTCCAATGTCTATCAGAGAAAATACACGTAACAATATTTAAAGAATGAATTAAATGACAACATAGATTACATGCAAAAGAAGATTATTTACAATGCACAGTTAACATTGTTCTAACCATGAAAAAGGAAATGTAACAGTCCTATGAGCAATTGCAACACCAATACCAACATTTGAAAAGGTGCTGCATAAAAATGATAGAAACATTAAGAAAACCACCGATGACGTTCAATCTATAATTTAAACAGTTAATCATGGAAAACCACAAGCATTTTAATAAACTTTAAATTTTACATAAGATTATGTTTTTGACAGTGCTTAAATTTACCTGATAACTGAAAGCGCATTTGACACTTTCCAGAATATTAAATGAAGAATATAACTTTAGACACTTTTATTTCTTAGACAATCGATTCTCTTCTACATCGCCGTTTCATACATGAGTGAACTTTTTCAAAGGCTGTCAGTTTGTAACACATATGTTAAACAAAAAGAATCCGAGTTAAATTACAGTTTCTGTTGATATTATGGGCTAGTATTTTGTCATGCGATCTTTCTGGATTAGTACTTGCTTCACTCTCCTTGGGAAAGTGGATAAAAGGCTTTGACTGTACTATATGGGGATATTATTCCAGACAGCCAGCAGCTGCTCCTTCGAGACATCTTTGTTATATATATATATATATATATATATATATATATATATATATATATATATATATATATATATATATATATATATATATATATATATATATATATATATATATATATTGTATCATGGATTTTTTAAAACTTACCAGATATTTTCTATTTGACTAAGATCTGGGAACTGTGCAGGCCAAATTAGGATTTTATGTTGTTGCGTTTTAGATGCTGCTGCTCGTGATTAATGTGCTGGGACATTGTCTTCTTGAATGATCTAAAACTTGTCACCAAAATGTTTTGACCATTTTACATGTTAATTTCTAAGTTCTTAATACTTCTTATTTTTTTTATAAGAAAACATATTTCATCAGATTGGCGATATTTTGGACCCGAATAAATGCGCATTTTTACTTTTAAATTATTACTAGTATTTAAGTCTCCTGAAATGTTATCAGAAGAAAGTAAATAATAAAAAGATGAACAGGTAAAATAATCATGTGAAGTACTGTTTTGATTAAGGTCTAGGTTAATGTTGGCTTCATTTTGCTTGTTAATTGAAACGAGTCCTCTGATAATTACGCGGTTTGTATTTGTTACAAATCATCTTGTTTTTGAAGTGTTATTCATTATATTTGTATCAAGAAGAATACTGGGTAACTTAATGAAATACATTACATAACTAATGTACCTACCCTTAATTTCATGTCGTGTGTGTTGAGTCAGCTAATCAAAATGAAGTTTTGGTGCATGGGTCGAAATTATATAATGTATTCATATCTTGACTAGATGCATTAGTTCTAAATTTGCGTTATTCTTTTATCACGAGAGATGCGTCTGCGTTTTGCAGACTGAATGGTAAAATGTCTATTTAAGGGTTTTTAGAAATATTGCCTTCCTAATGAATACTGTCATTGAGACCGAGCTGAAATGGAGTTTGAAGTTTGTTTTTTTCAGTTAAGTTTAACAGTATATCATAGTTAAAAAAGAAAACATTATAAAAAGTCACGTAAATTTTAAATCGACGTTACAGATGTTGTATAAATGTTCTATTAACATATTTACAGGCATTAATCACGTACGGAAAAACAATTATACTGATAGTTATGTTTTATGAAAATTATAACTTTGTATGAACTTTAAGCGAATAATCTCAAATTTTAAACACGATTTAAGAATGAAAAACAATATCCAAATGGTTTTATTTTCCCTGATATTTCGGATATAAAAGCACTCTAGAAACATATTTTGGAGCAAAGAAAAGCGTCATGACCTAGATTGTAACAAGTTGAAAATAAATAAATAAACATAACATGACTAACAAGATTCAAGCAAGTAAAAGTGTCTGTATACGCCATTTGTATCGTTTATGACAAGTACAAATGGTATATTGTGGCACTCGAAGCTCTATGTTCGTGCATATGCGTTTTCAAAAGTGTGACATACAAACATTGGTCGTTGGTCCTTTAAAAGTATAACTAGACATTTAATGTAAAGTGTGTGATTTTGTTCAATCATAATTATGGGCAAACAATATTTTACCCAAGGTTTATTTGGAGTTTATATGTGCATTTGTCGTATTGTTTTTGTACCCATTGACACATGAAGACAAACACCATAGCGGTACGTATTAATCATACCCCATGCTAACTGAACATACAGTATGGACCGATAATTAGAGGTGATGTATGTATACAAAACAAGACGATGCATGCAAAATCATCTTAATTAGATTGAGTACATAAAGAATGGCGAATAAACTGGAAGTAAGATATGCAAATATTCACATCAAAGTTCAACATAGTAATTTCATGAGTGTAGTGTACCCTTTTCAATCAATTTAAACAACAATTGACAAACGATGAAACAATTTATTTTTAAACAATGAAATCGATTATAACTTTAAGATGAAAAAGCGTTTATGTGTGTCATTGTTACATTGGATTAATTGTATTTGTTGGAAAAATGTGTGAGTAAAAACATGTTAGTCACAATAGAATGACATATCTACTACAATAATCTTGTATGTAAAACCATTCATGAATTTTAACAAGTCATTTCTGTATGCATGCAATTGAAAATATTATTCACCTGATTAAACATTTAGTACTCATTTATGATTACAAAAATTTGTGAAAATTAAGCATATTAATGTTATGTTTAAGTTATTGTAAAACTTGTAACGCTTTTGGCTCTTTAAAATATAATTGAACTAGAAAGTGAAGATAAAATGATTGTTATTATTGATGGTGAAAAATGTATTGTAGATTGGTTAACTCTTAAATTCAGAAAATATGTATTTTGTAATTTATTATTATGTACATTACTAATGTGTAAGACTATGTAGACTCGATTTTTTTAAAGTCATGACAATTCCCTGGGGGAATCACTGACAATTATAGCTATAAAGCCCATTTTAAATTCTATTGTGTTGTAAGTGCATTGTCATTTTTTTATAAATCAGACCCATGAACTGCAATTTGCGTGCAGAAATAAACGAGATATTTAACAAACGGATTTTAACAAGAAACACATCAGCATTTCATTTCCGAAAAGATAAAAAATACAAATAATTTGTTCAAATAATAGAACTACGATTATTTGTTTCTATTTTGAAAATGTAATTGACAGTGCATTTACAAACATACCAAAATTCCTTACTTTTGAAAGGGCATGCAATAATACTAACGATAAGATGAAATTCCAAGAAACACTTTTATGTTAATAAAAATGTAGACATTTTATTTTAACAATCCTCTATTTGAAAGATTTCAGTTACTAGGTACTTTTGTCTTTTGAATCTTTTGATTAACAAGATAAAGCTAATATAAGAATTATTTATGAAGACATTTATATACCTAAAAGGAATCTAAATAACTAAAACACGAGAAGGCTCCTGCTACATAATAAAATACATTTTCCGCAGGAAGAAAAATATGTACTTATATGAAGAATATACTGAAGATTCTGTGACTAATATCTTAGCAACGTTGTTTTCATAGTTCCATACTATTCATACTTAAAATTTTAATCTTGTAATACTTATTATGCTGGACAAATCAATAAACGTACAATTTGTTGTCTCTCGTTAATTGTTGTGAATACAGTTACAAAAATGAGATTTAAACTTAAAGGGCCCTTATAATAAAAAAATCTTTAAGTTAAACGATTCATTTGTAAAATTCACCCACCTTACTTGCGGATAATACCAAGGTTAAACAAGTCTCACAATAGCGGTTAGACGGGTATGCACTATGGGAAGAACTAGGTAGCGCGATTGCAATGAGTGTCGTATGGCGTTCCCATCATAAAATCCGTCATCTTCAACCAGAATATACGTCGCATTAATGACATTGTTGTGTCGCTGTCAAATGTCTAAAAAGCTAATTTTTAACTAAAAATTGCTTTACATAACAGCAGCAACTGTCGGTCTGCCTTCTTAATATTAGACATTAATAAGATGTTTTATCAAAATGGGTTTGAATATATTTCTATCACATTCAATTCAATTATTATTATGGCAGAAAAACGGAGTCTTTATCAGATGTAATTGAAACAAAATACTGGCAGAAACGCTTGAATTAAACTCATTTCCTGATTATTCCATCAAAGACTAAGGATATGGCGACATAAATGCTTATCAGTTTCTGTTCAATACTCTCTGTTTTCAGGAGACCTTTGCCCCTTCTCATTAAATTATATTCGTACCCTATCATATGTGTAAGTTCTAATTAACATTGAACATAATTGTGTTTGTTTTACTGTCTGCACTCTAATGTCTGTAAAGGTAACAAAAATGTCGACACTGGCACATTTATAACTAGAACATTAACAAATAAACACATTAAGAGACTAATGTTAGGTATGTAGATAAGCAGGTACATTGTCATGCTGATGTTTTGGTAGATAAGCAGGTAATACATTTTGTTATGGTAGTTAAGCAGGTAATGTGGATTGTTATGGTAGATAGGCAGTTAATGCTGGTTGTTGTAGTAGATAGACAGGTAGTGTGGGTTGTTGTGGCAGATAGGCTGGTAATGCAGGTTGTTATGGTAGACAGGCAGTTAATGCTAGTTTTTATGGTAAATAGGCAGAAGATAGTGAGTGTTTCGCTAGATAAACAGGTAATGCGGTTTTAAGTTTTGAAAAGCACAATACTTTCCTATAATCATACTAAAACTATTAACTATCATCAGTCATTTAATTCTACGTTTAAATGATCGGTTGTTTGATCCCACAAATGATACACTGTGTTGAGGGGCCGACAGTTTAGTGTGTTTATGGACAGAAATGCTAAAGCTAATCAATCGTCTTAGCTTTCATTTTTATCGCACGCACTCAATAAATGACATGTTTTATAAAGATTTTTAAAGACTTAATATATACAAATGCTTCGTGTTCTACTGTCTCTGCATGTGGTTGTCTATGTTTTAGACACACTTTTCGAAAGTTTCGTATTTAAACAAGTATAGGATCTTTAGCTGGCATGCAGGGTATTAATTGGCTCTGATATTCTAATGCAATTAGCGCCTTTTACATATTGTATACTTGCTTATAGGTTTATGGCATAACAAATGTAAATCGGCAATGCATTTAATCAATGTTAAAACGAATTTTATGTTATAACAAAACTTAAAGTTTATGTTAGGCAAATATCTTACTCAATATTTGGAGAATGACATTTCTGCTCGCTTAAATAGAATAAAAAGGAGTTGCGAGGGCACCTTATCGGAAACACGAAAGAGAAAATATGAATAATTAACGCTATGAATAGGCGTCCTTCGATTGTTGCATTGTTAAACAATTGATAATCGTCATATTTACAGCTAGGTTAACTTGGAGATGATCCATATAAGCTTCGCGTAAAGGAAACATCCTGTTAGAAAAAGCAGCGTGTGTGTTAGTTGACTCAACTAAAAGAAACGTTAACGTGCACTTTAAAATAAATCACGTGTGATACAAACACTATATTATACACAAATATTAACAAACAATCTTTTGTTGTGAAACGTGTTGACATATAAAACATGATCCAAATAAGGTTTAAAAATGCATCATACAGCCAGGGATTTGTATTTTGATATATTTTCAAGATATCTTTGGATTATAGCTGAAATCTATAGTCAGTTTGTAATACGCAACCAAAAAAACGGACGTGTACAATGGTAAGTAACCGTCTTCGTTTTTATTGGGGATTAAACAAAAGAACGTTTATTTGTAATTTAACTTTTAATTTAAAATAATATGACCTTTTATTTATTAAGTAATATCGCAATAACATAATCAACAGCATACTTACATAGTGCATGGTATATATTATTCTACACGCGATTTGTAAACGAAAAAATAAATAAATAACGCAGTTGTATATATTTAATCAGTACATTAATTAAATAATATTCTTCTTGCAAATTAAACGTTGTTTGTTTTAAATGCGCATTTGTAATGTGGGGTTTTCAAATGGCAACACCATTTCTTTTTTTAAGGAATGTTTATTGTTTAAGCATATAGAAGACAAAAAATAAAGTTATTGAATGTTAACACAGATATATATTTAAATGTCTTATCGTAATTTCTTTTAACGCTTAACCAAATCTCATTAAATTTTGACATAATTCAAATAGTTTCAAGTTTCAAGTTTTTATTGCATGTAAGGCCACCGGCCCATATACAAAATGCAACAAATTAACAATAAACATAGGTGAGGATACAAATAGTATCATTGAATATTATGTCTACAAATATGCATAATTATCATCAACACACATTTATCATAAAACATGATCATCAAAAATAATAATTTTGCCAAGAATGAAAAAAACAACAAAAAACATATATTTAAACAATCATAAATTAATGTCCAAATTGTTGTTATTTAACGCTTTTTTAACAATGAATCTATTCTGTTCAAACTATTTTATTGTAGTACTAAATGGGTAGTTGGCAGATGATTTTTACATTCTTCCTAACAAAAAATCGTGTCTTTTTTCAAAAGCATAATAAAGATACATAGCAAGGTTACGAATAATTGAATCATTTTCGTTAGACATTAAATTCCTAAATGCTAAAGTATTTCTGTGTTCCGGAATCAAATGAGGAATATACATGATACGAAGACTTTCGTACAATGGGCATATGAAAAGAAAATGAAATTCGTCTTCTAAGCCACTCTCACAATATAAACATATTCTATCCTCTCTTGCAATGCCAAAATATCAAAATATCTACCTGTTTCAACCATTTTAACCAAGTTATGTGAGGAACTTCTAAACTGAAACAATGCTTTTCTAAATTTCAGAATATAAACAGATGTAACATATTTCTCTAAGCCGAAGGAATGTTTATATTCTATATAATATCGAAGTTTATTGTTACTTACAACACGGGACCTCCAGGTCTGAATAAACTGATCTTTTAGTCTATTGATAAAAACGTATATAAATTGATTTTTATTAGCTACATGTGATAAAATAACTCATTTGCCAAACAGTCTTTTTAAGGGAAGAGGTAAATTCAATTCCTCAGACAGGAAAATTCAATCTAAACAATACAAAAATGAGGCTTGTGTATTTTTTTAATCAATAATTATATCAATAATTGAAAACAACACTTTGATCCCGATTTATCAAAATAAGAGAACCATTGTAGGAAAGTCAGCCACGATAAATCACTCGATCTAAAGGAATGAAATTTCATTCAAGGCATACTCAGTAACTGTTTTAACTCTGTTAAACTTTTCCGTAAAGTGGTTTCTTAACACAACTGTGGTTTTATCGTTAATAAGGATTTAAAAATCAAATAGCCTTAATGGAAATATCCAATTTAATCGAACTTTTATTTTATGACTTAATATATTCACGTCATTCCCTTAAGGATTTACAATGTTTATGCATTTATGAAAAGGTTTGATTAAATGTATTTTTGAAAGTTATTTGATATTTGACGACAAGCGTAGATGTTACGTTTGCCAACATCCAAATTTCATTATATTGCAAGGACTGCTGTGTTTCAAACTAATATGTTTCTACTTATGTTCTCTGTGACATTACAAAGAAGAACAAGGTTGAAGCTCTGCAAACCGGTTTAGGCCACCCAGTTTGTATTTTGTTCTGCTAACCAGTCCAAACACAGTAACTTGAGTTTGATACGTCTTCTGTAATATTGTAAGCTACAGGATTAGGTGTATTAAACAAATGTTGTTTCCATTCATATAAGTAAATTTCACATTGGAATAGCTGATTATTAGTATTTCGTCTGGATCCATTTAATAAGTTGTGTAGTCACTTTTTATCATTGAAATCAATAGTAGTTTTGTAAAGGCATTTTTTATATAGAATATTCCTTTTTTAGTGCCTGAGCAGACGAGCAACATTGACAGGGTAGCAATTTTACTCTAGCTGTAAGTTTACTCTGCGGTCTCTTTTTATCTCCCTGCTATAGGAGGTGTGTAGTTCTAGGAACCCGAAATTATGATTATCTAGTAGAAAATGCGATTTAATTTTTGCATTCTTTATCTGCATATGATTAATTTATTGTTTAAGAATATTACCCACAGTGCAGTATATATTTTGCACATGAATTTCCTGTGCATTCTATTTTGCGCACAATTTTCATGTGCATTCTATTCTGCACAAGATTTTCTGGTGAATGCACAAGATTTTCTGGTGCATGCATAAGAATTTATTGTGGATGCACAAGACTTTCTGTTTCACTTGGATCATTATAAGTAGCCGTAAGTGTCCTCAGTCGAGGACTCCCGCACTTTGTAGAAATTGAAGTTCTTTAAATTGGATCCTCACTTCTGGTCCGGGGAAGTCCTATGTTGATATTGATTTCTGAGGTCCCTGTAATATTGTGGGAAATATGTTTAACCGCTTATGTCTTCCCTCACGAGTCACGAGTTTGTGTAATGAAAATATATTCCATTAAAATACTTCTGGAACATGTTGTTTACTTGATGGATGGTTCTCATTTTTTGTATTATTGGATTGGCAGTAGAAAGGTGTGCTTAAACATCGTCATATATGTAGATAAATTTTCAGCAAAAGTGAAACAAGTACAACGCTCATTGTTTTCAAACCTTTGCGGACAAGATCACGCAGTGATGTTAGGACCTACATATGCGACAATAACAAAAGTAAATAACTCGGAAAAAGTTTTATTCATGTGCATATCCTAATAAACTCTTAAATGATAAAAGCTGAATATTTATTTTGAGAGAATATTTCTTAATATTTTACCACTAGACCTTGCTTACAAATGAAAGGAAATTATAAATCGAAAATTCTAAAATCTTTTATTTTTCACTCCGCTTGTGTGTCTAAGAGATGATAAAATATATTCAAATTTTGTAACTCAGAAACAACATTTTACAGTTTGCTTATTAAAATGCATAACTGACAAAATACAACATTTAAGAACAAATGCAACTATGTTTTGTACAATTAACAATACTTAAATTCCCAATTTGGCATTGATAAGAAAACAAGGACATAAAACGATTCACCTTCGAGTTGGACAATTCATCAGAAAGGACGGTAAAAAGATAATAAAGAATTTTTATCGATTTCGGTGTATGATCTTATTTTATCTCAAGAGTAGATATAATAATTATTTTATATGACCCCGGGTTAAATAAAATACTATCAATGTCATACACCCAGTTGTCTCTTATTACCTTCCTTGATACCAAGTGTGAAAATAATAACATTTTTCTCTGTAGGGGCCAGAATGAATGGCAAGGTTTTATTTTATGCTTTTAAGTGAAAGAGCGAGAAATGCCTGTGAAATAAACCCTTATCAAACTGGCCCACTGAGCAATGACACGATTATCATTTTCATGCTGGGCCTCTTGGGAGGTAAACAGAAATTGCTGATTAAGTTCAAATGACTATTTTACATGTACACTTAGTGTATCTGTTTTACTATTTAAAAAGGGCCACAATTTTTGAAAGACAAAAGTGGTCAGATACACGACTGAAAAATCATAGCAATATATCGAAAATGTCTATTTGGATCTTTAAATCATAAACTGAGCACACATCCCTTAAGAAAAAGAACAGCAATACAGATTTTCAAATCTTCCGATATTCCCAGGAAAAAGCATAGACTGTTCTAAATGAGAAGTCTATTTAATTTTCTTTTATGTCGTAAAAGCCTTATTCTGTGACTAAAGTTGAGTTTCACGATATTTCCGTGCATTAATCGACGTGAATTGTAGACAAAGTTATTATATGATATTATTTTCATTTGAATTACCTTTTTATGTAAATTCTTACTTAAAGAAAATAGTACATTTAAGCCTTCATTCGAATTTTATTATTTATATAGAGCTTGATTAGAAAGTTACTGTTGTCTTCAAATACCTTTTGTAACATTTACATTTTATTTTAACTATATCTATTAACTAAACCTTCTTCTTTTTCAGATTTCCAAGTTGTGTATTACCTAATTTTTAAATTTTTCAATATTTTAATCAATCATGTACACACTTATTAAAAGTTACTTTTGACGTTGACATATTTGCATCAAAATCAATATTGATGCTGATCGGAAACCATAAAAGGTGACTATAGCAATAAAAATGACGAATTCGCGCAAACAACAAAGAGAGAGAGAGAGAGAGAGAGAGAGAGAGAGAGAGAGAGAGAGGAGAGAGAGAGAGAGAGAGAGAGAGAGAGAGAGTGAGAGAGAGACAGAGTTAAATAGTTTTGAAGTGCATACCCTCATAGTATTTGTAAAGATAGTCATTTATCATTCGTATTATATAATATAACATTATATATTATACTGTATATTATAGTCCAGCTTACAGGGAAATATGTGTTTTCCTGTCTGTGCATATTTTTGGAAAGAATTTGAATCAGTTATCAACAGCAGTTATTTTGTTTAAGGTTAATGTCTTCGCCTTTTAAGAGTTGTATGATCAGTTTAGTAAACCTATTTAAAAAGTCCGCTTTTGTCCAGATACACTTTAGAACGCATCTACTACATTTATAAACATAGAATAGGTAAATAAGAAAAGGTAACTGTTGATTTTTGTGTGTGATGTCTCGTCTTCGTGTTTTGTCACATTTACATTTCTACTGTATGCAATAGTTTAGTGTTGTGGTTCAAAATTAAATGTCCAGGGTAATTCCCATAGGACCTTTTCTTATTTTTCTTCCATGTAAAATAACAATAACGACTGACTCAAGCGCTATTCCAAATAGTGTAGATCCAAAATAACAATAACGACTGACTCAAGCGCTATTCCAAATAGTGTAGATCCAAATAAAAATTACCTACTGTAATTGAAGATTTTCAATCTGAATTTGCTTAGTGTTTATGTTTGAGTCTTTATGGAAACAGCAATTTACTTTCATTTAATAGAAAGGCAGTTTCTGCAATAACGTTACCAGAAGACAGACCTTTAGCTGTTTTTCACCGGAGTATGTAATAAAAGATGGCCAGGTTTCCAAGAATCTGGCGTTCCGTATACCAACTAACCCCTTACGGTGTATGTTGATTAGAGTATCGTTTTGTTACATGAATGTAAAAAAATATTTAAGAGCATAGCTTCCTATTCATTTCTGCTTTGAGTAAGTTTGTACATTCGGTGTTTTGTGTTTTAATTTTAATCGGTTTCAATTAGTGCCTAATCTTTCTTTCGATGGCGGTAATCAACTGACGTATGGTGAAATAATAAGCAAAACTGACGACCCCTGCATGTTGGTCCATCGATCAGAATAACCATTGAAATAAAAAGCTCTCAACTAGTACACTTCAACTGTCTTATATTAACATCAAACCATCGAAAAAAATTGGGGATATATTAAATATAATCCGACAAACATTAACTGGAGAAAAACATGTCGCGGTTTTACTAATAAAATGTAGATTTGATCGAAGCTACATTTCCCAGTTAAGACTTATCTGATTCTTTCTAGGTCTTCCAGATTACTGCATGCGGTCTGTCATGTTTATTAACATTGACTATGCCATTAGTGTAGTCTGGTTTGTATCACATGAACTCTCAGATGTTTCAACGACATATTCTTCTGATCCTATTGACAGTGTATGAAGAACGTCCACTAAAACTCCAATCAACACACTTTGCATACTCACACATAACTTGTATAATTTTGCATCCAGCTCTCAAAGTACAGGCAGCATTGATTTAGCGCCCCGAGCCATGTGGATGCGCTTTTTGTAGGAGCCTTTTGTTCCGGGGTTTGAGCAACAGCGGTAGCTTGCTAGAGGAGCGGCATTATATGTAAACAGTTGTCTCTCTGACAAAGGTATACACTTAAAATTTTAAATACGCCTTTTAAATAAGAGCACGTATTTAAAATGCTTTGTGTCATTATTATATTTAAAGAGCAATGAACAGTTTGTGAATATTTGGTTGTAACCAATGCAGAAATGCCTAAGTCAATTTACGCATAATAAATTCATTTTAAATGTGTTATAATTATATTTTATGTTAGTTTTGAAAAGGACTTCGTGTCGCTTGTGAAAAAGGAATTGCAATGTATAAAGATATTTGAATACACTTCCGCAATATAGTGTCCGAATCCTTAGCCTAAATATAAGTGCATATCTGTATTTTAAATAAATCAAAACATTGTAGAAGTTTTATTCAAATAAACAATTTTAGCAGATTACCTACAATCGTGCACAAATTACAAAACGGAAGTTTGTACGTATATACCCCCAGTCCCTGGATTGTGAGATAAAACATACTAGCACGTTTTTTTCCAAAAGCAGACAACAATAATATCGCGTTGGTGGCAAGTCAATTCAGAAATAAAAGTTAACGTTATTTAAATAACCAAGTTACTACTTGAGTTCTTGTAATTGACAAAGGCATTGACCTAAAACATCTTCATTTCAAAGGTCACGTGTCCAATCAAAACACAGTTAATTCTGCCACCACGAAAAAACATTGGCTCCAACAACCGATTATACTATTTTATACAGTTCTGAAAACGCTAAGTCCATTTTAGTTTTATGGAAGTATGGGTAACTAAAAAAATAAATTTTACTACATTTAAATATTTAAATACATTTTGAGTCAACATTGATGTTAATGCACGAAAGCATAATCTTGTCTTTGGTCAGGTGCTTCGTCGGCCGACGTTAATGTTACATAGCAAAAAAAACAAAAAAAACACCGGTGTAAGGTGCCTGGTCTTGAACAAGACAGTTTGGTATGATCCAAGTCAAAGTAAGCTTTCTGTCTGATAAATATGCAAATGATGCTATGTCGCTATATATCCGATTTGATTTCCTCTTTTTCCATTATGTGAATGATTTAATTTAACATTAAGCTAATAAAAAGCCAATTACATTGCGACATTCGAAAACCATACTTCAAAGATTGAGATCTCGGTAACTCGGTAAACAATTGCGATATAACACCCTTCTTTAGTTTTAGAAAACACTTGCAACCTCAAAATACATTGGTGCCAGCGGACTACACGGGGGTGTTCTATAAATAAACACAAAATGACGTTAGAATAATAAGCTGTGCCCGCATTTTACTGCTCTCAACCCATTGACCGTAAATATTTGAGATACTTTCATGTAATTAAGAGCCTTTAATACATCATTTTTGCACTTTTATAACTCAGAAAGGCAATTTTCACAAGGATACGTCACGTGTTCAGTGTTTACGATTTGCACCTGAAACTTGCAACTTACACTTCATGGCGAAATAGCAGTGTGTATGTATTTCCACTATAGCAGTATGATAACGGGTATGCATATATTAATTGCAGTTTGAAACATTGCTTCATAATATAAAAACATCCCGAACTTTATGAAAATGTACTCTATAGGCTCCAATAACTTTTCTGACATCTACAAAACCGAGATTTAAAGCCCTATGTTTGGTAAGCCTGTGAATTTCTTAATTATTAATGAGATTATTTAAGCAGTCTCCATTTCTTTTCTTTGCTTTTCATTCATATAACATTGGGATATTGTTTGCCTTTTATTTAATATTATATAGGTCTATACAACTATTATTATATATCCTTCATGGTACCTTTCAAAGCTTCAAAAAACGTACGTTAACGTTAGGTTGGTGATGTCATTTTCTTTTCAGTTTTCTATTAAATTGGCTTATTCTCCTACATTTGACTCGCGAGGTAAATTCTTTCTGCTCGTTGTCGCGATTTGATCGGATGTTTTGATTTACACTGTTTTTATAGAAAACCCATCAGAAAGTGCGGTCAATGTTAATGGATAAGGCATCCCATTTAGTGCCGAATGTCAGTTTAATGGCGGTAGATGCAATTGTTTTATAACTATGTGGGTAATATGTAGTCTCAAGATTTGTCTATTTTTTACGTTTAATGTGTTATGTATTTAATTGCAACCTGAAATTCTATCTTTGCGCTACTTTGTGCTACTCTTTATTTGTCTAAAAGCTATTTTTAACATTTGCGTGTCATTAGACAATAATTCTACAATTAATGTTTACAATTATCAGTTTTAAGAAGTAGTTTTTCTGTAAAAGTGAACACAATATAAATGTGACCATTTAACATAACAACGGATTGTTTTAACTTATTTTAACATAGTTTTTATGTGGTTAAATTATATTGCAATGCACCTTTATATAAAAATGGGCACTGGGCTTGCGTACAAGGCTAAACTCGAGAAACTCGTTTTATGCCAAGACTCATTACTACGACTTTTATTAAAAAGAATTAAGCTCATCTTAATAATTGTTAATACCTGTCTTTTACTTCTATCGCAAAATGTGTATCATAAGTATGCAGTTCATTATATAGTATTGTTAATCAAAATCATACACGACAGATAAAGTGAACCAAAGTCAAATAAATAATCACGTCACTTTCAAATTATTGGTTATTTATTAATGAAAGTAATAGCTTGTTTAATTTAGAATAAGAGGTAAGTCATAGTCGAGAAATTAAGTATCATAAAATACAGTTCATTAGTTGTAACGAGGACGAAATACCTAATGTATAATAATTGCTTCAAACAAAGATCTGTCACCTTACCATTGTACTTCAAAGATAAACCGAATTACCTCAACTCTAACCCAACCCCCTGCATCCCGATATTCAGCATGTAACAGCATTCATACAAGCTTGGGTCCTGCGGGTAAAATAAAAGACACCCCCGAAAGATACACCAACGAAGACTTCGATCATTTTAAAATTACTAACATTTACGTTGGTAAAAATAGTATTGCATTATTAAGCTTTATCTTTAACAGATTAATAATTAGGCAACATATTAAACCGACAAAATGCACTACCATAAATCAATATAGCTTCAAAGTTCATTTAATATTTATTTATATCCCAAAGGCTTTATTCATGTAAGACATGCATATTATCGTTGTTATTTTCGTGCATACTAAAAAGTGCATATTGTTTTGCAAAATTGAAATAAATAAAAATTGGTCTCTTTTTAAATTAAATGAGAATGAAATGGACACACTACCTCCGGCTTTTTCGGTTCGTCATTTTCAATGGAACTAGAATGCAACGGTTCTTGTATACATGTAAACCCATGTCCTCATTAAACTTTCTATATGATAAAGGATTATATCAGAATTGTTAAAGTGTAAAGTTGCCATTTATAATAACACATTTATTGTAGATTTTTAGTGTTTAGTTATTTTAATGGAAAAGTGGGATTTCGTGTACAAAAAATAGTGCACTGTTATTCTAAAAGTTTCATTATAACTTAAATATTACATTTGCAGAAATTCTGCAATATGTCCGGACGTTTTGAAAGGAAATATCATGTTCCCAGTATGCAACACAAGTCGCACGGAAGCATAGTTCTGTGGCCGCTGATGTAACGTTGTTTAATATTAATTAAAGCGTTGTGAAAGCATAGTCTTAGTCATTATTTTTATTGCATACTTTCTTGCTCCGTAAAAAATTCGTTAATTGGGTGTAATGAATAGAGAACCAATAAGCGGTAACTATAAAAAGTTTTCTTCAAGGACAGAATAGAATTTACAATTTATGGCACTACAACTCTTACAAATTTACATTAGACGTTTCCGGTGCTTTTGATTTCACGCGATTTCATATTTCCACTTTCTGTTGAAAGCTCAGTGCCATGCATTTTCATTATTGATAACATAGTTATATTGTTTCGTCATTTCTGTATGCATGCAATTGAAAATATTATTCACCTGATTAAACATTTAGTACTCATTTATGATTACAAAAATTTGTGAAAATTAAGCATATTAATGTTATGTTAAAGTTATTGTAAAACTTGTTACGCTTTTGGCTCTTTAAAATATAATTGAACTAGTAAGTGAAGATAAAATGATTGTTTTTATTGATGGTGAAAATGTATTGTAGATTGGTTAAATCTTAAATTCAGAAAATATGTATTTTGTAATTTATTATTATGTACATTACTAATGTGTAAGACTGTGTAGACTCGATTTTTTTAAAGTCATGACAATTCCCTGGGGAAATCACAGACAATTATAGCTATAAAGCCCATTTTAAATTCTATTGTGTTGTAAGTGCCTTGTCATACTTTTATAAATCAGACCCATGAACTGGAATTTGCGTGCAGAAATAAACGAGATATTTAACAAACGGATTTTAACAAGAAACACATCAGCATTTCATTTCCGAAAAGATAAAAAATACAAATATTTTGTTCAAATAATAGAACTACGATTATTTGTTTCTATTTTGAAAATGTAATTGACAGTGCATTTACAAATATACCAAAATGCATTACTTTTGACAGGGCATGCAATAAAACTAACGATAAGATGAAATTCCAAGAAACACTTTTATGTTAATAAAAATGTAGACATTTTATTTTAACAATCCTCTATTTGAAAGATTTCAGTTACTAAGTACTTTTGTCTTTTGCATCTTCTGATTAACAAGATAAAGCTCATTTAAGAATTGTTGATGAAGACATTTATATACCTAAAAGGAATCTAAATAACTAAAACACGAGAAGGCTCCTGCTACATAATAAAATACATTTTCCTCAGGAAGAATAATATGTACTTATTTGAAGAATATATTGAAGATTCTGTGACTAATATCTTAGCAACGTTGTTTTCATAGTTCCATACTATTCATACTTAAAATTCTAATCTTGTAATACTTATTATGCTGGACAAATCAATAAACGTACAATTTGTTGTCTCTCGTTAATTGTTGTGAATACAGTTACAAAAATGAGATTTTAACTTAAAGGGCCCTTATAATAAAAAAATCTTTAAGTTAAACGATTAATTTGTAAAATTCACCCACCTTACTTGCGGATAATACCGAGGTTAAACAAGTCTCACAATAGCGGTTAGACGGGTATGCACTATGGGAAGAACTAGGTAGCGCGATTGCAATGAGTGTCGTATGGCGTTCCCATCATAAAATCCGTCATCTTCAACCAGAATATACGTCGCATTAATGACATTGTTGTGTCGCTGTCAAATGTCTAAAAAGCTAATTTTTAACTAAAAATTGCTTTACATTACAGCAGCAACTGTCGGTCTGCCTTCTTAATATTAGACATTAATAAGATGTTTTGTCAAAATGGGTTTGAATATATTTCTATCACATTCAATTCAATTATTATTATGGCAGAAAAACGGAGTCTTTATCAGATGTAATTGAAACAAAATACTGGCAGAAACGCTTGAATTAAACTCATTTCCTGATTATTCCATCAAAGACTAAGGATATGTCGACATAAATGCTTATCAGTTTCTGTTCAATATTCTCTGTTTTCAGGAGACCTTTGCCCCTTCTCATTAAATTATATTCGTACCCTATCATATGTGTAAGTTCTAATTAACATTGAACATAATTGTGTTTGTTTTACTGTCTGCACTCTAATGTCTGTAAAGGTAACAAAAATGTCGACACTGGCACATTTATAACTAGAACATTAACAAATAAACACATTAAGAGACTAATGTTAGGTATGTAGATAAGCAGGTACATTGTCATGCTGATGTTTTGGTAGATAAGCAGGTAATACATTTTGTTATGGTAGTTAAGCAGGTAATGTGGATTGTTATGGTAGATAGGCAGTTAATGCTGGTTGTTGTAGTAGATAGACAGGTAGTGTGGGTTGTTGTGGCAGATAGGCTGGTAATGCAGGTTGTTATGGTAGACAGGCAGTTAATGCTAGTTTTTATGGTAAATAGGCAGGAGATAGTGAGTGTTTCGCTAGATAAACAGGTAATGCGGTTTTAAGTTTTGAAAAGCACAATACTTTCCTATAATCATACTAAAACTATTAACTATCATCAGTCATTTAATTCTACGTTTAAATGATCGGTTGTTTGATCCCACAAATGATACACTGTGTTGAGGGGCCGACAGTTTAGTGTGTTTATGGACAGAAATGCTAAAGCTAATCAATCGTCTTAGCTTTCATTTTTATCGCACGCACTCAATAAATGACATGTTTTATAAAGATTTTTAAAGACTTAATATATACAAATGCTTCGTGTTCTACTGTCTCTGCATGTGGTTGTCTATGTTTTAGACACACTTTTCGAAAGTTTCGTATTTAAACAAGTATAGGATCTTTAGCTGGCATGCAGGGTATTAATTGGCTCTGATATTCTAATGCAATTAGCGCCTTTTACATATTGTATACTTGCTTATAGGTTTATGGCATAATAAATGTAAATCGGCAATGCATTTAATCAATGTTAAAACGAATTTTATGTTATAACAAAACTTAAAGTTAATGTTAGGCAAATATCCCGAAAACATATTCTACAAAAAAAACAACAATAACGATGTGTCAAATCTTACTCAATATTTGGAGAATGACATTTCTGCTCGCTTAAATAGAATAATATAGAATATATATATAGAATGCGAGGGCACCTTATCGGAAACACGAAAGAGAAAATATGAATAATTAACGCTATGAATAGGCGTCCTTCGATTGTTGCATTGTTAAACAATTGATAATCGTCATATTTACAGCTAGGTTAACTTGGAGATGATCCATATAAGCTTCGCGTAAAGGAAACATCCTGTTAGAAAAAGCAGCGTGTGTGTTAGTTGACTCAACTAAAAGAAACTTTAACGTCCACTTTAAAATAAATCACGTGTGATACAAACACTATATTATACACAAATATTAACAAACAATCTTTTGTTGTGAAACGTGTTGACATATAAAACATGATCCAAATAAGGTTTAAAAATGCATCATACAGCCAGGGATTTGTATTTTGATATATTTTCAAGATATCTTTGGATTATAGCTGAAATCTATAGTCAGTTTGTAATACGCAACCAAAGAAGCGGACGTGTACAGTGGTAAGTAACCGTCTTCGTTTTTATTGGAGATTAAACAAAAGAACGTTTATTTGTAATTTAACTTTTAATTTGAAATAATATGATTATTTATTAAGTAATATCGCAATAACATAATCATTAACATACTTACATAGTGCATGGTATATATTATTCTACACGCGATTTGTAAACGAAAAAATAAATAAATAACGCAGTTGCATATATTCAGTCAGTACATTATTTTAATAATACTCTTCTTGCAAATTAAACGTTGTTTGTTTTAAATGCGCATTTGTAATGTGGGGTTTTCAAGGAATGTTTATTGTTTAAGCATATAGAAGACAAAAAAATGAAGGTATTGAATGTTAACACAAATATATATTTAAAGATCTTATCGTAATTTCTATTAACGCTTAACCAAATCTCATTAAATTTTGACAGAATTCAAATAGTTTCAAGTTTCAAGTTTTTATTGCATGTAAGGCCACCGGCCCATATACAAAATGCAACAAATTAACAATAAACATAGGTGAGGATACAAATAATATCATTGAATATTATGTCAACAAATATGCATAATTATCATCAACACACATTTATCATAAAACATGATCATCAAAAATAATAATTTTGCCAAGAATGAAAAAAAAAACAAAAAAAACATATATTTAAACAATCATGAATTAATGTCCAAATTGTTGTTATTTAACGCCTTTTTAACAATTAATCTATTCTGTTCAAACTATTTTATTGTAGTACGAAATGAATAGTTGACAGATGATTTTTACATTCTTCCTAACAAAAAATCGTGTCTTTTTTCAAAAGCATTATAAAGATACATAGCAAGGTTACGAATAATTGAATCATTTTCGTTAGACATTAAATTCCTAAATGCTAAAGTATTTCTGTGTTCATGAATAAAATGAGGAATATACATGATACGAAGACTTTCGTACAATGGGCATATGAAAAGAAAATGAAATTCGTCTTCTAAGCCACTCTCACAATATAAACATATTCTATCCTCTCTTGCAATGCCAAAATATCTACCTGTTTCAACCATTAAGTTATGTGAGGAACTTCTAAACTGTAACAATACTTTTCTAAATTTCAGAATATCAACAGATGTAACATATTTCTCTAAGCCGAAGGAATGTTTATATTCTATATAATATCGAAATTTATTGTTACTTACAACACGGGACCTCCAGGTCTGAATAAACTGATCTTTAAGTCTATTGATAAAAACGTATATAAATTGATTTTTATTAGCTACATTTTGTGATAAATATAACTCATTTGCCAAACAGTCTATTTAAGGGAAAAGGTAAATTCAATTCCTCAAACAGGAAAATTCAATCTAAACAATACAAAAATGAGGCTTGTGTATTTTTTTAATCAATAATTATATCAATAATTGAAAACAACACTTTGATCCCGATTTATCAAAATAAGAGAACTATTGTAGGAAAGTCAGCCACGATTAATCACTCGATCTAAAGGAATGAAATTTCATTCAAGGCATACTCAGTAACTGTTTTAACTCTGTTAAATTTTTCCGTAAAGTGGTTCTTAACACAACTGTGGTTTTATCGTTAATAAGGATTTAAAAATCATATAGCCTTAATGGAAATATCCAATTTAATCGAACTTTTATTTTATGACTTAATATATTCACGTCATTCCCTTAAGGATTTACAATGTTTATGCATTTATGAAAAGGTTTGATTAAATGTATTTTTGAAAGTTATTTGATATTTGACGACAAGCGTAGATGTTACGTTTGCCAACATCCAAATTTCATTATATTGCAAGGACTGCTGTGTTTCAAACTAATATGTTTCTACTTATGTTCTTTGTAACATTACAAAGAAGACCAAGGTTGAAGCTCTGCAAACCGGTTTAGGCCACCCAGTTTGTATTTTGTTCTACTAACCAGTCCAAACACAGTAACTTGAGTTTGATACGTCTTCTGTAATATTGTAAGCTACAGGATTAGGTGTATTAAACAAATGTTGTTTCCATTCATATAAGTAAATTTCACATTGGAATAGCTGATTATTAGTATATCGTCTGGATCCATTTAGTAAGTTGTGTAGTCACTTTTTATCATTGAAATCAATAGTAGTATTGTAAAGGCATTTTTATATAGAATATTCCTTTTTTAGTGCCTGAGCCGACATTGACAGGGTAGCAATTTTACTTTATGCTGTAAGTTTACTCTTCGGTCTCTTTACATCTCCCTGCTATAGGAGGTGTTTAGTTCTAGGAACCCGAAATTATGATTATCTAGTAGAAAATGTGATTTAATTTTTGCATTCTTTATCTGCATATGATTAATTTATTGTTTAAGAATATTACCCACAGTGCAGTATATATTTTGCACATGAATTTCCTGTGCATTCTATTTTGCGCACAATTTTCATGTGCATTCTATTCTACACAAGATTTTCTGGTGAATGCACAAGATTTTCTTGTGCATGCATAAGATTTTATTGTGGATGCACAAGATTTTCTGTTTCACTTGGATCATTATACGTAGCCGTAAGTGTCCTCAGTCGAGGACTCCCGCACTTTGTAGAAATTGAAGTTCTTTAAATTGGATCCTCACTTCTGGTCCGGGGAAGTCCTATGTTGATATTGATTTCTGAGGTCCCTGTAATATTGTGGGAAATATGTTTAACCGCTTGTGTCTTCCCTCACGAGTCACGAGTTTGTGTAATGAAAATATATTCCATTAAAATACTTCTAGAACATGTTGTTTACTTTGATGGATGGTTCTCAATTTTTGTATTATTGGATTGGCAGTAGAAAGGTGTGCTTAAACATCGTCATTTATGTAGATGAATTTTCAGCAAAAGTGAAACAAGTACAACGCTCATTGTTTTCAAACCTTTGCGGACAAGATCACGCAGTGATGTTAGGACCTACATATGCGACAATAACAAAAGTAAATAACTCGGAAAAAGTTTTATTCATGTGCATATCCTAATAAACTCTTAAATGATAAAAGCTGAATATTTATTTTGAGAGAATATTTCTTAATATTTTACCACTAGACCTTTCTTACAAATGAAAGGAAATTATAAATCGAAAATTCTAAAATCTTTTATTTTTCACTCCGCTTGTGTGTCTAAGAGATGATAAAATATGTTCGAATTTTGTAACTCATAAACAACATTTTACAGTTTGCTTATTAAAATGCATAACTGACAAAATACAACATTTAAGAACAAATGCAACTTTGTTTTGTACAAATAACAATACTTAAATTCCCAATTTGGCATTGATAAGAAAACAAGGACATAAAACGATTCACCTTCGAGTTGGACAATTCATCAGAAAGGACGGTAAAAAGATAATAAAGAATTTTTATCGATTTCGGTGTATGATCTTATTTTATCTCAAGAGAAGACATAATAATTATTTTATATGACCCCGGGTTAAATAAAATACTATCAATGTCATACACCCAGTTGTCCCTTATTACCTTCCTTGATACCAAGTGTGAAAATAATAACATTATTTCTCTGTAGGGGCCAGAGTGAATGGCAAGGTTTTATTTTATGATTTTAAGTGAAAGAGCGAGAAATGCCTGTGAAATAAACCCTTATCAAACTGGCCCACTGAACAATGACACGATTATCATTTTCAGGCTGGGCCTCTTGGGAGGTAAACAGAAATTGCTGATTAAGTTCAAATGACTGTTTTACATGTACACTTAGTGTATCTGTTTTACTATTTAAAAAGGGCCACAATTTTTGAAAGACAAAAGTGGTCAGATACACGACTGAAAAATCATAGCAATATATCGAAAATGTCTATTTGGATCTTATAAAATATAACTTTTAAATCATAAACTGAGCCCACATCCCTTTAGAAAAAGAACAGCAATACAGATTTTCAAATCTTCCGATATTCCCAGGAAAAAGCATAGACTGTTCTAAATGAGAAGTCTATTTAGTTTTCTTTTATGTCGTAAAAGCCTTATTCTGTGACTAAAGTTGAGTTTCACGCGATTTCCGTGCACTTATCGACGTGAATTCTAGACAAAGTTATTATATGATATTATTTTCATTTGAATTACCTTTTATGTAAATTCTTACTTACAGAAAATAGTACATTTTAGCCTTTATTCGAATTTAATTATTATTATAGAGCTTGATTAGAAAGTTACTGTTGTCTTCAAATACTTTTGTAACATTTGCATTTTATTTTAACTATATCTATTAACTAAACTTTCTTCTTCTTCAGATTTTCAAGTTGTGTATTACCTAATTTTTAAATTTTTCAATATTTTAATCAATCATGTACACACTTATTAAAAGTAACCTTTGACGTTGACATATTTGCATCAAAATCAATACTGATGCTGATCGGAAACCATAAAAGGTGACTACTAGCAATAAAAATGACGAATTCGCGCAAACAACAAAGAGAGAGAGAGAGAGAGAGAGAGAGAGAGAGAGAGAAGGAGAGAGACAAATAGACAGAGAGAGAAAAAGACAAACAGAGAGACTCAGACAGAGACAGAGAGATTGAGAGAGACAGAGTTACAGAGTTTATAAAGTATCTCTTTAGAGAAAGAAAGAAAGAGACAGAGAGGCAGGGGAAGATAGAGAGAGAGGGAGTGAGCGAGAGAGAGAGAAAGAGAGAAACAAATGAAGACAGAGATATATAGAAGATATATATATATATAGATAGAGAGACAGAGTTAAAGAGTTTTGAAGTGCATACCCTCATAGTATTCGTAAAGATAGTCATTTATCATTCGTATTATATAATATAACATTATATAGTATACTGTATATTATAGTCCAGCTTACAGGAAAATATGTGTTTTCCTGTCTGTGCATATTTTTGGAAAGAATTTGAATCAGTTATCAACAGCAGTTATTTTGTTTGTGGTTAATGTCTTCGCCTTTTAAGAGTTGTATGATCAGTTTAGTAAACCTATTTAAAAAAGTCCGCTTTTGTCCAGATACACTTTAGAACGCATCTACTACACTTATAAACATAGAAGGCGGTAACTGTTGATTTTTGTGTGTGATGTCTCGTCTCCGTGTTTTGTCACTTTTACATTTCTATTGTATGCATTAGTTTAGTTGTGGTTCAAACTTTAATGTCCAGGGTAATTCCCATAGGACCTTTTCTTATTTTTCTTCCATGTAAAATAACAATAACGACTGACTCAAGCGCTATTCCAAATAGTGTACATCCAAAATAACAATAACGACTGACTCAAGCGCTATTCCAAATAGTGTAGATCCAAAATAACAATAACGACTGACTCAAGCGCTATTCCAAATAGTGTAGATCCAAAATAACAATAACGACTGACTCAAGCGCTATTCCAAATAGTGTAGATTCAAATAAAAATTACCTACTTTAATTGAAGATTATCTGAATTTGCTTAGTGTTTATGTTTGAGTCTTTATGGAAACAGCAATTTACTTTCATTTAATAGAAAGGCAGTTTCTACAATAACGTTACCAGAAAACAGACTTTTAGCTGTTTTTCACCAGAGTATGTAATAAAAGATGGCCAGGTTTCCAAGAATCTGGCGTTCCGTATACCAACTAACCCCTTACGGTGTATGTTGATTAGAGTATCGTTTTGTTACATGAATGTAAAAAAATACTTAAGACCATAGCTTCCTATTCATTTCTGCTTTGAGTAAGTTTGTACATTCGGTGTTTGTGTTTTAATCTTAATCGGTTTCAATTAGTGCCTAATCTTTCTTTCGATGGCGGTAATCAACTGACGTATGGTGAAAAAATAAGCAAAACTGACGACCCTTGCATGTTGGTCCATCGATCAGAATAACCATTGGAATAAAAAGCTCTCAACTAGTACACTTCAACTGTTTCAAATTAACATCAAACCATCGAAAAAAATTGGGGATATATTAAATATAATCCGAAAAACATTAATTGGAGAAAAACATGTCGCGGTTTTACTAATGAAATGCAGATTTGATCGAAGCTACATTTCCCAGTTAAGACTTATCTGATTCTTTCTAGGTCTTCCAGATTACTGCATGCGGTCTGTCATGTTTATTAACATTGACTATGCCATTAGTGTAGTCTGGTTTGTATCACATGAACCCTCAGATGTTTCAACGACATATTCTTCTGATTATATTGACAGTGTATGAAGAACGTCCACTAAAACTCCAATCAACACACTTTGCATACTCACACATAACTTATATAATTTTGCATCCAGCTCTTAAAGTACAGGCAGCATTGATTTAGCGCCCCGAGCCATGTGGATGCGCTTTTTGTAGGAGCCTTTTGTTCCGGGGTTTGAGCAACAGCGGTAGTTTGCTAGAGGAGCGGCATGATATGCCAATTTACGCATAATAAATTCATTTTAAATGTGATATAATTATATTTTATGTTAGTTTTGAAAAGGACTTCGTGTCGCTTGTGAAAAAGGAATTGCAATGTATAAAGATATTTAAATACGCTTCCGCGATATACTGTCCGAATCCTTAGCCTAAATATAAGTGCATATCTGTATTTTAAATAAATCAAAACATTGTAGAATTTTTATTTAAATAAACAATTTTAGCAGATTACCTACAATCGTGCACAAATTACAAAACGGAAGTTTGTACGTATATACCCCCAGTCCCTGGATTGTGAGATAAAACATGCTAGCACGGTTTTTTCCAAAAGCGGACAACAATAATATCGAGTTGGCGGCAAGTCAATTCAGAAATTACAGTTAACATTATTTAAATAACCAAGTTACTACTTGAGTTCTTGTAATAGATTTTACTACATTTAAATATTTAAATACATTTTGAGTCAACATTGATGTTAATACACGAAAGCATAATCTTGTCTTTGGTCAGGTGCTTCGTCGGCCGACGTTACTGTTACATAGAAAAAAAACACTGGTGTGAGGTGCCTGGTCTTGAACAAGACAGTCTGGTATGATACAAGTCAAAGTAAGCTTTCTGTCTGATAAATATGCAAATGATGCTATGTCGCTATATATCCGATTTGATTTCCTCTTTTTCCATTATGTGAATGATTTAATTTAACATTAAGCTAATAAAAAGCCAATTACATTGCGACATTCGAAAACCATACTTCAAAGATTGAGATCTCGGTAACTCGGTAACAATTGCGATATAACATCCTTCTTTAGTTTTAGAAAACACTTGCAACCTCAAAATACATTGGTGCCAGCGGACTATACGGGGATGTTCTATAAATAAACACAAAATGACGTTAGAATAATAAGCTGTGCCCGCATTTTACTGCTCTCAACCCATTGACCGTAAATATTGGAGATACTTTCATGTAATTTATAGCCTTTAATACATCATTTTTGCACTTTAAGAACTCAGAAAGGCAATTTTCACAAGGATACGTCACGTGTTCAGTGTTTACGATTTGCACCTGAAACTGGCAACTTACACTTCATGGCGAAATAGCAGTGTGTATGTATTTCCACTATAGCAGTATGATAACGGGTATGCCTATATAATTGCAGTTTGAAACATTGCTTCATAATATAAAACATCCCGAACTTTATGAAAATGTACTCTATAGGCTCCCATAACATTTCTGACATCTACAAAACCGAGAGTTAAAGCCCTATGTTTGGTAAGCCTGTGAATTTCTTAATTATTAATGAGACTATTTAAGCAGTCTCCATTTCCTTTCCTTTGCTTTTCATTCATATAACATCGGGATATTGTTTGCCTTTTATTTAATATTATATAGGTCTATACAACTATTATTATATATCCTTCATGGCACCTTTCAAAAACTTCACAAAACGTACGTTTACGTTAGGTTGGTGATGTCATTTTCTTTTCAATTTTCTATTAAATTAGATTTATTCTCCTACATTTGACTCGCGAGGTAAATTCTTTCTGCTGGTTGTCGCGATTTGAGCGGATATTTTGATTTACACTGTTTGTTTTTATAGAAAACCCATCAGAAAGTGCGCGGTCAATGTTAAGGGATGAGGCATCCCATTCAGTGGCGAATGACAGTTTAATGGCGGTAGATGCAATTGTTTTATAACTATGTGGGTAATATGTAGTATCAAGATTTGTCTATTTTTTACGTTTAATGTGTTTATGTATTAAATTGCAACCTGAAATTCTATCTTTGCGCTACTTTGTGCTACTCTTTATTTGTCTAAAATCTATTTTTAACATTTGCGAGTCATTAGACAATAATTCTACAATTAATGTTCACAATTATCAGTTTTAAGAAGTAGTTTTTCTGTAAAAGTAAACACAATATAAATGTGACCGTTTAACATAACAACGGATTGTTTTAACTTATTTTAACATAGTTTTTATGCGGTTAAATTATATTGCAATGCACCTTTATATAAAAATGGGCACTGGGCTTGCGTACAAGGCTAAACTCGAGAAACTCGTTCTATGCCAAGACTCATTACTACGACTTTTATTAAAAAGAATTAAGCTCATCTTAATAATTGTAAAAACCGGTCTTTAACTTCTATCGCAAAGATGTGTATCATAAGTATGCAGTTCATTATATAGTATTGTTAATCAAAATCATACACGACAGACAAAGTGAACCAAAGTCAAATAAATAATCACGTCACTTTCAAATTATTGGTTATTTATTAATGAAAGTAATAGTCTGTTTAATTTAGAATAAGAGGTAAGACATAGTCGAGAAATTAAGTATCATAAAATACAGTTCATTAGTTGTACGATGACGAAATACTTAATGTATAACAATTGCTTCAAACACCTTACCATTGTACTTCAAAGATAAACCGAATTACCTCAACTCTAACCCAACCCATGCATCCCAATATTCAGCATGTAACAGCATTCATACAAGCTTGGGTCCTGCGGGTAAAATAAAAGACACCCCCGAAAGATACACCAACGAAGACTTCGATCATTTTAAAATTACTAACATTTACGTTGGTAAAAATAGTATTGCATTATTAAGCTTTATCTTTAACAGATTAATAATTAGGCAACATATTAAACCGACAAAAAGCACTACCTAGGAGCATATAGGTCTTTTATATTCCTTAGGGAAACCATAAATCAACATAGCTTCAAAGTTCATCTAATATTTATTTGTATCCCAAAGTCTTTATTCATGTAAGACATGCATATTTTCGTTGTAATTTTCGTGCATACTAAAAAGTGCATATTGTTTTGCGAAATTGAAATAAATGAAAATTGGTCTCTTTTTAAATTAAATGAGAATGAAATGGACACACTACTTCCGGCTTTTTCGGTTCGTCATTTTCAATGGAACTAGAATGCAACGGTTCTTGTATACATGCAAACCCATGTCCTCATTAAACTTTCTATATGATAAGGATTATATCAGAATTGTTAAAGTGTAAAGTTGCCATTTATAATTACACATTTATTGTAGATTTTAATGGAAAGTGGGATTTCTACAAAATGGCCGTTTCTAAAATTTATAACTAGATATTAATTTGCAGAAATTCTGCAATGTCCGGCGTTTGAAAGGAAAGACCTGTCCGAGTTGCAACAAAGTCGCACGAAACGTTGGGTCATGTGGCCGCTGATGTACTGTTACTATTATTGAAGCGTTGTAAGCATAGTCTTTGTTTTTGCATACTTCTTGCTCCGTAAAAAACGTAATTGGGGTAAGAATAGAGAAGCAATAAGCGGTAACTAATTTTTTCAAGGACCGAATAGAATTAACAATTCGATCTTAATAAAGAGTTCTGTGCTTTTGATTTCACGCGATCATATTTTACTTTCGTTGAAAGCTGTGCATGATTTCATATTGAAAATAGTTATGTTTCGTTTGCTTTAAATAATTTCCATTTTCAAGGCGACGACAATATCTCATATATTTGACAGCACGCACTTAACTGAAATTTACAAAAAAAAAAAATAGATTTTATTAAAAGAACTGAAGCCGTGTTATTATGCTAAATCGTCCGTGGTTGCCTAACATAGAGAATTAAGCATGGCTTTTCATTCTATGCTGAAGAAATGATGCGTGTTTAATTGAAACGATTATTACCTGCAGAAATAGCATCTGTGCGTCTTGTAGGCACTCAAACTATTTAAGTAATACGTTAATAAAGTGTGCTGATCTTATGAGTGATGATATGAAGTATGTGTTCCCAAATTAGATTTAAGGACTGAAGTCCGTCTTTTGACTACGCTAAGTGTTTTGTAATTTACCGTACTGTGGGCGCTTCGTGAAAACGGTAGGCTAGTCATAAATTGCCTATATTAGCAAGAAAATAGCTTAAAATATGTTTTTGTTTTGCATAAGTATGTATATAAATATATATCTGTATATACTTTGACAGTACGACAAACTGGCGTGCTTTGAATAGGCTTACGGAGCGCTCTAATCTCACACTTTTAAGACTTTTTAAGGAGACAATGACAATAAAATTATCTCGTCAAAGTGAGAATACTAATAGAAAGTACCTGCATAGAGAGCGAGTAATGAAGAAGACTTTTAAAAAACAACATAACAATAAAAGCAATTAACTACATGAGTATGAACAATACGTACACAAAATACAAAGTAACTTAGCAACTTAGGTAAAGAAATGATAATTTAAAAAAAACGGTCCTTGTGGCGACGTGTACTAAAAAGTAGTTAATTACTTCTTTTGACAGACAATTATCTTACAAAAAAGAAACAAGTTGCTGCAGAAAATTGCAAATAAATGTTGAGTAACCACTTAAACTAATGACAGAAAGTAATAATTTTATATAATATAATAGGTCAAGGATTTATCTGCAAATAGCTTGCCAAAAATAAATGCACACAACATGCCGAAAATAATACCTACTGAGCAAAATTACGTCAAAGGTAATGGAGACTTCTCATGTTGTCACGCCACAATAGGGCACAACTGGATAGATCAGAAATATCCAAGTATCTTGTATGCATCAGGAAAATAATTGATACATAAAATGTTATAAGACCCTATAAGTACAGAGAAAGCTTTAAAGTTCGAATCAATGGACAGACGTGTACAGTGAAGTGTACAAACAAAAGCGACTTAAACTATGAACCAAAAGTCATGAGACATAACAAAGAGTAACTAAAGCAGATACTGCTATTGAACGGCCAGTCGGTCAAAGGACCAACTGTCGTGCTTTGAAATGATGTACATGTACATAGTTCTATCCTTTCTGAAGATTTTCTCGAAGATGTCTACATTTTATTCGGAAGAAGGTAGTTGTTTTGATATTATTAAAGACTCGAAATCCTATATTGAACAGATAAAACTCTATTATAGTAGAATGTGTTGCAAAAGCATTGCGTACGTGTAGTTAGATTAAAATGTACCTGTCTTCAATATATGTCAAAGAAAAATATGTAAAAATACATATAAGATGGATAAATGACTGCAGAAATGCCATATACTGGAAGATTTGATAACAACCAAACAGCACAAGTTATATTTTTGTTTGTCATATATCTAGAATGTCTCATAAATGTACGATGGCTTATATACAATCGCATACGCGTTTTCACACTGCTATTAAACTTTAAAGCAGTAAAATGATTATGTCGAAAGACTTGAAAACACCCTTTCTCAAATTGTAACCTCGAAAACCTGCTAGTAACACGTTTAGAGGAATAAACTGGCTTCTGACATCAAGTTTTCAGCTCAGTATATATTTGTACTAACCTAGATTGTTTCCTATGACAGACAACAAAACGTCATTTACAACAGAAAGCACCTGTTCAAAGCAAAACTGTTAGTAAAAATGGCAAATAAGGACGAAATGTAGACGCGTATGCATTGCAATCTGTAGAACAATATAAACCCATTTGCAACCATTTTTACGTGTTATAGTTCTTTGAAAAGAAACAACAACAATAACAGCGACAAACAAGCAAACAAAATTGACTTAAATTTCCAGACAAAGGCAAAATGTTTATGGCAAAAGACATCTGATGTTTTAATCAAATCCTTTGATAATGGCGTATTGCTTCTAGACAGTGAGAATAATTACTGTGATTTTATGCAGAACAAGATTCAAAATCATCGTAAACATCAGAAATCATCTAAAAACAAATACGCATTTTAGTATAGGGCATTTGAAAATAATAAGCGTTTGCGTATATTTAATCTAAAGTACAAAATTTAAACACAAAAAACATACCAAATAAAATAAAAATAACTATTAATATTCTAATATTTACCGCATCAGCAAACTTTCAAAATGAATATTCATATTAGCTGAAGAAACATATTTGAGTTAGTATTTTAATGTCAATCAAAGAGCATATATTGCAAGAAATGTTGGTTTTAAACAAATAATGTGTTTTGGTTAGGAGGAAGGAATAATCGCCAAAAATGTATAATACAATTTATCTAAGAGTTTATGATTGCATATTATTTTTATGTATGCATATTAAAGCCAAAGTTTCAAATATTGCGTTCTTTTAGTGCTAGGTAACTTGTTGGATAGTAAAGAATCCATGCCTTCCTAAATGCCAAATTAAAGACATCTGCCTTATATTGAAGAACAATTTTGTATTGTATTGTAAACTCATTTTACTCCAATCCTCAAAATATTTTAAAAGTATAGTTGGAAAGACACATAGAATCGAAAGATTTTTCTTTATTAATATAAACAATGCTATTTTAGAAGACAGTAATATATAAAATGTTAACTTTATAACCATACTCCATTTAAAAACAATGTATAGTACTTTGCGATATATCTTACGAACCAAAACAAACATATCAATCCTGAAAGCATGAATTGAATGACAACATAGATTACATGCACGGGAAGATTACTTACGACCGCCACACTGCACAGTTAACATTGTTCTAACCATGAATAGGGAAATATGACAAAGTCCTATGAGCATTGCAACATATACCAACATTTGAAAAGGTGCTACATAAAAATGATATAAACATTAAGAAAACCACCGATGACGTTCAATCTATATTTAAATAGCTTTTCATAGAAATCCTCAACCATTTAGTTAAATTTTTTCATAAAATTATGTTTTTGCCAGTGCTTAAATTTACCTGATAACCGAAAGCGCTTTCGGCATTTTTCAGAATATTAGATGATCCTTTTTTCTAGCAGTTACGCGAATGCTACGTCAGCAAAATCACAACGGTAAACAACACTTAACCCGACTAGCGTAACCTTAAACGCTGGTGTACTACCGTACATAACAATATCATGCGCTAGTATTTTTGTCATGTGGTCTTTCTGGATTAGTTCTTGCTTCACGCTTCGTGGCAAAGTGGAATAAATTGTACTAGATAGGGATATTGTTCCAGGACAGCCAGCAGGTGCTCCTTCAAGCAAGAAATATATGTTGTACTATACATAAACATTGTATCTTGGATTTTATGGTGGTTTTTTTCAAAACTTACCAGAGATCATCTATTGGACTAAGATCTAGGAACTGTGCATGCCGAATTAAGATTTTATGTTGTCGTCGTTTTAAGATGCAGCTGCGCGTGATTAATGTGCTGGGACATTGTCTTCTTGTATAATCTAAAACTTGTCACCAAAATGATTTGACTATTTTACCTGTAATTTATAAGTTACTACTGCTTATTTTAATGATAAAACATTTTTCATCCAGACTGGCGATATTTTGGACCCAATAAATGCACATTTTTACTTTAAAATTATTAAAAGTATTTAAGTCTCGTAAAATGTTATCAGAAGAAACTAAATAATAAAAAGATGAACAGGTATAATAATCATGTGAAGTACTGTTTTGATTAAGGTCTAGGTTAAGGTCGGCTTCATTTCGCTTGTTAATTGAAACGAGTCCTCTGATAATTACGCGGTTTGTATTTGTTACAAATCATCTTGTTTGTGATGTTTCCAAAGTGCTATTCATTATATTTGTATCAAGAAGAATACTGGATAACTCAATGAAATACATTCTATAACTAATGTACCTACCTTTCATTTTATGTCGTGTGTATTGAGACAGCTTATCAAAGTGAAGTTTTGGTGAATGGATCGAAAAAAATAGCATGTATTAATATCTTGACTAGATGCATAAGTTCTTAATTTGCGTTATTCTTTTATCACGAGAGATGCGTCTGCGTTTTGCAGACTGAATGGTCAAATGTCTATTTAAGGGTTTTTAGAAATATTGCCTCCCTAATGAATACTGTCATTGAGACCGAGCTGAAATGGAGTTTGAAGTTTCTTTTTTTTCAGTTAAGTTCAACAGTATTTCTTGTCTGTAACTTGTAGTCATAAGAATCATCATAGTTAAAAAAGAAAACATTCTAAATAGTCACCGTAAATCTTAAATCGACGTTACAGATGTTGTATAAATGTTCTATTAACATATTAAGAGGCATTAATCAAGTACGGAAACAATTATACTGATACTTATGTTTCAAGAAAATTATAACTTTGTATGAACTATAAGTAAATAATCTCAAATTTTTAACACGATTTAAGTATGAAAAACAATGTCCAATCGGTTTTACTTTCCCTGAGATTTCGGATATAAAAACATTCTGGAGACATATTTTGGAGCAAAAGAAGCGTCATGACCTAGATTATAACAAGTTGAAAATAAATAAATAAACATAACATGACTGACAGGATTCATGCAAGTAAAAGTGTGTGTACACGCCGTTTGTATCGTTTATGGCAAGTACAAATGGTATATTGTGGCACTCGAAGCTCTATGTTCGTGCATATGCGTTTTCAAAAGTGTGACATACACACATTGGTCGTTGGTCCTTTAAAAGTATAAGTGAATTCGCAGCTGAACGATTAATGTAAAGTGTGTGATTTTGTTCAATCATAATTATGGGCAAACAATATTTTACCCAAGTTTTATTTGGAGTTTATATGTGCATTTATCTTATTGTTTTTGTACCCATTGACACGCGAAGACAAACACCATAGTAACACGTATTAATCATACCACATGCTTACTCAACATACAGTATGGACCGATAATTAGAGGTGATGTATGTATGCAAAACAAAACGATGCATGCAAAATCGTCTTGATTAGAGTTAGTGCATACAGAATGGCGAATAAACTGGTAGTAAGAAATGAAAATATTAACATCAACGTTCTACATAGTAATTTTATGAGTGTAGTGTACTCTTTTCAATCCATTTAAAAACAACAATGGACAATCGATGAAACAATTTATTTTTAAACAATGAAATCGATTATAACTTTAAGATAAAATAGCGTTTATGTGTGACATTCTTTCATTTGATCAAATGCATTTGTTGGAAAAATGTGTGAGTAAAAACATGTTAGTCACAATAGAATGACATATCTACTACAATAATCTTGTATGTAAAACCGTTGATGAGTTTTAACAAGTCATTTCTGCATGCATACAATAGATAATATTATTTATCTGATTAAACATGTCTTACCCATTTATGATTACAAAAAGTTGTGCAAATTGAGTAATATTAAGTTACTGTTAAAGTTATCTTAAAACTTATTACGCTTTTGGCTCTTTAAAGTATAATTGAACTAGAAAATGAAGATGAAATGATTGGTATTCTTGATGTTGAAAATATATTGTAGATTAGCTAAATCTTAAATTCAGAAAATATGTATTTTGTAATTTCTAATTATAAACATTACTAATGTGTAAGACTGTGTGGACTCGATTTTTTAAAGTCATGACAATTCCCTGGGAGAAATCACAGACAATTATAGCTATAAAGCCCATTTTAAATTCTTTTGTGTTGTAAGTGCCTTGTCATACTCCTATAAATCAGACCCATAACTGGTATTTGCGTGCAGAAATAAACGAGATATTTAACAAACGGAATTTAACAAGAAACTATATCAGCATTTCATTTCCAAAAGATAAAAAATACGAATATTTTATTCAAATAATAGTACTACGATTATTTGTTTCTATTTGACACTGTAAATGACAGTGCATTTACAAATATACCAAAATGCCTTAGTTTTGACAGGGCATGCAATAAATCCATCCATTATTTGACAGATTTCTGTTACTAAGTACTTTTGTCTTTTGAATCTTCTGATTAACAAGAAAAAGCTAATTCAAGAACTTTTATAAAGACATTTATATACCTAAAAGGAATCTAAATAACTAAAACACGAGAAGGCTCCTGCTATATAATAAAATACATTTTCCACAGGAAGAATGATATGTACTTGTTTGATAAATATACTGAAGATTCTGTCATAGTTCCATCCTATTCATACTTAAAATTCTAATCTTGTAATACTTATTATGCTGGACAAACTAGTAAAAGTACAAATAGGTGTCTCTCGTTAATTGTTGTGTATACAGTTACAAAAATGAGATTTAAACTTAAAGAGCCCTTATAATAAAAATATCTGTAAGTTAAACGATTCATTTGTAAAATTCACCCACCTTACTTGCGGATAATACCGAGGTTAAAAAAGTCTCACAATAGCGGCTAGACGGGTTGGCGCTATGGGAAGAACTAGGTATCGCAATTGCAATGGGTGTCGTATGGCGTTCCCATCATAAAATGCGTCATCTTCAACCAGAAAAGACGTCGCTTTATTGACATTGTTGTGTCGCTGTCAAATGTCTTAAAAGCTAATTTTTAACAAAAAATGGTTTAAATAATAGCAGCAACTGCCGGTCCGCCCTCTTAATTTCGTACATTAGTAAGACGCTTGAATTGAACTCATTTCCTGATTATTCCATCAAAAACTTATTCATGAGACCTTTGCCCCTTCTCATTAAATTATATTCGTACCCTATCATATGTGTAAGTTTAAATTAACATTATAACTATAACATTAACAAACAAATGCATTAGGAGACTAATGTTAGTTATGTAGATAAGCAGGTACATTGTCATGCTGATTTTTTGGGTTAGATAAGCAGGTAATACAGGTTCTTATGGTAGTTAAACAGGTAATGTGGATTGTTACGGTAGATAGGCAGTTAATGCTGGTTGTTGTGGCAGATAGGCAGTTAATGCTGGTTGCAGATTTATGCGAGTTGTTATGGTAGGTAGGCATTTAACGCAGGTTGTTATGGTAGAAAGGCAGGTAATGCAGGTTGTTATGGTAGATAGGCAGATGATGCAGGTTGTTATGAAAGATAGGCAGGTAATGCAGGTTGTTATGGTAGAAAGGCAGGTAATGCAGGTTGTAATGGTAGATAGGCAGTTGATGCTGGTTGTTATCGAAGATAGGCTGGTAATGCAGGTTGTTATGGAAGATAGGCAATTAATGCTGGTTGCAGGTTATGCGAGTTGTTATGGTAGATAGGCATTTAACGCAGGTTGTTATGGTAGAAAGGCAGGTAATGCAGGTTGTTATGGTAGATAGGCAGTTGATGCTGGTTGTTATGTAAGGTAGGCAGGTAATGCTGGTTGTTATGGTAGATAGGCAGTTGATGCTGGTTGTTATGGAAGGTAGGCAGGCAATGCGGGTTATTATTGTAGATAGGCAGGTAATGCTGGTTGTTATGGTAGATAGGCAGTTGATGCTGGTTGTTATGGAAGGTAGGCAGGCAATGCGGGTTATTATTGTAGATAGGCAGGTAATGCTGGTTGTTATGGTAGATAGGCAGATGATGCTGGTTGTTATGGTAGATAGGCAGATGATGCTGGTTGTTATGGAAGGTAAGCAAGTAAATTGGGTTATTATGGTAGATAGGCAGGTAATGCTGGTTGTTATGATAGATAGGCAGCTGATGCTGGTTGTAATGATAGATAGGCAGGTAATGCTGGTTGTTATAATAGATAGGCAGGTAATACAGGTTGTTATGGTAGATTGCAGGCAATGCGGGTTGTTATGGTATATAGGCACGTAATGCGGGTTGTTATGGTAGACAGGCAGTTAATGCTGGTTATTATGGCAGATAGGCAGGCTATGGTTGGTGTTACGCTAGATAAGCAGGTTATGCGGTTTTAAGTTTTGAAAAGCAAAATACTTTCCTATAATCATACTAAAACTATTAACTATCATCATTCATTTAATTCTCCCTTTAAATGATCAGTTGACTGGGATAAATATCATTAATGACATTTTAACCTTTTCAAAACTGAGATACCACTTAATAAAAACGAATGAGATCGTTATTCTATGATTCTACAAAGTTTACAATGGGTTGAGAGACGGACAGTTTAGTGTGCTCATGGACAGAAATGCTAAAATTCAATCGTCCAAGCCTCCATGTTTTCTTAGACAATTAATATTTAATCACTTGCATTACAGCAAATTATGTATGTTATATTTTTTAAAGACTTAATATATACAAATTTTTGAGAATATATTTTACATACTGTATACTTGCTGAAAGGTATGTGGCATAATAAATATACACTGTAATAACTTATTCATGACATGACTTATATGTAACTAAGTGTATTTAAATAAAGTCCATATCCTAAATTTCCGATTTAGTTTAGTTCATCTTGTGTGCAAGTACGTATGAATATTTACGGCCTGTTGACATCTAATCAGACATTTAATTGATACTGACATTCGTCTGTAACTTATATCATACACAACTGTTTTTGTTGATACATATCTGTATTACTCCGTTTTGAATTTAAAAAGATACCAGCAGTTGTTGATCGCCAATATATTTTATCTTTTTAAAAATGAAATTTATGTTATAACAAAACTTAAAATCTAAATCTTATTTTAATCACTTAAGTAAAAGGATTCTGGTGGAGAGTATTAGTTTGTCACAGAGCTGAACAATAATTGTAAAGCTACAACTTTTAACAGACTAAACGTTTAATTTGAAAAACTCAAATAGTACACTGGAAGGATTAGAAGTAAAATGAAAAACACTGTAATTACTTATCTTATGTAAGCAAATTTTCAGTATCGTTTCTGTTTGTTACAATATTGTCAAGAAACAAACAAACAATAAAACATAAGACTTTTTTTACATTTGTAGCACAATTAACATACAAAAATGCGCAATATTTTTACCTTTTAAATAATTAAAAATGTTTTATAATAAGGTTAATATCAGGCAACGATCCCGACAACCTATTAACAAAATAAATAATAAACGAATTGTCCAGTCTAACTAGATATTTGGAGAATAACATCCCTGTCCACTTGAATAAAATGAGACGGAGCTGCGAGGGCACCTTATCGGAAAACACGAAAGAGAGACGATGAATAATTAACACTATGAATATGCGTCCTTCGATTGTTGCATTATTAAACAATTGTTAATCGACCTATTTACAGCTAGGTTAACTTAAAGATGATCCATATAAGCTTCGCTTAAAGGAAACATCCTGTTAGAAAAGGCAGCTTGTGTGTTAGTTGACTTAACTAAAAGAAACTTTAACGTACACTTTGAAATAAATCACGTGTGATACAAACAATATATTATACAGAAATATTATCAAACAATCTTTTGTTGGGAAACGTGTTGACATATGAAACATGATATAAATAAGGTTTAAAAAATGCACCGTACAGACAGGGACGTTTTCTTATATTTTCAAGATATCTTTGGATTATAGTTGAAATCTATGGTCAGTTTGCAATATGCAACCAAAAACGGACGTGTACAGTGGTAAGTAACCGTCTTCGTTGTCAGTGGGGATTTAACAAAAGCAAATAATATGGCCGCTTATTATTTAAAGTAAAACCGCAATAACACAATCAACAACATACTTACATAGTGCACAGTATATATTATTCTTCACGCGATTTGTAAATGAAAAAAAGTAACGCAGATGTATATAATCAATCGGAGCCTTATTGTAATGATTCTCTTCTTGCGAATTTGTAATGTAATGTTTTTTTTTGTTTTTTTTTTTAAATGGCGACACCATTTCTTTCTTAAGAATGTTTATTGTTTAAGCATATAAAACACAAATATAAAAGTATCAGATGTAAAAACAAAATATATTTCAAGATCTTATCGTAATTTCTATTAACGCTTCAACCAAATCTCATTAGGTTTAGACAGAATTTCAAATAAAATAACTCATTTGTCAAACAGTTCATTTAAGGGAAGAGGTAAATTCAATTCCTCAGACAGGAAAATTCAATCCAAACAATACAAAAATGAGGCTTTTGTATTTTTGTTAATCAATGATTATATCAATAACTGAACACAACACCTTGATCCTAATTTATCAAAAGCAGAGAACCATTGTAGAAAACTCAGCCATGATTAATCACTCGATCGAAAGGAATGAAACTTCATTCAAGGCATACACAGTAACTGTTATAAATCTGTTCACTTTTTCGTAAAGTGGTTTCTTTACACAACTGTGGTTTTATCATTAATAAGGAAGAGAGAGAGTGATTTTAAAATCATATAGCCTAAATGGAAATATCCAATTTAGTCGATCTTTTATTTAATGACATAATATAGGATTTACGATGTCTATGCATTTATAAAAACGGTTGATATCATGCGTTTTTGAATTAAGTTTAGTTAATATTTGACGGAAAACCTGGATGTTACGTTTGCCAACATTCAAATTTCATTTTATGGCTAGGACTGCTGTGTTTCAAACTGATATGTTTCTACTTGTGTTCTTTGTGGTATTACAACGAAGAGCAGTGTTGGAGCTCTGCAAACCGGTTAAGGTCAGCCAGTTGGTATTTTGTTCTGCTAACCAGTCCAAACACAGTAATTTGAGTTTGATACGTTTTCTGGCATATTGTAAGCCACAGGATAATTATTTTAAACAAATGTTGTTTCTATTAATAAAGGTAAATTTCACCCTGGAACAGCTGATTATTAGTATATCGTCTGGAGCCATTTAATAAGTTGTGTAGCCAATATGTTTTATCATAGAAATTACTAACAGTTTTGTAAATGCATTTTTATATAGAGTATTCCTTAGTTATTGTCTGAGCAGACGAGCAACATTGACAGGGTAGCAATTTTACTTTATGCTTAAGTTTACTCTGCGTCTCTTTGAATCTTCCTACTATAGGAGTTGTCTTATTTTAGGAACCCGAAATTATGATTATTTAGTAGAAAATGTGTTTTAAATGTTTGTATTCTTTATTAGTATATGATTAATTTATTGTTTAAGAATATTACCCACAGCGCAAGTTTATATTTTGTACACGAACTTTTTGTGCGTTCTGTTTTGCACACAATTTTCTTGTTCATTCTATTCTACACAAGATTTTCTAGGGCATGCATAAGATTTTCTTGTGCATGCACAAGATTTTCTGTTTCACTTAGGATCATTATATATAGCCGTGAGTGTCCTCAGTCGAGGACTCCAGCACTTTGTAGACGTAAGTTTAATTGGATGATATGTCATTTGTATTTGTTCAATATTTATTTTATTTATTTCAAAGGATAAGTGATACATACAATTAGTCACATTAATATTTAAACAGTTGGAAGTGCATAGTTAATATATTATTAAATATATGTGTGCTGTTATCCGGGTGAATAAAATTGGTCGAAGATTTAAGCAAATAAGGTGACTTAACCTCTACTGTTGCTAACTTGAAGTGAATATATATCAAATATTTGTTATCTGTGTTTTTAAATGGTGGCCGAGTGATTTTATATGTGGGCGTAGAATTTTCGCAGCATCTATATACTTGCATTCTTAGTGAAGAAATATCCTGAAATTTATTGAATTTGTATGCTTAAGCTATCTTGCTCATTTTTTTATTAAGTTGTAAATCAATTATTTAGTTACACTAATATATCGTAGGTCTTTATTTAATATTCATTAACAAAAATTAAGATGGAGTCCAACCAGAAATACAAGAAAACCCTGGTATCGTAACTATTCTATTTGTCAGTGTTTACACCCCCATTAACATTTAAACGGTATGTGAATAACTATCGATTAATGTTTGTATATAACAATATTTGTTGTAATAGTTACTGAGTCTTTTTGTTTTCATTCCAATTTTTCGCAACATATGTTTTTAAACCAGTTATTTAAATGAGATTTTTTTAAATTTATTTTGATCAGGGTACATTACAACATTATCACTGAACAATCACAAAACACTTAGCTAAATTTAGTTAATATAAAACTAACTAAACGTAATATATGAGTGTAAATGATCATATTCATTATAAACTTTAAAGCACCCTTCATATATGGTTATACGATACACAACTTTTAAAACGCCTGTCAAAACTACATGTTTAATCATTGGCTAATGTTTAGTTGTTCTAACTTCAGCAATTATGCTGTCTACTTATTGTGAATAGAAGTATCTACATTATTAGGAAAAACTGCTGAAAACTTAAACAAATAAATCACTCTTAAAGCAATTACGATTGTTCATATGTTGCTTCAAACAAAATCTATTTTAAGACCATTTAAACTATTTTTGTTAGCTTGTCAACTCTTCTTGACGCTCATTACTCTTAGAAAGTTGACATATCATCATAAAACTGCACAACGTAAATAATATATACAACTGCTCGAACCAACATTGTCACGGGTGTAAAGTTTATCAACCGGAATGTATCATAAGCAAATATGGCAGATTTAGAAGTACCATTAATTGAATAGGAGCCTGAAATTGCATTAGTATCTTGTTTTTATTTTTTTACTTGTTTTGAGTGAAAATGTCATTTTTGTTGAGTTGGTTATTCCATACTTTGTTTTAACCTATGTTTGAAATAGATGTGTTATTTTCAGCTTGTAATGTTAGTAACACGACTTGTTTGCTGCCAGAGTAAAATCTAGTTTAGTGTTTTATATTAGGAAATTGTGATAACAATATGTCTGTTCTATGTCGATTATCAGAAAATGAAAACAACACTTCTTGAAATTTGATCCTCACTTCTGGTCCCGGGGAGTATTATGTTGATATTGATTTCTGAGGTCCTTGTAATATTGTGGAAATATGTTTAACCGCTTATGTCTTCCCTCACGAGTCACGAGTTTGTGTAATGAAAACATATTTTATTAAAACACTTCTGGAACATGTTGTTTACTTCGACGGATGGTTTTCAATTTTTGTATCATTGAATGGGCAGTGGAAAGGTGTGCTTAAACATTGCCATATGTAGATAATTTTCTGCAAAGTAAAACAAGTGCTTCGCTCATTGTTTTCAGACCTTCGCGGACAAAATCACACAGTAATGTTAGGACTAACATATGCGAAAATAACAAAAATAAATAACACGGACTTTTTTTTAAATCATGTGTATATCTTAAAAAACTCTAAGATAATAAAAACTGAGTATTTATTTTGAGAGCATATTACTTAACATTTTAACACTTGACTTTGCTTAAAAATGAAAGGAAATTATAAATCGTAAATTCTAAAATCTTGTATTTTTCACTCCGCTTGTGTATGTAAGAAATTATAAAATATGTTCGATTTTTATAACTCAGAACCAACATTTAGCAGTTTGCTTATAAAAATGCATGACTGACAAAGTAAAATATTTTACAACAAATCATCATACCTGTATCGTACAAATAACAGCGCTTAAATTCCCAATTTTGCAATGATAAGGAAACATGGACATGTAACGTTTACCTTCGAAATTGACAATGCATCAAAAAGGGAGTTAAAAATCTAATAGTGGATATATATCGATTTCGGTATATGATCGAATTTTACCTCAAGAATAGTCATATAATTTTTTATATGACCCCGGGTTAAATAAAATACTGTCATTATTCAAAAGCGACGGTCTTTTTTATTTCATGCTTATTTCGTCTTCAAACTATATTTTTCACGAGCTGTTTTTGTCATACACCCAGTAGTCTCTTATTTCCTTCCTTGAAACCCAGTGTTGAAATGATAACCTTTTAATTCTCTGTAGGCCAGAGTGAAATGACAAGGTTTTATTTTATGCTTTTAAGTGAAAGAGTGAGAAATACCTGTAAAATAAACCCTTATTAAACTGGCCCATTGAGCAATGACACGATTATCATTTTCATGCTGGGCCTCTTGGGAGGTAAACAGAAATTGCTGATTAAGTTCACATGACTGTTTTACATGTACACTTAGTGTATCTGTTTTACTATTTAAAAAGGGCCACAATTTTTGAAAGAATAAAGTGGTATCAGATACAAGTATCAAGACTGAAAAATCATAGCAATATATCGAAAATGTCTATTGGATCTTATAAATTATGACTTTTAAATCATAAACTGAGCACACATCCCTTCAGAAAAAGAACAGCAATACAGATTTTCAAATCATCAGATATTCCCAGGAAAATGCATAGACTGTTCTAAATGAGAAGTCTATTTAATTTTCTTTTATGTCGTCAAAGCTTAATTCTGTAACTAACGTGAAGTTGCATGCGATTTCCGTGTACAAATCGACGCGAATTCTAGACAATGTTATTGTATGATTGTATTGTCACTTTGAATTACCCTGTTTATGCAAATTTTTACTTAAAGAAATTAGTACATTCACGCCTTTATTTCAAATTTTTATTTCTTATTATAGAGATTATTAAGAAAGTAAACGTTATCTTCAAATACTTTTGTAACATTAATATTTTATTTTAACTATATCTATACCTATTTACTAAACTTTCGTCTTCTTCAGATTTCCAAGTTGTGTATTATTTAATTTTTCCATTAATTCAATATTTTAAATAAATAATGTAAGCACTTATTAAAAGTTACCTTTGACGTTGACATATTTGCATCAAAATCAATACTGATGCTGATCGGGAGCCATAAAACGTCACTTTAGGAATGACAAATTTGTGCAAACAACAACAAGCTTAAAGGAGTTTCATTTCGACCATTTTCATTTTCCCCCGATGCCCTTCCCCGTGAGGTGTTTGATGCCTCTTATGTTGTCTGGTTGCCTGCATACTATCAAACAGTTCGTCAGGCAAACGCAAATAATGGCGACCCACAATGGTCTCAATATTATATAGGGAAATGCTATATTTTGTTGCTTGCATGTAGAAATTTCACAACTGATAGATATAAATAAATATAACTCAATGCCGTGATCAGTTCTCAGGGCTTATTAATAATACAAATGTTAAAAGTGTACCGTTATTTCAGACGACACTTAATTCCGGATAAATATATGAGTTAACATGACGTTCTTATTATGTTTGCATAACTCTAACAGACATGTATACAGCACGTACAATATCAGCATTTTAATCAGATTATAATTATGTAAGCAAAACAAAGAGTTTAAAGTCTAAAAATGTAATGACTTATGCGAGAGAGAGAGAGAGAGAGAGAGAGACAGACAGACAGACAGACAGACAGACAGACAGACAGATAGACAGACAGACTGACAGACAGACAGACAGACGGACATACATACAGACAGACAGACAGACGGACAGAGACACAGACAAAGACAGAGAGACAGACAAAGACAAAGAGACAGAGAGAGACATATATATATATAGAGAGAGAGAGAGACATAGTGACAGAGAGAGACAAAGTTATAGAGTTTATAGACCCACCTAGAACGTATGTCAAAATCGGTCTTCGACGCCCCTGCTATTTCTCCGTCCCATCTCTGTCTCTTTTTCCCCCTCTCCCTTTCTCTTGCTTCAATCATTAGAAACCTGTTTTATATGTCATTTTTGCACTCTTTCATTTTGCTTAATATGATTTAAATTAGAATGCCTTTAATTAAAATGACATTATTGAGTTATGCCAAGATCGTAAATACTTCATGTTCATCTATATATTCATCCGGAATATAGTGCCGTCCGAAATTACAGTTCACTTTAAATATTCGTGTTTTTATCAGCTCAGATATGTATATATTATATATATTTTCCTATCGATCATGAAAAGAATTGTTCGCGTGAGCCACAAAAAAATCTTCGTTCTCCCTATATAAAATATAAACCGCTTAGACCGCCATTATTTGCGGTTGCCTGACCCTATGACGTAGTGACCAGGGGAAGGAACTCCAGACGCTAATGATCCGTGGTAACATGTGGCATGTACTGCTAGAACTAGTCGGTTTATTGCGCAAGTAACCATGTTCAATAAGCGTTGGTCAATAAGCGGCTTGTATTACCTCTGTCTATAGCGAGAAAGGTCTACTACTGATCCCATAATCTCTTGTATTATATGGTAAAAGTGTCTAAAGGTTCGCAGTTTTGAATGCAAGGCGAAATGTACAGACAAAATATTAAGATTAAACACTTGTTTACTTCCGGTTTTAATTTATAAACACAATAACGAGTTTTGCAAAGTTATTTATTAACATTTATTGTACGCAAATAATCTTATTTTGCTTCCGTAAACAGTGCGGTGGTGCTGTAGGATGATGGTCAAAGTACTAACATTATGATCTGGGGAATGTGAGATCGAGGCGGCATGGGGTGAAGATTTTGATTTCAAAACGTATCTGAATGTCAAGGCAAACTATAAACTTAACTATAGCTAGTGTTCATAAATATGACTTTTTACAATATCGACCCTTGTATAGCAGCTATAAGTCGATTTTTGACGTGTAGATATTTTTGTCACGTTATTAATAATTAGTTGTCTAACAGTTTACACCAGGATTGTAGTTTCTTTGAAGCAACTCATTAACTAGACAAAATCATGTAACAAAATTCTTTGGGGACAGTGAAGAAAATATTATCGTCTTGCTTCAGGCGGAAGGTACGGCGCGTGGTCTGATGCTATGACTATCTTTTTGCTATTTCATTTCTGAGAAATGTGAACATAGGTACATGTGGGTACTAAATGTAGACAAACTTTGATCCCAGTTATAAAACCGATGCAGCTTCCTTCTGTTATAAATATCAGGTCTTCCAGCTGACATACGGTACGTCGGTGGATTTTCCTAGGCATTCACCTAGAATATCCATCCACCGATTACAGCCAGACGTCCGGAAATATGACCAATACATATATGAATGACATAGCATGTACGATGTAACATAATGAATACGTAATAAACATCAAACCAAATGTGTCCGGCCGATATATACACCTGTCTGCGGCGTAAGTCTGCCAAATAATTATTATTGCAACAACAAAAAACTAACGTAGGACTGTTTAATGGAAATTCCCAGAAGATAATACTATGAACATTAAAAGGCTTGAATTCTTAATAACATTATTTTAATAATTTTGAACATGATTGTTTTAATTAGTGTTTTAATTAATGTTCTATCTATACAAAATAAACATATTTAAATATCAAGTTAGATAAATGCATTTCGTTTTCTGAATGATTGCAATATTGACACATACGCAAATCGGGGATGTAGTACTATTTAGAGCTAAGAATTTGACACTTCCAGGTAAGTTTTGTTAAGAATTAAAATTGTTTTCCTTTCACCATTTGTCTTTGTCATAATTTCTTATTTTAAACAAAACCCTAGAAAGTGAGATGTTATAGCTCGTTTGAATAGGTCACAAGTAGGTGTTGTGAATTTTCGAAAACCCTTTTTGGAGACACCCCAAGTTTAGTACGTACGCATTTTTCACAACTTTAGTCATAAATCTGTGAGGAATTAGTAAGAATATTTCACACAAAATAAAAAAGAACCGTATATATATATATATATAATATGGGTCTGTGTGAAGTTGGAAGAACAACATATTAGTTCAAGCAGAATGAAAAAATGGGTGTATGTGATTTGCCAAGGTCAGATTAGAACGTTTTGAGTATGTTTCAATGTGAGGCATTATAATTAAGAGTGAAGAGGGCGATTCTAAATTTCATAATCTATGCATCAAAGTTATTGACAAAGCAACGATCATTAATATTACAGAATATAAAGAACTCCCTAAAACATGGAAAAAGATTACTTCGACCATATTTGAGGCCAGACTTTCATAGTTGCAGGGTATGGAAGCTATATTTATTTATTTATTGAAATCGATTACCCCTTTACCTTTTCCTTCCATCTACAGAAAATGAATAATAAACAGAAAAAAATTACCTTCGTTGTGTTAGATGTTGTCTCAAAATACATTTACTATTACATTTATCCTTAATCTAATGTTCAAGTTATGTTTTCTAGACGGGGCGAAGTAAGCTCTATGTATTAATATACATATTATTCTGTATAGTTTTATAAGTCTTTAATTTTAACATCAATTTAACCGGAAGCGCAAAAGGGGAAAAGAAGTGCACTGTTTCATTAACATTATCAATAGTTTTTACTTTTGTAACTTGTGTGCAATGAATCACTCTAAAAATATATAATATCAAGTTATTTTTTCCTCTTAGAGATAGTAGAAAATTAATTTGTATGAATAATTTTCGGAGAAAGACTTATTAGGCACTTCCGTCAGCACTGCATTATTATTGTGCGAAGAGCAACTGTTCGATATTCATGTCTAAACAACGGAAGCCGCATATTCCGTACAATCGAGTCAGCGGGTGCGCGTATGCATAACGACATTAATAGTTTTTTCAAATTTGTTTATATAAATCAACAAACTTTCCAGAAGAAAGATATTGCATACGTTGAACTATAGTAAATGATACAAACAAAAGTTATTTCTATACTACCTTATCAGTTTTCTCGATTAATAATGGTGATCACGGCGTTAGAATTGTCCGAAAGATGTTGATGATAAACACCTTTCATCATTAACACACATTAAATATGTTACAAAATAAGCCAACTGTATCATAACATTAATTTCTTAGCAACGAAAAGAAATAAATACTCTCATAAATGTTTTATTTTAATTTTATGACACAGGTCGCAGTTTTAAATATAAAAAAATCTTGCTGCTAATTTGAATTAAAAATAATCAACATCAGATTCTTTTATGATAAATAACAATGCATTATTTTATCAAATGCAATATATAAGAAAGCTTTCGGTATTTGTAAGATTTACAAACACAAAACGATAGGTAAATAAGAAAAGGTACTATCAAAATTTTCACAGATATTTAATTTTTTTCTACCAGTAGACAAAGGCAAACAAGGTTATCTCAAAACGCTCTACACATATTTACCATTATCACCCCACGACCGTACCGAAATACGATGGTACCATACGTGTATTTTTAACCGGGATTTATACGTGATTGTGAAATGTTTGAATTTCAGTACTTATACACTGTTACTGAATAACTAATTATATACGGCTGAAGAATGTATGCACACACACATACACCCCCGGGGTACAAAACAAACAAAAAACAACAGAGGCGATTAAAAAATTAAATTGAAATAAGTCATAATACGGATAAACTATCTATAAACCAGCACTTTTCTTGTCAAATTTGTCTTTTACTAAACCAACCAGACGACCAAACAGGGTTAATGTTTTTTTTTATTAATGTACTCTACTCCATAAACTCACGTGGTGAGAGATGTATCCAAAAATATTTTGCATCAAGAAAGATAATTAAAATATATACCAATCATTCCCAATTCACAAATTGCACGCAAAATCACACAAATATATAAGACATAAGAAGCTAATAGCATTGTCAAGCAAAAGGGTCGGTACTCAATGACCTTATAGAGACCAGAGGCCCTGGAGTCAAATCAGCAAGAACAAGATGACACGGATAAAAGAAAAAGATCGAGCTTGTAGGTTCTATTAAAATATTAATCAATAAACCTTAAAAACTCTTAAACCAATGTACCGTCTTGCATAGGTAAGCATCACGATCAATTGTTGATGGGTCAATTACCCATCAGACAGACTTCAATACTTTTCAAGTTATACTCTATGATTTTTTAATAAAGGGATATGAATAAACTGGAGCCATTCAGATTAATTTCTGTCAATGAGCACATTTTAAGTTGCAGCTTAATATTTAAATTTTGACTTTTGCCATTACAAGTGAAATAATTTTTAAAAACAATCGAAATGCAGTGTTCTCTGCCTGTATTTTCTTTCAAAAGCTTTATCAATCGTTGAAAGTAACAACTATGCTTCTCGCTTTGAGTTATATACCGAACTCCCGTCACAATAGAGAGATTATTGAAAATGGAACCATTTATTGCTATGGTTCTTGTCACTGCACGAATTGTGCAAATTTTCATCTTAGTATCTGATATTTCCTTGAGCACCGATATTAATAAATGACAGACGGATAGATGGACTGACCGATTGTCCAAGAAAAAAAACACAAATAGACGGCACAGGCTACAATATCTTCCCATCTCTTAGAGAAGCATAAAACGCCCTCCCATTGACCCGTCTAAGTTTTATAAACAGATGTTAAGTATGTATGAAAATTTCGTATGTACAAAATTTTAGGAAATGTTTTCCCACCTTTTTGGACATATGAGGAATTCGTATTTTGTTTAATGGGGTATAGGTTCTGAACTGTATTTTTCACAAATGTGTGGCATATTCGTACGTATTTATCAAGCAGTTATGAGGAAATCGTACGAATTCTTCACAAATGTGTCATATTCATATGTGTGAAAACTCAGGTTCAACATAGCTCTGTAAGGAGCACTGTTATGCACCCCAGTCCATCCGATTGCTTTTAAATCGTTTTAAGGCAGTAGCTTTTGTATTTGCAATAGTTTTGTTTAATGTCCCCACAAAGTGCCTGGAAATGGCAATACATTATAACAAAAAACAAAAACAAACAAACGAGAACAAACCAGCAGTTGTTATGGCACGAAATCTGCATGTCGCATTTTATAGTAACAATAAGAAATTACATCTTCAAATATATAAAAATACATTTATATTTCATGAAACCTCACCATACTTTCCTTATTTTACAGGTTTTGTCATAACCACTACGATATGATTCGTAAGATTCTCTAGTTTTCAACGGATAGCAGGCAAACGTCAATACAGCCTAGATCGAATGAACGAGAACAGTTCTATCCTGAGTGGGATTCTTATCGGCAAACACGGAAGCAGCATTTGAATTATTTAACAATCAAAGGTTGCTCTGTGAAATATTTGATGCAAACGAGTGTGTACGCTCGTTTGGCTGATTAGACTGTTATTAACCGGAAACTAAAGAGAATTAAAGTTGGAACGTTAACTTCGCTATAGAGCACATTCTGTTTAGACAATGGAATATGATTTCTACTGTCTTCGTAACTGATATATATCCACTATACAATAAGCGAATCCAGCTTGACTTATGCATTTGTTGCATTCTAGCATACTATTGTTGAGGAATTTGTGGATAACGAAGTGATGTGTCATAGACAGTGACTTTACGAAACATGATTTTAAGAACGTGTCACAAGGCAATGCATCTGAACATGGATATACTGACTTTAATCTTTAGCCGATATGTCTGGATAATATTTGGACTGTTTTGCTATTTTATCGTGATCTACGCTCAAACCGACCCGTATACAGGTAAGTTTTTATGTTGCGTTTTATAAAACACATCAGTGCTTAAATGTTTGCACTTTGTTTGGTAAAATTATATACTTTAAATAGCACACATATTTTAATGTGAAACTGTATAGGCATAGATTATGCATTTTTTCAAGATTGAAGTCTACGGAAAGAACTTAACGTCTAAGCACCCCCGGCGGTCCTTTTGCCTACTGACTGTTTCAAGTTGGTAACTGCTGTTTTTTTCTCTCTGTGTTTTTAGCACATTTACATTTACCCTGTTTGCCTTTGTCTAGAGATAGTTTAAATTAGATCTTTGGAAATTTTGATAAGACCTTTTCTTGTTTACATATTCCGGAAACTTAGATCAAACGAATTATCACCATTCAGAATGTAAAATTATAGTGATAGCAAATGACGTATAGGGTTTTCCTAATATGTTAAAATCGCATAAGGTCCGCACTAGTTCATTTTTAAAATATTAACAAACTGTTTGAAGGCAATAAATGCAGTTACAGTAATCAAAAATCAAAGGTTTGTATAAAAACGATTGATTTAATTTAAAAGTGTATTATTCTGACATTTATTATACGGCTACATAATATTTGACCTGCTAGATAGTGTAACTTAATCACACAGAAACCAATGGCTTAATTTTAATCTCTAAAACTTCAGTTTGATTCTATCAACCTTGTTGTCAATATCTAAAGCAAAATATATTTTGCACTATAAGCTAAAAATGAAAATAGATATCATTTTTCAAACGGTTATGGAAAGGACTAGGTGTACAAAGCATGTTTAAATCAAGAACAATTCAAGCAGTAAAACAAAGCATGAAATAATGGCATGATTTAATTAATGACATTAAGATCGGTTTTACAAACAATATATAAACAAATATACAAGTTGTCAACATCAAACAAAACAAAAAACAGTACATAATGTTTGATCGAGTGGTATAAAATGAAGGCTTATACGGTAGTCATAAAAGACATATTTTGCTTGTATTACCCATTCTGGACTGTCATTTTTAACGAGCCCAGCTAATTTCCATTATCTGACACTGTACTTAATACATGCTTTGTAATATATTTCAAAACAATACGGTTCTATATATCAGGATAGTTGACAGATGTAATGTGGTAAAATTCAAGAAGCACACTAGTCTTTAAGACACTATTTGTAGCCTTCTACTGTTCATCCCAACAACATATATAACCTTTTACCTTTTAAACAGATACCTGTTTGTATCAATTTAATTTGTATGTCTTATTACTTGGAACCAGGGATCCCATATCCTTCACAGAAAAATCTTAGTTGAATTCTACCTTACAATCATGTTTTCGAAAGCACGGCTTTATTTCGACCAAACCAAACTATAAAAAAAAAACAACGATTTAAGTTTGTTTTATAACCTGATTAATGAGAAATGCCTTAAAGCCGATCTACACAATATTGACTCTCGTCTGATAATATTCGCGGGTCTTTTTAAACAGTAAAATCTACATTTTTTGTTCCCCAGTACAACGATACAGTTATGATTATTAAAAGCATTTCTCTCCCAAGATTCACGAATCAATACTGGTCAAAAATTCAGTATCCCTCCAAATTGTTTTATGTTCACTTAAGACGTAATGCTCTTGTTATTCTCTACGGACTTTAAGTTGGCATGTGAGATCTTGTTTGGGATTTGTAATGCGAATGTTTGCTGTTTTTAATTTTCCTAATCAGGCAGAAACCACTTTTAGGGAATAATTCTGTAAAAAAAGTTGCCATAAAAAAGCAAGTTCAATCAGTTTTATTATACTGACAGACAATGGCTCTTAGTTAAGATTGCACGTTTAGAACGGTCCAAGTCATAGACAGCTTTTTCCAGCAACGTCCACGTCGACACTCACTGCCATCAAAATGAATCGTTAATATGTTGATGGTTTTCATGTTGTTTTAGTTAAAGTGTATATAATCAATGAAGTTGATTTATCGTAAGAACGATATAATATATTAAACAACTTTATGCAATTTAAGGTTAATGCAATTTAAGGTTAGTATAAGTTTAAAGCATAATTATATAATTATTAAACAAACAACACTGTTTGGAAGCGCTATTTGTATGTTGGCAAACTTGTGTTACTATTCATGTAAGTGCTGTGATGAAAACGCTCCTTAAGTCTGTTTTTCATGTTTGCAAACAAACTTAGAATTGAGTCTTTTTTTTTTGTTCTGGATTTTGACAAGGCAATTTACAGGATGATATTTTAACCTAATAGCTGACGAACTACAAACGACGATATCACGCTGTCGACATTAGGTAAGAAATTGGCTTCAGATATTGGACTAGTAGGCTTATTTTCGCCCATTGTTTGGATGAAGTTTGTTAAACTTTTGTAGTAACAACTGTAACCGATTAATTGAATGTTTGACTATAGCAAACATTCCCAGTTGATTTATTGGTATTTCCTGCGATTTTTTAACATTCTATGGAGAAAACAGATTTTGCGGCAAACACTATATAGAAAATGATTTTAAATCAGCTTATGCAATATTTTAAAAAGAGTCTGTTGAAGAGCGATAAGAGTCACCAACTTGTTACTTATAACTTCAATGCATGGTTTACAGTCCCGGTAGAAGCGGGAATGTCATATTTCTTGCTGTCCTCCGGCGAACCGGTGGTTAAAGTCAGACATTTTAGGCTAGTGTTCGTTCCATATATGGCCATAATCGATGAATTTATTATCACGTTTTGGCAGTAAGACATGTTTAGCCAGGTTCTTCAACTCATGTATTGCTATAAAAACAGGCATTGTCAGATGATTAAATTATCGGCCAGTGATATTAAAATTCATAAAATAGCCTTTAACACTGGCTGTATACCTTTCTAGTACATGTATATGTTTATACACTTAACTCCATTCAGACTTTCTGTCCGATTTAATAACTTTCATAGTTTTCTTATCACTTCTCTCACTATATATAAAGTTTGCCCAATTGTACAAAAGTCGTTGAAATTGACGTTTAAACTTACTGCACTTCATAATTGTCAAAGGTCAGAATGAAAATTCATATTATTTCTTTACATTTTTTGTTTCAGTTGAAATTCCTAAATAAACAAAATACATTTGGATGTTTTATAAAACACAATTAAAAAATCGTCTAATTTGTCCTTTAAAAAGCTACGGTTTGCATTGGTGCACATCCATCTTATTTTGAAAAACATACATTAGAACTCATATCTTTGTCTTCACGCCTTCACTCCCAGCCAAGTAAATGTATTGCATCATGGATTGCATCACACCGGTTAAGAATATATCGTTTGTTTTAAAAGTAAAGTTGCTATAATGGTGACAGTCATATACACCTGAAACGAGTCCATGTTCTCGGTACATTCAAAAAGGATTTATTATTCTAATTCACTGTACTTATTGTAGAACATTTATTGACATTGACCTAAATTGCATTCGATATTTTACGATAAGAAGAGAAAAAGTCAAGTTATATGAAAATGTTTCTAGTTTAGTCTACCAATTATCAACATAGACCCGTTCAACCCAGTACATGACAAGCACCGAGTAATTTTGTGTACTTTGTACATTTCTATAATAGAATATTTCTATTGTAAATGTCTATTTAGATACTCGGATAAATTTAAGGGATCGTAAACATCGATTTTAAAATACATTCACATCGATTTAAGATTTTACCAAAAGTTAACAGTCGCCATTTTTAGTCTTAACTAATTAATTGACAAACGTCGGAAGCACCTGCAGCAGTTATATTCTGCCAGGTTACCTTATCAGTAAAAACCGAAAGAGGAAAAAGCAATATATAACTAGAAATATTTTTTCTTTGTTGCTCGCGTTTTAAAACTTTGACCATTGTTTGTTGTGGACAGCCATAAGTATAGAGAAAAATGACTACTCGTTTAGTTTTCCACGTCATGCACGCAAATAAATAAATAAACGGCAAGTTTTGTAATTATAGCAACTATCTTATTGTATGTGAATACTGGCTATGATATTAAAACTGATAACCATTTGTACATCAAGGTGAATTCCAAAGGATGGAAAAACGGAAATTATGGTGAAAACTGTTGCTAATAATAGAATATTTGGATATGAAAGTGATAGTTTAATATACCAGTGTCTATCATGTCGTTTAAACTTGCCTCATTTCCTCATATATGTATATAAAATATATATTGATGTTTATTTAAACAAGATTTGTTTGAAGGATACTTAGAGTATGATGTCTTTTCAATAAAATGTACAAATTGTCCTGCTCAAAGTGTTTACAGTGACTTAGTAGTATTTAATGAATATGGTTATGACATCGATAATATTGTGTTCTACTTACTATCTGTTACTACTTTACTATCTTTATAGTAGTAAATTATTTAGCTTTGTGAGTATTTATATTGACACTGTAGGCATCATACTACAATAAGTATATACTTATATACTTACTGCATAAATAGTTTTAAGTTCGTTGGTTTGTATTTAACTCACTAATAGTATAATGTTTCGACGTTTGGAAGGAGTCTTTACGAAAATCACGCCCATGACTAAGGTTTTAACTAATTTTATCATGTCAAATCAATTGTGTTACATTGTACCAATCTGCAAAGGGTTTCCATTAGTTTCAAATTAAGAGTATGTAGGTTCTGTGTCATTTTGTAAAAAATTGACACGCGGCAACGAAATACTATAATTTTATAATGTGAAAAATACTTGTTCACATATTGAACAAAGACATGTATATCCATTATAGTTTAATTGACTTAAAGGCCTGTCGGACACTTGCCTTTGGATTTAAATAAGCCAACTATGATGTGTAGACAGAGATAAGGGCTATTTTATTTGTTATAGTGATTGCTAGTGTTAACTACACTTTTCACATACATCTTGAGAATACGTATACAGCATTTTTAGGACCCTTTTAGGTAGCAGTGTGTATGTTTTGGTTCTTTAAGGAAAGCATTGTTCCAAGCTCTCTGATACCTTATAAGGCCAAGCTTGATATAGAATAGACAAACATTCATAAACGTTTTTGGAATGAATTTGTTTTTAAAAATCTTTTAAAGTTTAGTTCAATTTTCTGCTTTGATGTCATATTTTAATATCATAAATAAATAAAAGACGATTACCTGCAAATTAATGTTTAAATTGATTATTTACAAGGCATGTCTATTTAAATAAAAGAAGAAGAAAGTTGTCAGGAAACATATACACGTGACTTAAATGACAGATTTGCGAATTTTATTTGAATTTACCTTTAATTTTCTGGAACTGAAATGAGTCACTGCTTTGACTTATGACTTAATGTTGACTTAACACACCACTTTATATATTGTTTGAACTGAGGCTCTGTTAAGCGTATGTTTAACGAAATTTGAACATTTTAACATTTTCCTAGTAGGATTCTAGTAGGACGCCGCTATTTTATCATCTGATAGTGGCGGGTTATGAGAAAAATGTCATTCAGCTTAACGCTGTAATATTCACTTCTATCTGATATGAGTCATTACAGGTCTTGATGTATTGCCTGTTTATTGCTTTCAGCTAAAATGTTTTATAGCAAGGGCAGCTTAGACAAATAATCCATAAATACAATTGCCTCGATTACGTTTTAGGAGTAAACGTTGTGATATTCTAATTGGATTATTGCACATTGTTATAGAAACGACAATAAAAGGAGATACCGTAAGAACTCACTTATTATATTCATTTTGTTATAATGATGAACTTATACTAGCATATGAAGCCCAACTGTCGAAATTTGACAAAAAAAATATTCTTATCCAGAAAGCCTCTTTTAAAGCCAAATTACTGATAATATATTAACATGAATGTCAATATATCGTGTAAGGCGTCATTATATTTCCTGCCAGTATTTAAGTATTGTGGTATGTTCTTGGAACAATATAAAGACGTCATTGTGAGAAATGACCACATACTTCGAAATACAACTAGACAAAGGCACAATCAAACGTTAATGAAATGACACAAACACTAAGGCTAGACCTTTAACGTGACGAGAAATAACACGCATAAGAGACAAAAATGACTTAAGTATGTACAATGTACAGTAGTGTACACAAAATAAATCCATCGACAAAAACCAAAATAGATAGATCCGAAAGAAATAATAATTTGAAACGAAATATAATTCATGAGGTCAAATGATAAAAACGCATATATTTAAATATCATGTCATATGGAACACAGATACGCAATTTTCTTGCACGGAAAAAGCTTCAAAATCTAGTAAATATGAAACAAAATTGCAAAAGAAATATATTCAAGGAAAGTATAGCGATGTAATATATAGATGACGAGACCAAAAGATAATACTATAATAGGACGATGATTTGTCTGTAGATGGCATGTCATACATCGAGGACAGTTAGTAAACATGGTCAAAAGAGCCTTACAACTTCTTACTTACTGACTTTTTTCTCAAAACCAATTTGCATATATATATATATATACATATATAAATGAATAAGAACATTAAATTCTTAATATTACATCACCTGTCTATATTAAGCTGTTACACGAGGGATTTGATATTACTGCTACAATAAAGTCCAACATACGTCTTCCTCTCGCCTTTTATTTTTTTCTTTAAACAACTCGCTTGGCATACTTTTTTTAAAATGGAACTCTAACCCATGCGGTGAGAGGCTAAGCTGTCAGAGGAGTTACAAGTCGGCGACTCTACCTGTACGCCACGGGCGCCCCTTTTATGTGGTGCAAGTGATGTCGGTTTGGACATTTTTTTTAAAATTCAAGTTTTGTGAAACAGAAAATGGTAAAATACCAAAAATATGGTTTAAAATGAATAGGAAAATAATAACCTTAGCGTGCAATTGCTACGGTAAATACACAGCAAAGATAATAAAACACACACAAAAAACGATAAGTTTATCTTGTCAAGCAATGTTTTATCGACATATGTTCATAGTTTTCAGTTGTGTTCTGTCTAGATGTCTAGAAGTGGCTGCGCTGTTAATGGGTTCGTATTGCTAGCAGAAATCATTATATGTTTTTATGTAGTAGATCTTGTTATAAAACCAACGAAGTTTGCTTAAGATTACAATACATACGTTTAAACACTTTAAAATTCTTCCTTGTTTTGTCTTTCCAGATTTCATCAATGGAAGAATATTTGTATATTAAACAACAACAGTAACAATAACAATCGAACAACATATTTATTATGGTATTTATGCTTTAAAAAAATAAATATGCAGCATTATAAAAAAAATTTTATAGTCATGTTAGTTGAATAGTCTCGCTTTTGCAATGCCTTATTTTCAGAACATTTTCTAACAAACGAGTTACGAGCTTCTATGTTACCAAATATTTGGCAAACGTCCCTACTGCTTGCATCGGATGAGACAATGCAGTAACATTTCGCTAAAGCAACATATCGGCAAAACTGTAACATATGCAGCTATCAATGGTAATTCTTCGATTGCTACTTTGCAAACATTATGGACCATTGTTTGGCGTAAACAGAGATATAATTTCCTTACGTTAGTCACGTTACTCAAGAAAACGATGATAAGGCTTTATTGCATTAATTTCTTTGATAAGCATATGCGTTTTAAAACTATGTAAGTGTAAACAACGAAAGTCCTTGTTGCAAATATTATAGATTTTGTAGTGACAAATTTTGTTGGAATGTTTCAAATATGTATAAAAATGCACTGTACTGGTATGGGTCTTCATGAAAAGAAAATGTTGTCGCAAATCGTTTCACAACCTAATTCAATTATAATTGGAGTTTGTGTCATGTCTCCGCGAGCAATGCCGAAACTGATATAGACAGTAGTAAGTATCTGTTCCTAATGTTGATCAGTAGGTAGTCCCTTAACTAACATAGTATTAGTATTTTTAAACAAGGTCCATATTTATAATAATATTATAAACAAATTGTAGTATTAAGTATACGCGATCACGAATATTTAGAACTAAATAACGATGTCATAAAATAAAAAAAATATTGACAAAATTTCAAACAAATGTTTTAGATCCGCCATGCTGCAAGTAACACAGTTGTGATCAGGAATACTATAAATCTTAAGATCCAATGAGCATCGCGAACGTATATGATAAGGAAAAACATCCACTAGACCAAGATATACGAATGTAAGTTCTTTTCATTGCTCAAAAATAGAGGAAAGAAGATCAACAGTTACCGACCTGAAACAATCAGTCGGTAAATGGGTTGTCAAAACCGGTTAACAAAGCTCTCACTTCGCCTTTCCCAGGGGTTATCTCAATGGTAAATAATAAAAGGAAACATGTTGGAAAATTCCTTTACGTTGCTTCTAAAAGCTTCATTCATTATAATGTCCCAATTTCAAATAATTATGTTCTGATCATTTCTTAGACAAGGTTTCTTAGAAAAAGAAATCCTAAACTTCGTCTGTTCAAAAGAGTGTATATACTTTATATCTTTATACAAGTATAATATTGATATCTTTTTGTATTTGAAGTAGATTTTGAAGACACTGAAAAAACTAAGTTTTTTTTCTTTAAAAATAGGGTTAACTTCATCATATGAATGAATAAGTAATGTTTTAGTTAAATAGATGAGAAGTGATATCGTATTGCTCAGTTGTACTCTGCATGGATATCAAAAATGGTTAGATTAGTATTGCGGGCAATAAACCATATACGTAACATAAAAAATATCGATATGTGTTAACAGCTTTCTTATAACATGATTTTATTGACGCCGCTCTTGTGAGTGGTGCCTCTTATGGAATGCATTTTTAATGGGACGTTGGTGTAGCAGTCAATAACACGATGTCGGAGGAGTTCCTTGAGACACTTTTTAGAGAAAAGAACCAAGTGTTCCGTTTTTAACAGGGTAGCTTGCATTTTAAAAGTGTAGCTTGCATTTATAAAAAGTAGCATAAAACACAGCCGTTTGGCGAAGTTTTGTTTAACAAAAGAAACCGAGTATACCGATGTTAAAAATGCAGCTTGTAACAACAGATGTTGTAGAGAATAAGGAAAACAAACAAATAAGCGAAAATACTCCAAATGTTTATGTAATTAATCAACAGAGTAAGAGAGTGTTTAGTTCCCAAGATAGTCGTCTTCTTGTTTAAAGCGCGGGCTCCCTACGACGCCTTAGATGTCTCACATCCTGGCTCTTTCTTGTTGTTTGTATTGGACGTTGATTTCTAGAAATTTATTGATATCTTCTATAATGTCTACTAGATATTTCATAATATTAACAACTTACCAATTTTGATCGACAGTGAGCTTGGCCCATATTCATGAAACTTGTACGTTTTTCCTACTTTCCACATCGTATCTAATACCACAGCCTTTAGCCAACAATTCCGGTCTTTGCAAGATATTTGCCCAACGTCGGTCTTTCTCACATCAAATGAGATAGGTAGTGGTATTCTACAAAGGCAGTTTATCGGAAAATGTAAAGGAGAGCAGATGAATTTAATCATCGATGGTTGTTCTTTGATGTTCACATTGGAATACTCATACCAAGAACTGCTCGACGTTAAAGGCGTACAAATAATGGAGATCGTATCGCATGAGTATAAGTCTGTTTAAGTTTTCAGTAAAATTCCGAGTAATTGTAATTGAACTTATGCAAAATGCTATGAAAAAACAGAATTAGACCTCCAATGTTTGGAATACAGTTTTTCAGCTTTGTGTATTTTAGCAAATATATTCCATTATTTAAATTTAATTTGCTGCACCGTAACGTATTTTGTGCGAATTTTATGTTTTACATGTTAAAACTATATAAACTTTTTTTCGGCATTGCTATAAACTTTAGAAAATTAATGAGAAGGTTTTGTTTCTCAAATTTCTGATTGACCGATTTTAGTGTCAGCAAAATTCGCAAATGAAATACCTAAGACTTACTGAACTAATTTGAGGCTCAGAAATTGTATCCCGTAATGTGGTTTTGATTTATGCCATTCGCTTCATTGAATGATTTTGTAATAAGTCATAAATAAGGGTCTTTGTTAAACGAAATCGTTATTTTGTATGTATGTTTAAATGGCACTTCTTGAACGTTCAGCATGAAATGCTCATTATCCATTTTGTAATTTAAACATAGGCTTCTATGACTGTAATAACCGTTTTATATAAAGATAGGAATTAACATTAAATCCTTTATGTGTGTAAGTTTAAATTAAAAAAAAACAAGAACATCAACACTAATCCATGCAAACGAAAATGATGAGAATGATATAACGAGTGTAACGGATTTCAAGGCAGACCTGTACATTTGCTTAGGAAAAAATGAACCCCTGAGGTTGCGTCCTTTTTATTTGCAGGTATTATGTTAAAGCACTAGATAGTACAAATTGCCATTTATATTACATGAAGGGAATTAATTAAATGAGACGTACAAAATAAAACTCTTAAACATTATATTAACTGATCCCTGGAAACTTTATGCCGGTAACAGAAAATGTTTAGAAAATAAAAACACAATAACACCAACAAACTTTTAAACACGTTAAACTAGACTCGTTTTATGTCGAAATCAATAAATGATGACTGAAAAAGACGTGCAAGCAAGCTAGCTGTACGAATCGCTACTACGTCATATTTTCTTAATAGCTCTGAACAAAGGATGGTTTCGTCACCTGAAAATTTAAGTCGATTTTAAGACAATAACACAAAATATGAACAAACCTAGTTCACAACATTCTCTCAAGAGCTGTACGATAATATCGATGAAATTGCATTTAGGAAAGTAACAGGCGGACTGAAGTTCGTTAGTACATGCTCAAGATTATTAAACTTCGGTTATAATTTCTTTAGTTGCTTCAGCTGATTACATTTGCACGTTCTTTCCCTCAAACCACGTCCGACCCGTCTATAAAACTTGTTTAGTAGTTATAAAGGATTTTCTGCGGACACTCGTTCTGATAATGCACATTTAACCGATTTATTTGGGCTTAAAGGATACATGTAGCTAAGAAATGTCAGGGTACAGCTTGTAACACAACCCAATTGCTGGCTATCAAAGCTTTTACAGCAAAGGGAGTTTTCCCGATTGATGAGTATGTAAAGGGAAAGACACAGCATGATAATTATCATCAGTCATGAAGTTTCCAGATTGGAAATAGTTAACTTTCGAAATTCTTTTAAAGTTTTACAATTTCAATGTGTGTTAGGTTACATGCCCTCTCAAATCGGGACCGAGCGCCAGACCATTATGAAGTTAATAATTTATATAATCTGTTATGTTTTATAGTAAGTGTAACACCGTTTGTTCTATTTAATCACGTCATTTCCGCCAAAAATGTCATTAATAGTTTTACAACGTAACCAGAAAGATCCATGTTAAAAAGTTGTTTTTAATTCACTTACTCTATTTTGTATTTCTGATAACATGTAGCCTTATAGATTTGTTGTAACATCAGAAGACATGTAAAAACGGTAGGGTTTAAAAATATAAATGTAATAAAGTTATTGATCTTTTTTGTCGAAAGAATATTGACATTGAACTGTACACGGCATGCTGCAATTTTAATTCATCCTGAGCAATGGAAAAACTGACGTGGATAGCGTACATGTCTTATGCTTGTTTTCCACTTCAATAAGGACTACTTTAATTGTAATAAATATGGCTTATCTTGGCGTAATTTCGAATGCATTATATATTATTATCATTTTTTTTAAAAAAATCTGCCATTTAATCACATTAAACATGGTCAAATGAAAAGTATAATTTTTCAAGGAAAGGTTAAAATTTAAGGTTTATTATACTGCAAAATAAATCCTCAAATCAATAAATTCGATTCAACCAATTGTTTTAAATAATTCAAACTCAAAAGAAAAACAAACAACACATAATCAGACGTTACTTAGAAAAAGAAATATACATAGCTATTGTGTACTTATGTACTTTTCACAGGTCATGTGCTAGTTACTTTTGAACTTTTACCGTGCAATTCAATTAATGTCTAAATGTCGTTGCATATAAGAAAATTGCTATCGCAGATCGTCATTAGCTTTTTTATATCTTGAAAATGGAGAATAGAATAAACAGATTGGAGGTAGAAAAGTAAAGAATTCATTTTGAGTTCATTTATTTTGCACTTTTCCTTGCAGCTTTTCTTCGTGACATTTACATATCAACAGTTATTTTGGGAAGTATTCGTATGATTGCAAAGGACAGATATAGCTTTTACTTTAGTCAGTGGATTTCATAAGGGGCAAAGATTCCTTTCTTCTGTTATCAACACCTGGTGCGGCTCTTAGACTGACTGGTTTTTGTACATTATTCAGTGGTCCGGTTGGTGTCTTATTCAATCAACTTCAATTAAACTGAAAACAATTTTAACTGAAAGTGATTACTGCAGCGAGTAGCATTAATATTGTTTTTCATGACATATGAAATGAATCTTGGATATGTATTAAAATATGAAGAAATTTCTAAATTTTGGGACAAGAGAAACTACTTTCTTAATATTATCTTTTGCTGTTTTCATTCCTACACATATGTACAAAAATCAATACAATACTACTAATAAACGAGCATACGGTAACAAACTCTCATTCATATTTACAACTTGTTGCAAAAATTAATGATAAATATTTTTTCTATTTAAAACTTAATTTTTGGTATAATCAAGAGCTTCCTACTCCAAACTAGGACAGGGTAACAAACAAGATGTAGAAGACATTATTTGCACGTACATTAAAAGATGTACACCCCTTGTAACACAATTAGATAATGGATTAATGCGTAGAATTATCCTAAATAAGTTTTTTGATAGCTATAGCCGATTAAAAATTAATGACTTTAACTATCAACCCGCAAAACGATGTATTTAGACGAATGATAGTGATTAAATACGACAACATCAAAAGAACCTATGAGAAAAATACCATATGTAAAACATGCAAACAAGCACGAGACGGAGGTAAAATCACGCAAGTTTGTTGAAAAATAAATGAAAACCCGGAGGATTGTACACATAGAAAAAGGCGACAAGAAGACTTACTTAAATGGTTTCTTACTGCGGTTAACAGACATTTAACCTAGCACCTTTTTGGGGTATTTTTATCACAAAACGAACATGGTTTATGCGAAATCGTTCCAGTTACATAAGGCATAGTTATTTTTGTTTTCCACTCATCTAAATAATGTGCTGGATATGAGAAGTGGGACTATGACATATAACTTTATTTATATGACATAGTCTCGGGATAGGAACCTGTAAATTAAAAAAATAACAGATCGCAATTAACGAGTTAACGAATTTATTAACGAATACAAAACCATTTGAGTTGACTTAAAGCTTTGTCAAATCAAATACTTCATTTAAATAAAAAAACTTACAATAGAATTGTGATCACCAACAATAGCATACTCCAGTGTGCTGGAGTGTTGGTTGTATTAACCTCACTACAGTTTTTTTTGCTATAATTTGACTTTTTATATTAAATTAAAATAATAGTGTGTATCTAACAAGAGATAATTTTAGCAATTATAAAATGAAGTATTTAAATATTAGTTTACCTTTTCTTCTATCGTTTATATATATTTACACAAGATAAATGACTTGCTTGCGCTTATTATCTACTCCTTTGCAGTAACAACGTAAAGTGGAATAATTTTAGTAACAAATTGTACTGACATTATATCATAGTATATCTATAGTAGACTGACACAAACTTGCTCTGATACGGAAAATGACAAACATTACAAAAACGGCTTAAGTATAAAATTATCAAACATCTGTATGCTAACGCTCGGAAACGTAACATCAGATTGCAAGCCAAGTGTTTCCAAATTGCATTTAAAACAACAAATATGAGGCTAATACATTATTTTAAATCACACAGTAATGATTTTTCGAAATAAAGGCATCATCTTTTTTTTACTTAATTTTATATATTTCCTGGTTTGAAGATTTTTATTTTTGTACGTTAAGCGGTGATTGGTGATTTCTTTTCAAAATATATTGATGAATAGTTTGTTATGATTGATTGATTCAAATAAAATCCATTCGGTTAAAATGGATTTCGGTTCATGGATTCAGATAAAATTTTGTTAAACAATGAAAAGAGCAATGTTTTACATAATATTTCACACCAGTCAGATATGTTTTAAACGTTTATAAAGCATGTAATATAAACTACTTAAGTTTTAGATCCGGAAAAAAACCCTGATAAAACAACAACAACAACAACAACAAGTTGTTTAAATAAACTTACACTTTTCTAAGATTATCATTCAGTCACACTATTAAACAAAAGTTTCAATTAATATGCTATTGCAGAAAAGTTAACTATAATCTTGATAAAAGAAAACGTATATACTTCTTAAGGGTTTAGCTGAAAGTAGAGAATTAGAGATTTGTTTTTATTTATCTCAAGACACATTCCCGAGAACAGATTATATGTTGAATTACTGCAAGATCTAAGTAGGAAATGATGCCACCTTTAACAGAATCATTAGTCTAGAAACGATCTAAAACCCATTGCCAAATGTACTGTGCAATTGCTGTTGTAATCACATGATATATATTAGCTTTGGGATACTTATTCTTTTACTTATACGTTGTCTGTATAAGCGACTAATGCTATGCTAGGAGTACGTGGAAAAGAAGATGATAGTTCGAAAAATGTATTTACGTTGTTTAAGTGCTTTAGACTAAGGATTCATTTTACATCATATTGTTTTCAGTATTACTAAAGCTTTAGATTTTTCGTTTTGTGTTCAGCACTGTTTATACAGTGAAAATGTTAAAACTACCAGAACTGTTGGAAAATGCTATTGAGCAAATGTTAGAATAGAAATGAATTGTTTTGAATGAAAAAATAACACATTCTTTTGGTGTAAAGTACCGTACGTTTCTTTTGTGCATTGTGCAACATATTAAGTTAATATTTGAATATTTACACATAAAATATAGACACAAGCTAGATTTGAATCAGTAACCCGTCCAAGTTGATGACATTTTATGACGTAGTTGTTTAAGTTTACTAAATAATATATGTAAACTACATGTGCTAGAGATTAAACGTGAAGTGGAAATCGCACACAGAGAAATTTGCACTGAGAGGAAATATTTTCATTTAAAGTAATTCTTGCCACACCAGGTACTGGATGCTCTGGGTTCGATCTCGGCCGCGACATACCAAAGTCGTTTAAATGGTAACTGTATAGCTGCCTTGCTACCGCTAAAGCAAATATAAGTGTAGATTCACGACTGGTTGGCCCGGTGTCGGGATAATGTGACTTAGGCGGTATTCACACCATGCTATACACTGTGAAGTCAGCACTATATCTGCTTCAAGTGGACACCGTTTCAGATAACTGAAATACTGTTGGCGGGACGAGAAACCCAACAAACAAACACTTCTCGCCACGCGTGTGCTTTTGCTAGAAGCAGCTGTCCTACTAAAGAGTCCTGGAAAAATGGTAGCTCTGTATTTAATTCAGTAGTGTAAGAACGTGGGCAAATGTTTTCATTGAGTAAGTAAGTCATCCAGTGTTTAAAAAGATGGTTTCATGTTATAGTGTATGCTTACCTCTGATTGAAATTTGAATCTCATTTAGACTTCAGTTGATCAATTCATGTGACTTCATTCATTCGATTCTAATACCGCTTCATATTGAGTTTGGATAAGGACTTTGTTAGTTTAAGCAGCTGGTGCCTTTGGGTCCAGACTTAAAGTATAATGTCGTGGAGGCGTTTTTTATTATACATGAGGGCAATAATGTAAACAGCTTCGTTTAAAATGAAACACTACATTTACATGGTGTAAACTTAACATTTGGACCTCTGTCTATAATAACGATAAACCGCACCTGATAGATGTTAGCTTTTTAAAGATAGACGTCTGTAGTATTAAAAGATTCTTTTTTGGTAGAGCGAACTAAAAGCGTCAATATTGATGTCTGTCACAACATTTAAATGCGCATATTTAAGCAGAACTAGTGTAGATCATTTTTTATTGTGAGGTAGATTGACATAAAGTGAATACAGAAGGAAAACATATAGATGTTATTTAACAACCCGTACAATTTCATACATTTCAAATATGTATATAAAACTAATCCCTTAAGCAGTGATAACATTGACGTTGACAATACCCAAGAAATACGACATCTTTTATGTGTAAGTTGTCAAAAAGTGAAATATTGGCAATAAAAAGCAAACCGATATCTAAGGAATACAAAGCTGACAAGCAATATTAAAATTACCCACATCATCTTACTCTTCTGACATTCATCTCTTATACTTATTTCTACTGGTATTTTGAATGATTCAAGCGCTTGCATATTTTGACGAGCCAGTAAGATCTATTTTCATAAGATTTCCATAAGAGCGCTCCTTCTGTATAAAATGCATTGAACAAACTGAATCATGTCTCAGAGGCGTTCCTAAATGTACAGAAAACCTGTTTCGTACACAATGTCATATTAAAGACCAGTTATAACTTCCTAACGAATATTGATAGGATGGATGATACCAGATATCGCATTTTACTGGAATTCTTAAACATTATTGGTTTATTAAAACATTGTTTAATGTATTCAGGCATCACGACTTAAAAATTACACACAATCCTGTAAGAATTAAAACAAGTCATAACAACTCTATGTTGTACGAATTTGGCAACTCAATGTTTTTACAAGTACTGTCTGAAATCCATAATGTATTTAACATTTTTATTTTATCTCACTGTACAAAAAGTTATAAATGGTTTAAGATCCATGTAAATTAAAGTGAATAAAGAAAAGTTACAACATCACTAGCGCACTACTGGAGCAGATGCTTAACTAGATGCTTGTACTTATATAATATATGTAAAGAAGTTACATACAAATAAATCAAAAGGACAAGGAGACTAACTTCTTTCTACATGTATAGCTTTTTAAGATTATACAATTTAAATGTACAGAGAACATATAAGTCGTATATGAAACAGACGTTAGTGTTAAGCAATACGATATATTTCATTCGTATAGCCATCTAAAGAGCTCTCCAGAAATGTTACTGGTTTCTTTGATTGTGCTCACTTGTTGATTCTGTACATCTGCGATTTTGCTTAAAGTTAATGGGTTGATATGGCGTCATAGCTTTTTACACGTAGTCACAAAAGTCCTCGGAGTTTACCATGAATCTCGAAAACAGTATTTCTTTAATTGACAACATTATTTCTATGTCATCAAACACGTAATTGTCATTTAGTTTCAAAGGCTTTAATCGTGTGAATATATAATGATAAATTATTGTATTTGCAATTAAAATATTATAAGTATTTAAATAATTTTTGGATCACTCTGCTCTGCTGACTGACCTTTGCATTCGAAAATATGTGCTTCTTCTCTTCCTTTGTTGTCATGTCTCGTTTCTTTCAGGTTTCTTTGTTTACATTTTATATCTAACTTACAAATGCATGTACTTCTGTCTGCTGTCACATTCAATATATGGTAGGCTTCTCAAAGCACTTATTCATATATTTGTATTATAAATTTTATTTATATTTTTCAGTGTTCTCTAAGTTTGACCGACAGCCTTTGGTTCCCAGATTCTACCATACACCAACCAATGTAACGTACGAGGAAGGGGGTCTAGCAATCCTATACTGCTCAGTCGAAAACCTTGGAACAAAAACGGTGTGTTTGCTGTTTCTGTCAAATAGAATTTATCTCATTTGTCTCATACCCCATTTAAAAGATAAGTATTAGGACTCGTTGCTGTTTGCGTACTTAATTAAATGTTCAACAAAATAAAATACTCAATTTATCGTTTTCTTTTTTAAACCACAAAAACAAGTTTATCCAGTAAGTTTACTTTTAAACGATCTTTCTGAAATATCAGCATATTTTTTACAAATCTAAAGTCAGCAAATTCTGCGCATCATCAATCTGCTGAAAACCTATTTAAAGAAATCTCTTTACAGGAAACGCTGTATCAACATAAAAAAACAAGACCAACATGTCAACGTCTATGCGAAATTGCATAGTTTTTCCTCGATGACGGCGTTAACAGAATTGTAGATACAAAATATGGTTTCTTCTTGATTAGATGTGGGCTTATATGACTTCGTATCCGTAATTCAAGACTATAAAATGGTACGGTAGTTTATAGTTTCACTTGACAAACGATGTGCTTACTCTTTACATAGAAGATTTTTTTCCAGGTTATTTGGCGCAAACAGCCGCATAATGTACCGATAACAGTCGGTGAACAACGGTTTATAGAGATAGATCGTTTTAACCTGAATCACCAGCCTCATAAAGACCAGTGGAATCTTCTCATTAAAAACGTTCAAATATCAGATGCCGGGACATACGAATGCCAAGTCAGTGCAAAGTCAAGCAAATTGAGACGAAATATAACACTCAATGTCATAAGTAAGTGAATCTAGCACTTTAAAAATAAAGGGAAATATCAATGAAATTTGATTATATATTTGCTTTTGTAACGTTTAATTATATTGGAGTAAATGAAGCAAATTGCTTATGCCTTCTGATAAACAATGGTGTAACCAGTCGATAATGTGAGATTTGGTTGTATTTCCATGACGCTTTAATAATTCTGCCATATCTAAGTTCTAATTGTAAAATGGTGTATTGCCAGTCAGATCCATGTATTCAGATTCATATTCAAAAATAAAAAAAAACATGTTGTTTTTTCTAGAGCCAACGTACACAAGAAAGCCTGGTAAGTTTGTATGCTTCTTTTTATACGTATTGTATTTCATTACGAATATTTACACAGTTATTTTTTTCTTTACACAAGATTTGTTAGGACTACAACCTATAATTACATACAAGACCTTCAATAAAAAATGGCATAAATTACAGGGAGTGACGTAAGTCTAACAATATGAATATATGTAGCTTTAAGATAATAATGCTATAAACAATAAATGGGAACTGCTTAATCAATTGAATTGAATTTCTTAATACATTTACTAGGAACGTTAATAAAATTTATATGTTCATCTTGAATTCCGTGGTTGAAAGTAAATCTCTCATGCTGTTGTTCACAAAAACCAAGTTTAGCTTTGTGTACGATTATGAAAATTAATCAGTATTTTTTTCTGTCTATATTTCACCTTTGAAACATTTTAACAATCTGTTATTCAGTTTTTACAACAAGGGTTATAAGTTTTTGCCAATTTTCCGTTGATGCAAATAAATAGATTTACAAATTACGAAGGTTACTTTGTTCTTGTATATGCTGTTGTTCAGAAATCGCAATTAATCAGTATTTTTCTTTATTTTACCTTTGAAGCATTTTAACAATCTGTTATTCAGTTTTTACTAACAAGGGTTATATGTTTTTGCCAATTTTCCGTTGATGCAAATAAAACGATTTGCAAATTACGAAGGTAACTTTGTTCTTGTTCATGCTTATTTTTCAGAAATCGCAATAACCGGGACAAGGTTTGTAGAAAAAGATGCTGAAATTCACTTGACATGCAACGCGTCTGGAACGGACACTCCCTTAGACAAAATAGATTGGTTTAAAGATGGTAAATATTTTTCAATCATTAAACATTTAATGACCACATTATTTCGTGTATTTTAGTTATAAATCTCCTTAGCTACAAAGTACAAGGTACGCATGCAAAAGACTAGTATTTGAAACGCGATGCAATAAAGTCATAATGAAAAAATGTCCACGGCGCGTTTAAGATGAGACTTAATGCTTTAAATAAGTTTTGTTAGAAATTAATTATTAAAAGGTGTACAGCAAGACATCAAACTCTGTATTTAAATGCGATGATTGAAGGATGCATTTTCTTTCAGATACCAAATGTCATTTTTCTTTCTTATGTTACTGTTTTAAGGCTATGAAAAAAGTACACATTATTTTTGGCATAACCTGTGCCAGCTTTCTGTGATCTTGCCGAGTCTTACTTTAAACTCGTCTATTAAACAGGGAATGTTCTGTTGAAGAAGCAGCGCGACGATATCCATTTTGAGGATCATAAATATATCACCAACAACACCATAGTCAGCTCATTGTCCATAGAGAGAGCTAAAGTGAATGATACAGGCACGTACGTGTGTCGGACATCTTGGCTGCTAACTACAGGATTCCGAGTTCACGTCCTAAATGGTGAGATATGCTCTACACTGCTCCAAACAACTACCTTGTTCGTCGACGTTTTAGCTTTTTCTTATTACTTCACTTAGAATCAACAGAGCTCAAGAAATATGTAAATACATGATCGGGGTAAATGAGTTTCGATCCTAATGCCTGCATTGATCATCTATTTACAGAGATGGTTGTATTAGTGTTGATGAACTGAAACAAATAGTTGCAAAGACTGTGAAACGGTTAACAGATGTCAACGTCGATATTTTCAGTAGAAATGACGCGATCGGCAATTATAAACGCATACAGAAAAAGTAGCCGATTAAGACTAAATTTGTCTTCTGATTTAGTACAGATTTTAGGCTGAAACGTTATTGATAAAACAGGTCTCAACAAATTTTCATTTAAATAAAATTAATTTATAGTTACTGTTAACATCCGAACAACTATATGATATCATTTTATCATTATCTCAAGATTGTTACGTGTATTTTCCAGCATGAACCATTGGCCTTTCGTATTGATTATTATAGCGACGTCCAAGTGTTTGATGGAAGAACCTTAGACAAATATCTGGGTTAACCCCCGTCGCACCGCAGGTCAGCTGGAAGACCTTCCCTCATTAAAGCCTCCGCAACGAACGGGATTCGAACCCATGCAATGAAAGGCTTAGATTTGGTACTTTACTTCCATCCAAACAAGAACAGTCTTCTACAGTCAATTCTACTTCTCCCATGGCGATTTGCCTCTTACTTTCAAATATATATTTTTTGTGAGGTGTTTCAAAGTATTTTGCATAGCTGCTCTAATAAGTGTTACACATATTTCCTTGCCAGAATACTATGTGGACGTCATTAATTACGTCAATATTTTAACGACTTCATTTCCTAAATACAAGTAGACGTTATAACCTAGCCAGTTTTGTTTTAAACTGATCTTTCTTTCTCAGTTTGTTTTTGACAAATTCCTAGAAAGTGCAAAGTATGAGCTCTGTTAACTATTTTAAGGACCCTTCGTTCCCATGACCGAATGACTTTTCCAAAGCGGTAAATGTTAGGTTTGCTCTATTTTCTTCAATGTCATGCATCAGTAGATATTTCCAGATTTACATTTAACTGACATGGTTATACATTTGTTTTGTGCATTTTTATATTAAATATACGTTCCAATGCTTATTGGATTTTGCCATTTTTCAAATTGGTAAACCCACGTCCTGAACATATGGTGTCTAAATATTCTGAATAAAAGAAGAATACAGCATGTATAAGATAAATATTTAGATAAAAACATTAATACCATTCTTTCCTATATTTCGCAGCAGGAACATTTAACGTTAAACGTGGTAAGTACTCAACCGTCTGAATTAATCGTTTGTGCTCTGATCTGTTTTGTGTAAAATGGCGATAATTAATACCGCATTATCTTTCTCATTCAATTTAATTAATGTTAACAAAATTTTGCTAAGGATGTTTGATCCCTAATTATATATTCTCTAACCATATAAAAAAACTTGATAAAGTTTGTATTATATGTTAAGCACACGTGTATACACTGGGCTTTGTTTTAAGTTGGATGGAATACAAACATTTAGAATAATATCATTTGATGCTTCTTTTCTTCTTCAGAATTCGACGCGTTTTCAATGGCAACCGGTCATGCAGCAAAGAGTGAAGGAGACACCTTAAACAGTTGTATAGTTATGAACAGCATAGCAACGTTATTGGTGTGTATTCATTCACGTTACCTTTATACAAAGGGATTAGTTTGAGGAAAATAAAAACAAACCTAGTTGGATATTGTATATGTAGGGTGATCAGTTGATCTGCTGTTAAGCTGTTTTTGATAAAACCATATCAAAGACAAAGATAAATGTCAGGTTGTGAAACAAAGCCAATGCTCTGAAGTTAGTGTGCTCATTGCAATTCGGTGGAGGAAGTGCCACTCTTTTGAGTCATACTATGGCGATTGTAATACTAACAGTAGCTTAGTAATATAATGTCACACTGTTACTGTTATAAAAGGTGTTAATTGGCGGGAGTGACCTTTAAATTTTAAGTATCATACTGTCAAATCTTAACTGACAGTAAATATAAACAGAGGGGAGTTATTTACACAAGGGTTAAAGTCCTACAATGTGACTTTTACATTCTGATATGCGATCATGTTCAAGAATTGACAAAAGTTATGCTCTGACGTAATTCGTACAGATAACTTACCTGGCGCTCAGTGTTTACTATATTTACTAATTCAAACGTTTGCAAGAAAGGCAAGAATGAAATTACTATATGGTTGTATTTAATGAGTTTTTTTTAAAAGAAGAAGGGTTCTGAAATCGGATATTTGTGGATGTGTATCACATAAACTTGGACTTTAGAATTCTTGAATGTGCTTGACAATGATTTTCATAAAAGAGTGTTTGTAAGTGTTATTACCATTGTAATGACTATTTTTCATAATAATAATGTGCCTTCTATATTTTACTGTTTCTATTTGTATCAAATGTCTTTGAAAACCCAAATTAAAAAATCATATCAGAAAACACAATTTTAAAAAAGATAATCGAACAAAACATGTGTATACTGTGTTAACAATGCATATTATATTATGAAAGAGTGGATACTAGACGCATGACTTTTAAAATTTTAGTGTAAAAATAAATTTGGTAGTTTATATGCTTAGAATAAGAACTTATAAACAGCTGAAGAAGTGGTTAGAATTTGTTTCATTAAATTAAATAAGATCGATACAAACGTTTTCTAACGTTTAATTTCATATATATTAATCTGTGTATATCTTTATATCAAGTATATGTTGTTATTTGTATATATTACGATTTGCTCATTTACTATCGAAATAAAAACCGTTAAACATATTTTGTTTTGTAAATGGGCTTATAAAATCATTCACAATCGCGAATATAGAATTGTAATAGAGTTACACTACTCTTTCCCTGAACCTTTTATTGGTTATATGCAGCAGTTGAAAAATACTGTATTACAAGAGATCAACCCATAATTTCAAAGAAAATATCAGTTGTAAGAAAACTGTTTCCTTAAATTTCAAATTGGTAGCTAAAAAGGGACAAAAACGAAGAACAAATTATACAATTTCATGTAAAAAATCTTCGATTTAAATCTACTAATGAACGAAAATTGAGAAATATTGCGTTCAAACATAAATCAGAATTACCGTATTGTTGTACTGGATCAATACCTAGCCGGAAACTACCAAACTGTAGATGTAAAGTCTGAATTAAACGTAAACAGTTAAAGGCTCTTTTAGAAGGTTCAGCTGTTGACATTTTATTATTTCCACTATTATTGCCGATTTAAGATAAACATGACACAAAACATTAACATAATGTTTTTCTTTACAGTGTAAAGTTTGATGTCAGGTAAAACTTCTTAAACATGGCTGAAAACAATTATATATAGATGTTTTTAGCAAATTTTTACAGTTATGGTTTTGTGGCATTAAAAGGATTAAAGAAAATATCTGGTAATATTTTGCGATATTATATTCAGACCTACTGAATCTTGGCATAAATGAGTATTTTCTATTATAGAATAAATGTCAAACTTGGTAAAAAAGATAAAATGTTCATTAGTGTATTAAAATAAATATCGTTCAGTCGACGTTTTGTCTACAAAATTTACAGATGGTCCAAAGCCGATGCGATTTACTTAAATCCAGTAAGACATTAAAATAACACAGAGAAAAATATATTAAATATTTGTAAGAACTAAATAACTAAATAACAAAAAAACAACAACAAAAAAACAGAAAACAAAACAAACAGACTACCTACCTACCTACCTACCTACCTACCTACCCACCTACGTACCTAACTAACTAACTAACTAACTAACTAACTAACTAACTAACTAACTAACTAACTAACTAACTAACTAACTAACTAACTAACTAACTAACTAACTAACTAACTAACTAACTACATGTAACTAACTAACAACATGTAACTAACTAATTTACTTACTAACTAACTAACTGACTGACTAAATTACTAACTAACTAGATAGATAGATAGATAGATAGATAGATAGATAGATAGATAGATAGATAGATAGATAGATAGATAGATAGATAGATAGATAAAAAGATAGATAGATAGATAGATAGATAGATAGATAGATTAGATAGATAGATAGATAGATAGATAGATAGATAGATAGATAGATAGATAGATAGATAGATAGATAGATAGATAGATAGATAGATAGATAGATAGATAGATAGATAGACATTGTTGCATACTGCTCTCTTCAATGTTTGCTACGTATTGTCAAGTTAATTTCGTAAATAACATTTATAACTGTGTTGAGTGATATAACACGTGTTTAAATTATTAAACTCTACATATACTCACATTTGGCTCCATCCGAAAATAAACAGTAAAGATCGTATTTTATTACCAAGTTGGGACACAGCCAACGAATAATTTGTTTGAAAGCTTTCAGTTGATTAAACTTAATTATCTTTTGCATTAAGTTATAATTATTTGCTTTGATAACCTCTGTAGTTGCGCAGTTAATTAAAGGAGAAACGTTATCTGCGTGTACGACATGCAGCCATAATTAAAAATGACAAATCGACAACTCGCATAGAAAAGCAAGGTTAACAGGAGTATCGGCTAAAGTAACTTCATCTTTTGTTTTATCTGTACCGTTTCTTGAAGTTGTGTTTAGTTGGGGCAGTCAGCATGCAACGCTGTATTCTAATTATTAAGATGTACTATGGAACTAAATTTTGAACATTGTTTTCATTAAATGTGGAAATTCAGAGTAATTCGGAGAGCCATCAAAATCAAATACGATAGTCGTATCTTTGTAATGCAGTCGCACATTGCAATGCAATCAGGTTTTCAATATAAGTTATTATTGTCGTTACACCAGAACCATCCCATGACGAGGGGTCACTTATAAACAAAATCCTTGACTGACAGATCATACTTATACATATTCTACAGCATTTAAGTTTCCTTTGCTTAAGACATGCAGATCTACTTGGACGATTACTACTTTTCAATTATTAATGTAGTAATTATTTTTTATAAGACACACTTAAATAAGCTAAAATTATATCATATTTAATTTACACAAAACACAATATGAAATTAAAGGTTGGGAACAATTGACTAAAAGGCAAATGAAATGGATCATTAATGTCGTGTTTTGATAAAAACAACACAACTAATTATGACACAGATCATTAAGGTAAAATTCTAAATTTGATCGTTCGATACAAAACATACCTGTCAACTCATTGTTTGACAAAACCAGTTTCGTCAGTCAAAGCGGGAATTTATTGTAATATTACAGAATATCGACAGATTGGTCGAATTTCGAGTGATTAGTCCAATGTCTTTTGTTTCACCTGCTAAAATCTAACAAAACCTTTACAATTTAATACAATTTAATACAAAACAATTTAATAAAATGTAAATAATAAAGACAAACATACATGTTATTGCTCCTCTTATGTACAGCACCTATCTAGCATCACGCATTGGTGTCTGGTAATGACGTAAATGAATGATATGTATTTGTTCTGACTTAAAACGGAATGTATTTTGTATAGTTGTATAAAATGCTATGGAATATGATCATGATACATCCAACATGGATGAATGCAGTAAGTTATGGTCGCTCAAATTATCCTACAGGCACTATAGAAGTATACATTTGTTCACAAATGATTTAAATACATGTGGAAAAATGGATGAACAGAAGAAAGATGAGAGATGATAAAGTTGTTTCAGTATCATTTGTTAAGGACATTGTAATCCTTTAAACATAAACATTAAGGAGATTTCATAATTTTAGACTAAAATACCATATATAAAGACATTTTATCGACCGAAACAAATAGGACATAGCAAAAGTATTGAAGGGTAACATAAATGCAACCGGCTGCAATAGCTCAGGGGGTAGAGCGTCGGCTTGCGGATCGGGAAGTCGTGGGTTCAAACTCCGGCCAGGTCAAACCAAAGACTTTAAAGTTGGTATTAGTGGTTTCCCTCCTAACGCTCAGGGCTAAGGGGGCAGCATTACGCCTGACTCGTCGGTGTCAGTATAATGGACTGGCCGGGTTCAGTCCCAGGGCACCTCATAAGTGCCCCTGTGCTTTAATGAAAGAAATGTCGTCACACAGTATCGCCGAAAATGCCGGCTAATCCCATCCCATAAATACCTGTACAATGTATCTAAAACTTTGACTCGGTCCTTTTAAAGGATATGTTTTGCTCATGACTGCTGCTGACGACTCTGATGATGGTGCAACAAAACAAAGTAATCCAATTGACATGACACCTTTAAGGCATCCATGATGCGTCTGATATGGTCACAAAGCCTATGGGATTGCCCGATAGACCATGTATGTAAATAATATGTTAGAAGAAGGTCAATAACAAAATTCTAACACTAATCTTAATTTCACTCCAAAACTACTGACTGTATTTGCCCTATTATTATAGTTTATCACCAACCAAGCCATATAGTCACAAACCAGACAATATTATTTGCTAGTTTATATAAATGATATGGAAACATAAATGAAAGAGAAGAAAAAAAGGCAGTCGTTTTGTTGCAAATCTAAGATTAATTATGAATCGATACCATTTTATATTTAAGATTTGTTTCTATCATCAACAAAAAGAAATAAAAAAAACAACAACACAAAAACAATAACAAAACAAACGAACAAACAAACAAAACAAAACAAAACAAAGTAAAGAAACAATAACAAACAACAAACAAAAACACCCAATATTCTCTAATTTATATCCTTACAAAATCTTAAGCGTTAAAGTGCATGCTTCTGAATACTTCTCCAAGAGAACGTGTAATATTGCTATTTTATCCCACCATCTCTGTAAATATCGGTTGATATAACCCGTGTAAAAAAGATGAGCTTTATCAAACGATATTCGCGCACCTGCTCTAAGCCGGACTACTTTAGTGACGAAACGATCAGGAATGTTTACGAGAACGAAACTCATTTATCCCGTAATTATGCTTGTGGTCACCCCTAAAATGTCCATAATATAAAGATTGGTTAAATAGAGCAAAAGAGGCTATTAAAAAGGGATCAGAACGGTTTCGATCTCTGTCCTGCAGGATTGAAAACTTAAGTAGCAGCGTCTTAACCGACTGAGCTAACCGGACAGTTGATAGTTACACTCCGAAGTTTTAGTTAAAACAATGATTTATAAAATTAAAAAAAAAATATCAGAAAAATGAAACAACATGTATTACAGGAACATGATTCAAATTGTTTAGTAATTGTAATAAAATCAATAAAAGTACGAATTTGTATTTATTTGAATTTGTCTGCAAAAATAAAAACAAATGTCGAAATGTCAGATCATGCGAGTCACTGTTGTTTTGATATTATTTAGTGTGAATTGAAAGCATGTGATGAACAATCGTGTTAAAACCTATGCAGTGTTGAAGAGATGAGCTACGAGGATTTCGAGGCAAAATCTGGCTTTAATCCGAACATCTTTGAGAAGGAAATTGATCTTGAATCTGTGGTGACTGTCTCTGATTGCAATCATCTGCCTAATCATAGGACAGACCCTGATGATCAAATGTCGTTAGATGATGAACATTAAAATGGTTAAGATAGAACTCGATCTTTAGTCGAACTAAATACAGCTGACTGCACAGATCTGGACAAATGTGCTAAAAATCACAGTTTCTAGACGTAAACGTGAACACCAACCCACCACCTCCAATCCCAACACTTCTCCAAATTTCGCAAGTCAACCTGTCAAAAACACAACTATCTTCGAAATTTTAAAGTGCTATATTCAATGTTCATAATTTCAATGTCATCAACAATTAAAATCCATGAGCTACTGTTTGTTACATCCACAAACACACACAAACCTCGAATGTAATTCGCGTTTCTTAGTGCAAGTGCGTAGCAACTTTAATGTCACACGGCATTGACATTACACACAACATGTATCACTTTACACGAGGGTGTGATTTTTGTTGTTCTTTTTTTCTAATTATTTTTAGTTTAAGTAATCAATAAAATTAATACCTTATGTATAGCGCAAATAAAATAAAAGAAATAACATGTTTATTGTCTTATTTTTTTTATTGTAAAATAGAATTATTTCTTATAGCCGAATTATTCTATTGCTCGCGCATGAATTTCGTGTATTGCATTGGAATGGCAGATCATGTAAGGAAGGGGCAGTAGCGGTAAACTTATTTTTTTCCTTTAAAAAAACTGTTGATGGTGAGATAAAAAGAATACCAGGTTAGTGTTGATATAGATAAATGTTATCATGCTAAGGAAACATTTATCGATATCAACACTAACCTGGTATTCTCTATATACATGCTAGAATTGTAGAAACTTAAGTGGAGGTCTCTGTCTTGGCTTTTGCCACCTAGTTCAATTTTCTCCAATTAAAGATAATGAGCTCTACATCTTTGCCAAATATCTAACATAAAGAGACGTAATTTTCCGTGAGTAGACGAAGTATGTTGCAAGAAGACCTCCCGCACTTATTATGAAGTGAGTACTATAATATTCAGTCTTATATTCATAAATATACAAACGCCTCATGTAGAGCTCTCTCAAATTATGCATGTATCTAACTCTTGCTCATTCATGGTCTTTGTACAATGTATGCATTAAATTGGCGACATTCTATCTTCGAGCATTAAGAGTCACCCAATGGTGAGCATGTATGGGCAATACTTACACCCTTATTCATAAACAAGATCGGTGTTCCCTTAGAGTTGCGTCGTCTTCACTGTAATAACAAGCAGTTGCCTATAATTTTGTCATCGTACAATGTCAAATTCGACCTTAAATAAAAACAATCATGATGCAAATCCTGTTAGCCAAACTTAAGCAAATACGAGTAACTGTTATTTCATGTATAACTAACAGGTAATGGTAAATTATGATAATTATGAGAATACCAAACTTAAATGTGAGACAAAAACGAGTAAAGTTGAAGAAAACATGGTTTTAATACATTAATTGTAAACGCATCGTCGTAAACATTATGTGTAAATATTGTTCACTGATATTTGACATTTTTACAACTTACTGCTACTTATATAACTTGTGCTTGTAATGATATAATTTAGCTATTTAAGTATTACTTTTATATAATTGATAAATGGCGCGAGTTAAAATCCTCTAACACTAACCCAGAGAATAAAACAACCACTGTTGTATACGCTTTTACATATAGACAAAGGCCATTTTTTTATATATCCATCGAATACTGAAGATATATGTATTTAATTTGATGTATATACACTTTGACCAATAGCGCTCTAAGACACCCATTTACATTTTAATCTTAAATCAACTGACCTGCACGTTTCATAGAAGCAAGCATTGATACACATACATGTTATATATATGTAACTGAAACAGTACAAAGTGGGCGCTGGAATTACATGGAGGACATAGAGGTTTAGAGCTCAACCATCATAGCATCTGTCGCAGGTGGCGTAAAGTAGGTAATGATCGGTTTTAGGCTTTTGCCATTTTAGTACAACAGATTAGTCCTACAAATACATGTAGTACTTTACACTATAAAAGGTTAAATTTGGATGCCATACAAAGAGGTGTAAAATATATTTTTATGACATGATACCCCATTAGTCACAGTATTATAATAAAATATAATTGATTTATTTAATTCGTTTTGCTAATAATTTTATTTATAGAAATCTTTAAAAATTAAAATTACAATCAAGTAGTAACTGGCATTGTGCTTACCAAAATGTAAATAATTTCAATATGTAACTACTTCTACAGTTAATTATGATATTATAATTATTATTATTATTATTATTATTATTATTATTATTATTTTATTATTATTATTATTATATAATTATTATTATTATATTTCTTAGATTAAATTATCAGAAACCAAAGATCCAATCCTATTACTGATAATTTAAAGCTATGTAGTCATGTACATAAACAGTACGCCATTGAGGATTAACACAGCCTTATAAGACAAGTCCTATGTCAGTCTATGCTAAGTTCTATTTTTTGAAATTCTCCTCAAAAGCCTTTACAGGTAAGTACTTAAGCTTTGCTTTTAAAACTTAGCCGAGAAATTGGAAAAAGCCATTACATATAGTACATACCTTTGTACCCTGAAACTTAGAAGAGGAATTAATAATAAGTTCTTTCAGCAATTGTTTTTACAGAACATACTTCTATAACATTAACCTGATCAAAATATATTTGGATCTGAACCTGTACGAAGTTGTTTTAACGGGTTTCCATCATACACACAGTAATACGCGGAGTGGTTTTTCTTGAAATTGCTATAAAATACTATAATGGCCCAACCGGTATTGACATAATCGGTAAAAACAAGTTTATGATAAACACGACCTTGACAATATTTTCTAATTAAATAAACGGCCTTATACAAATTTAATATTCAGAAGACCGTGTCCAATCCATAAAATCATGGAAATATATTAAATAAAACAAAGATGTACATGAAGTATAATAGCGCCTTACATCTACTGATTATGCATTAAGTTACATCAAGCATCAAGTACCATCAAGTAAATATTTAAATGACGAATTGGTGAGTCTTTTAATCAATTACATGTACATTTGATATCTTTCAAGGAAAAGGCCCGGAGAAATACATTTATTAATAATGGAATTAGTTTTTAAGTTTGATATTATGAACTATAACAGTATTTAAACAAATCGGACTTTATGTCGACCCGACCTGTAAACGTTTCATCAATACATATCCATAATGAAAGTTGCGGAAACGTTCCGCGCTAATGATATTTTTTTTACTGATAAACATAGTCTTCGGTTCGATTATTGTATCAGTTTGTAATTGTTTTTGTTTCTGTTCTTGTATATTTTTGTAATCCATCAAATCAGATGCCAAGGAACACGTTTACTGATGCAACATCAGTGCACAGAACGTTTACAACATACAGTTATCCGGACACGATATCCATGTGTATCAGATATAGTGCTGGCTGTACTGTGTATAGTATGGCGTGAACAACTGACATGATACCCCACTAGTCACATTATCACATCTCCGGGCTGATCAGTCGCGAAACTATCATTGTGTTAGCTTGGACGTTAGCAAATGATCTATCCTACTCTCCTTTTGAATGACTTCGGTATTTCTCGACCCGAGATTGAAATCGGTGCGACCCGTAATTACAGTCGATGCACTACCAGGTCTGTATTAACAGCAACTAACATTGGTATTCTATAGTTTGCAAAGAAACGAAAATACAAAATCGTATCACATTCAGGTTAAGCATCTTGCTTAACAAAAACACAGAAAAAAACAATTAAATCATATTCCCCCATATTAGCTAGGACCTTACTGAGAATGTTAATAGAAACCTAGTCAAGCTTACTCTAGAAGATGTTGTGTAAAAAGAAAACTAAGCATTCTTTCTCTCAATAATTAAAGTAAAAACATAAAAAGACACACACTTATAAGACAATCTTGTTTAATGTCGAGAAGTACAAGGAAAAATGATCTTTGTTCTCTTAAAGGAAACGTTATATCTTATTGTACCTTTTTTAATATTGTATTGGTTTTTTGTAGAAATTGCACCATAAAATTCCAGACTTTTCACACAATATGATATATAATAAGCAATTATGCACGAGCATTAAAAGGCTGCGTGATGTTCACTTTTTCTCCAATAAGAATATATGTTTTCTCCAAGTCGCGCTTAATATTTCTACATTCGTTAGCGCCAAAGGTTAGTCTTAGTATCGCAAGTCCAAAAAAGCGGCATTATCCAGAGCGGCGTCTCTTATGGAAAACAACTTTTATAGAAACAATACTGTAGCCAGACAATAACTGGAAATTGCAGCTGTTCGTTAAGACGTTTTTGTAGCGGTCAAAAGTGTAGTTTGCAAAACTTCAAGCATGGATGCAGAAGTTGTAAGGGATTCAAAGCTGTTTGACGAGGTCTAATTTAAAAGAAATACCCAAATATAGCGATGTAAATAACGCAGATAGCATATGGACTAGATATGATCCTCCTAGCAGAGTTATATTAGTTATAATTATAATTACTCTCACACTTTTGTGTAATAAACTAACAGTGTAATTGATGTTATTTTCAAGCATATATGCATCTTGTTTTAACTTCTTGTCTGCGTAGCCTTTGATGTCGCGCATCCGTGATCTTTTTTGCTGATGATATGGTCCTTTTCCTGTGTTGATCCCCGAGTATGCAACATAGGTAACGATACATTGTCATTGCAAGTTTAGTTACGACGGATGTCCCATTCAAATTGTTCTTGTAACATTGATATATGCAACATATTAATATAAACTTCTACTGCAATAGAAAGTAATTGCAAGTACAACATGTGCACCATAAAGTACTCAGACATGTAATCATTTTATAATGCAGTCCAACAAATAAATAAACGACATAGATTGTATACTACAATTATGCACGCATTATTTTGATCATTTAGGAAAAATACTTTTACGAATATTTTAAAACGAAGCACTTAGCTAAATTAATGAGGCGTTAATAATTTTTACTTGATATCGATAGGTATTTTTTAAGTTGTTACTATGATATAACAGTAGCGTAATGGGTATGGGTATGTGCGAATGACAATTTATGTTATTAAAAGTTATAAATCGGTACATACTCTATTAATTTCTGGTTGCTAGTATTGCCAACTCGCACATGAACCCTAAATAATCTCAAAATACCATGTTTTTATTTCAATTTTTGATACTTATTCCTGAGTTTGATATTTGTATGTACTAAGGTTTTCCATTACATGTTGTAGTATTTTAGCCTAGTACGTATACGATTGTCAAATTGTACAGCAATAATTAAAAGAAACACATGACATCAACAGGTGCTTGGTGCCGTCATTAAATAAGTAAATTAAAATTAAGATCAACCAACACATCTGTAATCCGATTATTATATTACGTTTAACAATATTCGCATAAAAGCGCAAAAATGCATATTTTCTTATATATCACGCAAACACAAATAATTTGATAAGTACAATATGGCCGAGTCATAAACATTGACATTTATGAAATATCGCGGCTAACTACCTCTATTATCTCTTCGTAGGTTAACAAACGAATACCGTTTATCCGATTTAAAATTTCGACAGAAAAGTTGTCTTTATAAGACTGCAAATGTATAGGAAAATCTGATCTGACTAGGAAACGGGATATAGGTCAATACATTTTGTTGCTGTCAGTCCAAGTTGAGAAGAGTTCACAGCAAATCCTACTCTTGAGACTAGGCCTATAATATAAACATTTTAAATAACATCACAGAAAGTGTACGGGAATGGAAAGCCAACAATACTAATATACATAGTTCGCCAAATGTGTGAGTGGTATATACACGGCTCTAAATGGTAGGTTATGCATTCGAGTTTAGTAACTAGGTCCTCATTGTTTCGGTTTATGTTGCTTTTTATGCAAATACAAAAAGAAAGAAGTTAATAAATCACCAACGTTGTTCATTTTTAGAGTGCCTTCTTAAAAAGTTATTAAAACGCACATGCCGTGTTGTCAGATTTAATTGTAACTTATTTTAATATCAGTTTGGCTTGCGTTTCTATTTTAAAACTGTTTATACTGTGTTAGTTACTCAGCATTTTGGTTGTTTTTTATTGTTTATTTTTTCACTAAGAGAACAAAGTAAAATATCCGAAAGTCGCGATTTCTACTACCATAGACATTGTAATTTACTTAATCTCTCTATAGTTTTTATATGTTTAAATTGTGTGTTTTTTCTTTCAACAATAAACGTACTTTTATCCCATTTAACTCACATGAAAGCATAACTATAGCTGACTGATGTATATCGGCTAATGTCTTTCACAACAGACCCTCCTAAGGGAGAAATGTTTTCTGAGTTACAGTCCCTTTATATTTCTAGTCGATCACATTAGCTGCAGTATATTCAGACTGCATGCAAGCAGTCTTTGTTTCGAAGGTAACGTCCATGTTTAGGTCATAGACCTAAATAAGACACAACCTTATTTTCAAAGGCCACATTTGTATATATATCAGAATAAATACATCAAACATTACTTTCTCAAGTGCCTTATAATCGCAGAGTTTTGGCAATGCTTAAGAGACAGATATATGTGTTTCGATTAAGTAAAAATAGCGTATTATTTCTGCTTTGCAGTTTAAAAACTCTATACTAAGACCATTTCTACCTGCATACAAGACAGCAGTGTGATCATTCTTTCTTATTCGTTGAACAGTACCTCCAAACCTTGCAACAGGAAAAGGAAGAAAATATAACTAGTACATGTGATATAATCAACATATGTACAAAATAAGCAGTAGATAAAAGCATCGGTAGCCTAACATTTCCAAATAAAAGTGTAGAAATAAAACATGCCCAAGCGATGACGTAAAATAAGAACAAGTAACTGACGTCGTATGATAAAAATGCCCTGACGTCATACTAGTTGTGTCAAAATGTAAAATTAAGAAAAAATTAAAACCAACAACAAATAACAACAAGAAGACAACAACATCAACAAAACACAAAACAACAAGAAAAAACCCAAGCAAAAAAAACCCAAAAAGAAAACAAAAACAAAAAACTAAACACACACACACACACACACACACACACACACACACACACACACACACACACACACACACACACACACACACACACACACACACGCACGCACGCACACACACACACACACACATACATACACACACCGACGCATACAGGTACACACAACACACACACACACACACACACACACACACACACACACACACACACACACACACACACACACACACACACACACACACACACACATGAAGAAAACAATCGACTTTTAAAAAACAACCCAAAACATCAAAACAAATTGTAGTATTGTGAGGAGTTAATAGGTAATGAGATTTAAATATAATGTTATAAGAAAGGTAAGATTTATCGGCAATTGGCACATTCTATAATCACAATGTTATCTCTACTGTGCTATATCACGTAAACGGCATGGAGACGGCTCATGTTGTGGATTGTCTCACCTATATAGGGCACGACTGGAGAAATGAAGAGACATAAATCCAACAGCGACTGTCTAATTATGGCTTTAAGTCACTGTTTTCCTATAGTCTCAACGACCTTTTCGGCCGTCATGTAATTTAACAACAATGTAATTTCTCGACTAAAGAAGGGTTAGTTTGCAAGCAATGCAGTACAGCAAAAAAATTCCCGGGTTTTATGAGCAATACATGAAATACAGATTTATGAATGAAAAATGCCGCGTACGGATATCATTCATTGACAAGAGGAAAAATGCCGCAAGCGTTCGGACAACAAATGCGCACTCGGGATTTTTAATTCAGATCACAGGGTTGTTGTCTTGACGAAATGAACAGGGTGTAAATTTTAAACTCGTGTAGTTTTGTCGCGCCCGGTCCCATTTATTTACAATTTATTTTTTTCATACAATTTATTTATATAATATTTTCTATGATCAATGTAAGTGAATGTGATGCAACGTTTGTCCCAATGAATTAATCTATATTTTAGGAGAAGTGGTTGTTTTTGCCTAGCCTGATAGGATTTAAAATTGTGCTTATGATGGCAGAGATGTCAGAATTTTTATTTGCATGTTTTTAATTAGTGCAGGATTAAATTAATGTCATTCATGTCTCTATTAATCGTCCTCATTACCTTGCTACATTATAGTAAACTAATTTTTAAACTGAAACGAAGGACGAAATAGAAAACAAATAAACCAAAGCAAACAATGAAATAATATTTTCATAATTTCAATTGTGGGTGTTGTTTCCTCATTTTTGATACTTCTGCACTGTTGCATATCAAAATATGCTTTTCAACTTAGTGTCATATGCCACTGTGTTCAGGAAATGTCGAATTATATTCACGTATCCCATTCTAGTGTTTTTTCCATCACCACCACCCCTCCCCAAAACCTAAAAGCACACGCTTATGAATCTTTTAGTAACTGAGTAAGTGTTTATGTAACGCTACAAATATACATAAAATTATAGCTTCCTCGGCAAATAATTAAGTTACTTTTTCGGAGGTCCGTGCCAATCCGAAAATAGACTTAACGTTACTTTGTGTTCGTTGTTATTTTTTAACAAATTTGTTGTCGCGCCATCTTTTTTTTAATGACTATTATTTGTATTCCTTTAATCGCTTACATGATCAAACTTACATCGCCAAAACAACGCTTTTATTTTATTTTATTTATTGAGGTACATGTAGTAACACATTATAACAAGGCATTTTGAGTATTTAGTATTTTTGTTAGGAAACAGTCATACCTTAAAGTAGGTATTACGCTGTCGATGCATTTATCAACTTCACATATTGTAACTATTTTATAATGCTCTTAAAAGGACTAAATTGTCTTATTCCGTCACCGGGGACTGACCGTTCCGAAACGGTACCTGTCTGTTTAAAATGTTTATATGTCTCGTCTCAATGTTTATGTCCCTTTTACATTTTGTTTTGGGTATCTCTGTCTAATGCTAGTTCAATGTGTAACATTTAATGATCATCTAAATAACCTAATAACATATTAGTTCACTAATTAGTTATGACTCCGTGCCATGGTTCAGTATGTTGTTGAGTTGCCGGGCCTTCTGTTGCTGAATAGTCATATCTCTGATCAACACGCCTTTTTGCAGTTGCTACAGATGAAAACAGCGTCTGGTTAAAAGGGCACTGCTACTGCTCTGCACACCATTCTTCGTCCCAATACTGGTGATCTCCACATGAGCATCCAATCATGCTCGTCATTGTGCGCGGCCCAGCATGCGCTTCAAGCTGTGCGGACAAGTCAGAAATCAATTGACCATCGGTCAACTTACATGTATATATCTTCTCACACGTGCCTTAAGTTAAGGACAAATAACTGTGTAATCTTCCATTGTGATTTATATTAGTACATTTAATTCCCAACATCTTGTAACACGTCTTAACTTATTGGAATTTGTCATAGAAATTATCCATTCTTCTATTTACACGTATAGGTGTAAAACAATGCTATACCACAATTCAATAGAAAAAGATTGAAAATCAGAGGTATGAGACAGAGAATAAACGGTATTTAGAAGATAGAAAAGTCTTGTTATTCTTTACCTCGTTGCACATTTACAACGATCTTTAAAATGGTACATCTGAAGGAAATAAATACGTTGAGACCAATAAATAAATAAATAAATAATAAGTAAAAACATTTGCAAGTCGCACAAAATGTTGCTAACTGACCTTACTTGAACCAAAAATCCTCGCAAGAGAGAAGTCATTATTTTTTCCAGACAGTGCAATTCTAAACCAATTCACTGACTTGTGGATATTATCTTATAATAAGAAACCGCCAGAACGAGACTTTATTCCATTTCCGTTTGTCATATGTTCCTGGTATTTACTAGATGCAGTTCCTGGCACTAAGAGAGTGCAATTAAATTGTCACTGAACTAGTTAGAAATACACGGCGCCTTTTTTTTTGCATCTAATTTAAGAGAAATAGGTATGCACTCATTCCCACTCGAAATGTTTGTTATTAGCTATTATTTGTAAGAATATATATATCCAGCCTTAAAGAAATATGTATCTGACTGATAATAAGCAAGAACTAGCTTCGTCTGTGTATCTACAGATCAATTTGATTATGCCATCTAACAACTAGTTTAGACATGCAACTGAGAGTATGAGATGCAGTGCATCGCTGAAATTATAATTAGTTTTCATTTTTATTGAAAGTAATTTTATGTAACAACATAGTATAATGAATTTTTATTTCATTTGATGCAATTCGCCTTAAGACGTTAAGACATCTTTTTGAGACTTAATTGAACATCGAGAATTGCCAGTTTTAAATGTTAAATAATATTCTATAACAGATTTAAAACATTTTATTTGATCTTCTTTTTTGTTAAGGTCGATTGTGAAACAAGTTCGTTCCATGTATATAATTGCTCTCGAAAATAATTTCCTTGGTGTAATTAGTACTGAGCTCAGTTCCTGGAACGGTGCGTAGTGAAAAGTCTTGCTTAAGAGTAAAACCAGCTGCAATATCGCGATTCAAACGCTGGACCCTCCAACCTTTTAATCACTAGACGACAAAAACTAATATATGGAACATATTAGGCCACATCTATTTCATTTATGACAAAACACGTTTTTATAAAATAATTCATTCTTTGTTTTTCATTACACCACACCGACTTAAGAATAGTCAGAATAGCGATGTCCATCTATATCAGAAGGAGAGGGCCTAGACAAATGTCATCGTAAAAATAACACGAAAGGTAAGCTGGAAGACATAAAAGAGATCGTTCTTATTATAGAATATTTAGCAATTGCTGGAAATTGCAGCTGTTCGGTAAGACGTTTTTGTCGCGGTCAAAAGTGTAGTTTGCAAAACTTCAAGCATGGATGCAGAAATTGTAAGGGATTTAAAGCTGTTTGATAAGGCCTAATTTAAAAGAAATACTCAAATATACCGATGTTAATAACGCAGATAGCAGATGGAATAGATATGATCCTCCTAGCAGAGTTATAATTCGTTACTCTCACACTTTTGTGTAATAAAATAACAGTGTAATTGGGTTTATTTTTAAGCATATATGCATCTTGTTTTAACTTCTTGTCTGCGTAGCCTTGGATGTCGCGCATCCGTGATCTTTTTGCTGATGATATGGTCCTTTTCCTGTGTTGATCCCCGAGTATGCAACATATATAGGTAACAATCATGGTCATTGCAATTTTAGTTACGACGGATCTCCCATTTAAATTGTTCTTGTAACATTGATATATGCAACATATAAATATAAACGTCTACTGCAATAGAAAGTAATTGCAAGTACAACATGTGCACCATGAAGTACTCAGACATGTAATCATTTTATAATGCAGTCCAACGAAAAAATAAAACGACATAGATTGTATACTATAATTATGCATGCATTATTTTGATCAATTCGGAAAAATACTTTTACGAATATTTTAAAACGAAGCACTTAGCTAAATTAATGAGGCGTTAATAATTTTTACTTGATATCGATAGATATTTTTTAAGAGTTGTTACCATGATATAACAGTAGCGTAATGGGTATTCGTACTAGTTAACTTTTGCTAAATCTGTTAACCAATACAACAATGCACATAGCTCTCTTCCACATGATAATCGTGCTGCACATTTGATCTTTGAGCATATCCTGTTATAAATGTCGAAGGCATTTACATATTCTTTTGCGTTCTTGTTTTTTTTTCAAAAAAAGAAGGCTAAATGAAAACATTTATATTTCGGAGAATCAGTCGTTAATATTTCTGAGTATTTTTAAAATCACTTTGAAAATTTCAATTAATAATATTTATTATAAACTTCAATTACTTTATATAGAAACGATACAAGGAATGATGAACTATATATACACGATATAATACTATTCAAAAGTATTCATTTCGATTGCCTGGAAGAGATACTTGAACTAAACTTTGTAATGTTAAGTTTGATGTTTTGGCCATTGTGGGCACTAAACGTACAGTAAACGTCACCATACAACAACTTGTAATACGTTCATCGTCATCGTAATGAATGCAAACCAGCGGCGCCACTTCCATGAACCAGCGAGATGTTATTTTCAGAAATTAATTTATGCATGTCATAGTCAAAACCCCTTAAGGTTGATTTGTATTTCGCGGAAACATGTGCGAATGACAATTTATGTTATAAAAAGTTATAAATCGGTACATACTCTATTAATTTCTGGTTGCTAGTATTGCCAATTCGCACATGAACCCTAAATAATCTCAAAATACCTTGTTTTTATTTCAATTTTTGATACTTATTCCTGAGTTTGATATTTGTATGTACTAAGGTTTTCCATTACATGTTGTAGTATTTTAGCCTTAGTACGTATACGATTGTCAAATTGTACAGCAATAATTAAAAGAAACACATGACATTAACTGGTGCTTGGTGCCGCTATTAAATAAGTAAATTAAATTAAGATCAACCAACGCATCTGTAATCCGATTATTATATTACTTTAACAATATTCACATAATAGCGCAAAATGCATATTTTCTTATATATCACGCAAACACAAATAATTTGATAAGTACAATATGGCCGAGTCATAAATATTGACATTTAAGAAATATCGCGGCTAACTACCTCTGTTATCTCTTCGTAGGTTAACAAACGAATACCGTTTATCCGATTTAAAATTTCGACAGAAAAGTTGTCTTTATAAGACTGCAAATGTATAGGAAAATCTGATTTAGTACGTCAAAAACTAGGAAACGGGATATAGGTCAAAACATTTTGTTGCTGTCAGTCCAAGTTGAGAAGAGTTCACAGCAAATCCTACTCTTGAGACTATGCCTATAATATAAACATTTTAAATAACATCACAGAAAGTGTACGGGAATGAAAAGCCAACAATACTAATATACATAGTTCGCCAAATGTGTGAGCTCTAAATGGTAGGTTATGCATTCGAGTTTAGTAACTAGGTCCTCATTGTTTCGGTTCATGTTGCTTTTTATGCAAATACAATAGAAAGAAGTTAATAAATCATCAACGTTGTTCATTTTTAGAGTGCCTTCTTAAAAAGTTATTAAAACGCACATGCCGTGTTGTCAGATTTCATTCTAACTTATTTTAATATCAGTTTGGCTTGCGTTTCTATTATAAAACTGTTCATACTGTGTTAATTATAGCATTTTGGTAGTATTTTATTGTTTATTTTTTCACTAAGAGAACAAAGTAAAATATCCGAAAGTCGCGATTTCTACTACCATAGACATTGTAATTAACTTAATCTCTCTATAGTTTTCATATGTTTAAATTGTGTGTTTTTTCTTTCAACAATAAACGTACTTTTATCCCATTTAACTCACATGAAAGCATAACTATAGCTGCCTGATGTCTATCGGCTAATGTCTTTCCACAGCAGACCCTCCTAAGGGAGAAATGTTTTCTGAGTTACAGTCCCTATATATTTCTAGTCGATCAAATAAGCTGCAGTATATTCAGACTGCATGCAAGCCGTATTTGCTTCGAAGGTAACAACCATGTTTAGGTCATAGACCTAAATAAGACACAACCTTATTTTCAAAGGCCATATTTGTATATATGTCAGAATAAATACATTAAACATTACTTTCTCAAGTGCCTTATAATCGCAGAGTTTTGGCAATGCTTAAGAGACAGATATATGTGTTTCGATTAAGTAAAAATGCTTATTATTTCTGCTTTGCAGTTTAAAAACTCTATACTAAGACCATTTCTACCTGCATGCAAGTTGAACAGTAACTCCAAACCTTGCAACAGGAAATATAACTAGTACATGTGATATAAGAAAGAATCAACATATGTACAAAATAACCAGTGGATAAAAGCATCGGTAGCCTAACATTTCCAAATAAGAGTGTAGAAATAAAACTGCCCAAGCGATGACGTAAACTAAGGACAGGTAAATGACGTTGTATGATAAAAATGCCCTATATAGGTGTGTCAAAATGTAAAATTAAGAAAAATTAAAAACCAATAACAAATAACAACAACAAAACAACAACATCAACAAAAACACAAAACAACAAGAAAAACACCCAAGCAAAAAAAACCCAAAAGAAAACAAAAACAAAAACTAAACACACACACACACACACACACACACACACACACACACACACACACACACACACACACACACATACATACACACACCGACGCATACACGTACACACACACACACACACACACACACACACACACACACACACACACACACACACACACACACACACACACATGAAGAAAACAATCGACTTTTAAAAAACAACCCAAAACACCAAAACAAAATGTAGTATTGTGAGGAGTTAATAGGTAATGAGATTTAAATATAATGTTATAAGAAAGGTAAGATTTATCGGCAATTGGCACATTCTATAATCACATGTTTTTTTTTGTTTGTTTTTTTGTTGTTGTTTTTTTTCGTTGTTTTTTATTATTATCACGTAACATCTTCAATGTAACGCATTGTAGTGTGTAAATTGTAGTTCTATTTAAATAATGTATTATATTGTTCTTGTATTGTACATATACATTATGCTCTCCAGTATTTGGAGGTAATAAAAGATATCTATCTCACGTAAACGGCATGGAGACGGCTCATGTTGTGGATTGTCTCACCTATATAGGGCACGACTGGAGAAATGAGACATAAATCCAACAGCGACTGTCTAATAATGGCTTTTTCTTATAGTCTCACCGACCTTTTCGGCCGTCGTGTAATTTAACAACAATGTAATTTCTCGACTAAAGAAAGGTTAGTTGCAAGCAATGCAGTACAGCAAAAAATTCCCGGGTTTTATAAGCAATACATGAAGTACAGATTTATGAATGAAAAATGCCGCGTACGGATATCATTCATTGACAAGAGGAAAGTTGCCGCAAGCGTTCGGACAACAAATGCGCACTCGGGATTTTTAAATTCAGATCACAGGGTTGTTGTCTTGACGAAATGAACAGGGAGTTAATTTTAAACTCAGTGTAGTTTTGTCGCACCCGGTCCCATTTATTTACAATTTTTTTTTCATACAATTTATTTATATAATATTTTCTATAATTGAATGTAAGTGACTGTGATGTAACGTTTGTCCCAATGAATGATCTATATTTTAGGAGAAGTGGTTGTTTTTGCCTAGCCTGATAGGATTTAAAATTGTGCTTATGATGGCAGAGATGTCAGAATTGTTATTCGCATGTTTTTATTTAGTGCAGGATTAAATTAATGCCATTAATGTCTCTATTAATCGTCTTCATTACCTTGCTACATTATAATAAACTAATTTTTAAACTGAGACGAAGGCGAAATAGAAAACAAATAAACGAAAGCAAACAATGAAATAATATTTCATAATTTCAATTGTGGGTGTTGTTTCCTCATTTTTGATACTTCTGCACTGTTGCATATCAAAATATGCTTTTCAACTTAGTGTCATATGCCACTGTGTTCAGGAAATGTCGAATTATATTCACGTATCCCATTCAAGTGTTTTTTCCATCACCACCACCCCTCCCCCAAAACCTAAAAGCACACGCTTATGAATCTTTTAGTAACTGAGTAAGTGTTTATGTAACGCTACAAATATACATAAAATCATAGCTTCCTCGGCAAATAATTAAGTTACTTTTTCGGAGGTCCGTGCCAATCCGAAAATAGACTTACCGTTACTTTGTGTTCGTTGTTATTTTTTAACAAATTTGTTGTTGCGCCATCTTTTTTTTAATGACTATTATTTGTATTCCTTAAATCGCTTACATGGTCAAACTTACATCGCCAAAACAGCGCTTTGATTTTATTTGATTTATTGAGGTACATGTAGTAACACATTATAACAAGGCATTTTGAGTATTTAGTATTTTTATTAGGAAACACTTATACCTTAAAGGAGGTATTACGCTGTCGATGCATTTATCAACTTCACATATTGTAACTATTTTATAATGCTCTTAAAAGGACTAAATTGTCTTATTCTGTCACCGGGGACTGACCGTTCCGAAACGGTACCTGTCTGTTTAAAATGTTTATATGTCTCGTCTCAATGTTTATGACCCTTTTACATTTTGTTTTTGGTATCTTTGTCTAATGCTAGTTCAATGTGTAACATTTAATGATCATCTTAATAACCTAATAACATATTAGTGCTCTAATTAGTTATGACTTCGTGCCATGGTTCAGTATGTTGTTGAGTTGCCGGGCCTTCTGTTGCTGAATAGTCATATCTCTGATCAACATGCCTTATTGCAGTTGCTACAGATGAAAACAGCGTCTGGTTAAAAGGGCACTGGTGCTGCTCTCTGGCGTCTGCACACCATTCTTTTGTCCCAATACTGGTGATCTCCACATGAGCATCCAATCATGCTCGTCATTGTGCGTCATAACTTATTGGAATTTGTCATAGAAATTATCCATTCTTCTATTTACACGTATAGGTGTAAAACAATGCTATACCACAATTTAAAAGAAATAGATTGAAAATCAGAGGTATGAGACAGAGATTAAACGGTATTTAGAAGATAGAAAAGTCTTGTTATTCTTTACCTGGTTGCACATTTACAACGATCTTTAAAATGGTACATCTGAAGGAAATAAATACGTTGAGACCAATAAATAAATAAAAAAGGAGGTAAAACATTTGCAAGTCGCACAAAATGTTGTTAACTGACCTTATTGAACCAAAAATCCTCGCAAGAGAGAAGTCATTATTTTTTCCAGACAGTGCAATTCTAAACCAATTCACTGACTTGTGGATATTATCTTATAATAAGAACCCGCCAGAACGAGACTTTATTCCATTTCCGTTTGTCATATGTTCCTGGTATTTACTAGATGCAGTTCCTGGCCCTAAGAGAGTGCAATTAAATTGTCACTGAACTAGTTAGGAATACACGGCGCGTTTTCATTTTTTGTATCTAATTTAAGAGAAATAGGTATGCACTCATTCCCCCTCGAAATGTTTGTTATTTTAGCTATAATTTGTTAGAATATATTTCCACATTTAATGCAAAGATTTAACCTCTTGTACCAGGACAAATGTCAGTTTACTAAATCTGTTTCGTTTTCTTTGTCTGTGTTCTGTGTTTTAATGGATGACTTTAATGTTATGAGTTAAAGAAGACTTAGACTGTGAAACCATTGCGATTGTAGTACTACTTGTTTCCCCGAAGCTTGTCTCTAATAAACAAAAATATTTAAAAATTATGACTTCCTTTATAACATTGGTTATGATTAAAAACACATTTCTTAATGTTTAAAAAAAATTCAGAATTATTTGCATTTCCGTGTTAGTAATGTCATATGAAAGTTTATATTTCCAAACAAAGTTCAAAATTGAATCATCAACGAAACTATATGTTCATACAAACACATGTACCATAAGTACATTAATTAACTGGCGACATATTTAAACTGAGCTTTTAGTGGTGCAATAATTTCTTTTAGTTTGAGTAGTTTACTTTATAATTTTGTTTAATTAATTTATTATTAAATTATTTGTAATACTTTTCACATCGCTATTTGTAACCTACATTTAATGAAACAGTATTTACATACATGTAACATAAAACGGCATTCAGACCCGTAAGATTTCTCTTTATTGATAATTTGCGCGTGTTTAAAAATCTTTCTTATATAAATCCACAACAACAAGAGTGTGTTATTAAATTATCGTATCGCATTAAAGCACATTTAAGTACACACACAGGACGGAGACATGGGCGAATGATATGGTTTAACTTTTGATACTCTACTTATTATATTAATTGTCTAAACTAGATGACTTGTTTATTTCAATTTTAAGAAAAGTACCTGCATGATGCATTGTAATTATTGCATAACGATGTATTTATATATAATTAGCCTAATTAGCATATGGCAGAAACTTTGCTGTTGGTTCATACATATAAACGTATACTTGTCTGATGCTGAGACTAGGTAACATTTTATTAAAACTTTGGCCTCCTAACTGAAACTTCGGGTACTTTTTATGCCTATTTTATAATATTAAACTCACCTGCTTAAAGCCGAAAAAATAATCTAAATTACATAAATGTAAAATGTGCATTCAAAAGTATCTTACGTCTTATAATAAGTATTTTACATGAGACACTTTTGTTGTCATTATCTGCTTTAACTATTGCAAGGGTAGGTAGATATTTTCTGAAATAGTTTGAATTTCTAGAGATAATAGTGTTTAAGTTAGTGTTTAAGCTTTCAGAAATGTTTACTTCCAAACCTTTTACTTTTCCCTGAATGTATATAAGTGTAATCTACAGGCTATCAAAGCGTATATTATAAATATTAATGTTTGTCGATATTATCGTTTCATTATTTTAAAATTGTGTCCTTCTGACACCAAAAACAGTTCCTTCTGTGAAATCTTGATACATCATAAGCCAGACAGACCAGAAATGGAAAGGAAATCTTATATGTTTTATTTATTCCAGCAAAGGAAATGCAGTATGTTTTCTAAGATATTCAGATATACGTTGTTACCTTTTAACTGCTGACATTTTATAAGGACAAGCACACATTTTAGTTACCAGTTTATTAAAGTTCACTCTTGTTTCCAATTAAAATTAATCAATAAACATACATATATATCCTTCTTTAAATCCTAATAATTTCGGCTAGTTAGTGACTGGGCTGTGTAAAATTGTTGTTTGACTAGTTCAAGTAGTCTAGGCTGTAAGATAATTGTTTCTATGAAACAATGAGGAAGGTAGTGGCACACGTATTTGACAAGTTCAGGTACAAATGTAATCAAAGAAGTTGTGTTTATTTTGTGTGCTACCGGAAGAATCATCGGTTATTGACTTAAAGCTGTCATTACAGCATCGATGTAGATTGCTTAAAACTTAAGCCCGAAACCCGAGTTTGGTACCGCAGCCCAAACAGATGATCGATTTTATAAATTAGATTTCTTCAATAAGCAATCCTGGGAGGTGCACATTTATTCACCAACGAGTCCATTCTATCCACACTTAATGTTAGTTGCTTCCTTTTAATTGGATATTTTATTTAAATGAGAAAATCCTTTCGGAAGTGAGAGGTTGGAGGGCTAGGTAAATTAAAACAAAGCAACAAAATTGGTCCTATAAACGGCTAGATGAAAGGCAATCTGATTGGATCTGAATATACTGTGTATACCGTATTCCGTGCAGCCTGCATTTATTTTAAGGATCATGTCAAAGTAGTGTGACTATGCAGCAGGATGGTGCCTATTTACATCAGCCTTTTCTTTTTCTTATCAGCATCCTTCATTTACTATTTGGGATAAGATATACAAAGTCGCACTTTTTAAAACGTATTCCTATTCTAGGATGATATAATGCCAATAGTATTGCATTTTCTAAAAATATGTGTAATATGTGATATTGCGTAAAGACATGTAGTCCCTCCATATACATGAATGTACTTTACAAATATGCTTTGTGCTCTGTGTCAGTTAAATTTTTTTATTAATTTAAGCCATCAAATACCCCTATGTATAATTGTTTCCAAAGACGAGTTAAAATGCCGTGAAAATAATGGTTTGCATGCATAAATACATGTACTATCAGTGACATTGACAGTTAATACTTTACAAATTGCGGCAGAAAGTTTTTATAAGACAAGTATATGACATTTTTGTTCTACCTGTATCTTTACAGTTCACTAAAGGTGACATACGATGGTTGGAATTTAAATTCATACAATGTGTCATCTTTGAGACATTGGGTATAAGTAGGCTGGGTATAGTCGACGTTAATGTAAAAAAGAAAGCTAAACTACAAGTTACTTATAAGTATTGATACAATGTTATCCGGATTGATGAGGGCATATGCTGTTCAATATAAAAATTATATTTCAATTGATCAGTTGCTATTCTTTGGAAGTTTGTCTTCAATAATTTCTTTGAAATGGAGGACATTCCTGTTTAACAACTAGATACAAAATCTGTGATCTATTTTAATTCAACTCTCAATGCCAGCTTTCAGTTTAGTTACAGCCAGAAAGGTTCATACTTAACCATGTATGTTTCCTCTCGTAAATTGTGCTTCATAGTGTTATTCCGAGGACAATCATATATAAATCCGTCTGTTTCTTTTCATCGACATTTTCATGGCACTAACAATATATTATTTATGACATTGCTGCAAGTTTGTCGTAGATGAGCTGGTCTGGGTTCGTATACCGCCGTAATCACTACGTATCAATTTGAATATAGAAAGGTTTATTGGCAATTACATGTATCAAGTCTGCATATAATGCAATCTATCAAGTGCTTCTAGAAATTTACGTTCAACTGGAAGAAATCCAAGGGCTGGTCCATATGATAAAAGCATTGAATATAAAGGCTTTTTTGTTTTTATTCATTATAAATTATTATAGCAAAAGGTTGCTTAATCAGTTGGCAGTTTTATCCAAGGAAATACACACACACACGCGCATATAAAGGTCATGTTAAAGCGATGGAAAAACAAAGATTACTTTTTATACGTTAATGCTACGGTGGCTTCTAAAATGTTTGAAAAAAGGCACTATCAATTGTAGCTCTTTCAACTGTTTAAATCCAGTTGAAACTTCGCCCGTCTTTAAGTGCAGTTATTATGAAAAAAGATCAATTGCAATTGACCCTGATGATATGTGTGTGTGTGTGTGTGTGTGTGTGTGTGTGTGTGTGTGTGTGTGTGTGTGTGTGTGTGTGTGTGTGTGTGTATGAGTGTGTGTGTGTGTGTGTATGAGTGTGTGTGTGTGTGTACACGTCCACACAAGCCAACATATTGTTGATTAAAGTCAGTACACAGTTATCATTACGCCAGCACGGATACTAATATAAAACAATAAATTCATGATAGATTTTAAATTTTTAATGCTATCTTTGTCATCAGTTGATGGGTTTTGGCTATAGACCTTTCCGAAAACAAGATTTATCTGCCCCTACATTTTGCTTTTCAGTTGATATTTAAATCCCGTTAAACGCGCACCTGTTACTTCCGGGTAGTAAACTGAGCCAAATCTTAACGCCACATTACTCGTTTCATTGAAGCGAAGTGTAAAAAGTCTGACCTTATGAGCAATACAAGAAAAAGAAAGGCAACGGGCACGCGAGTTACTGTTACTGTATTTGTAAAGGCAACTTCTGTGGTAAAATGATTAATGTGATGAAACTTTCCTTACATCGATTTCCTGATTATGCCGCGACTGTCCGCAGTAACACGGCAAAGAAAAAGTTCTGTCTCTTTGGAAAGGCATACAAATGTACCCATGTATTATGATCTGGATATTTTCTCGCATTTGCAATGGGAATGGGTGACATTACATGGCATCTTACGTACACAAAGTTATCCACAATGCTGGCTTTTCTATGCTGTAGACATGTTGATTGACAGATGTTTCGCTTCCTCGTTTAACAGCGCGTGTGTACAGTCAATCGTAGGCATTTAATGTATCGATATATTCTTGTTAATTTCACGTACGCGTACGATTCGCTACAATTGCACTAAGAAAATGTCTATCATTAAATGAAATCACTGTGAAGCTCTTAAGAATCAAACATCGTCCATGTTAAAATGGGCTTAAAGGGTTGACAAAAAATCCGCCGCATTTACTTTGATCCTTCTGAAGTTTGCCGCCACCAAAAAAAAACGGCTACTACCAAAGTCTTTGATTTTACGAGAAATTTATCATCTCATATACCTGTTGGGTTTTTCTTTAACTGTTGTCTGATATTTATTAAGCTGAGAGAGTATAATCCTGGCAATTGAGGAAAATTTCTATCTCTCATAAACAGTAAAAGGTCATGCATGGCTTACATTAGAGACATATTTACCTAGTTGTTTACCTCACAGTTTGGATTATATAAGAGTGAATTACAAAATGATATTTAAAGGGTAGGATAAAAGTATTTCGAGGCTACAAAATCATGGAGTAGAAAACATAACAAACTTTCTCTCTGAAATGATTGTATAATATGGGTTAAATTGTGTAAAGATTTTTTTTCCTTAAATAATGATGTTTATATTGCTGGAGTCTATATTTGGCCAGAAAATTCGCCTGCTTATGATATTTTACAACCGGGAACTGACCTGTTTGATATGCTTCAGCTCGACATAAATGATTTTAAGTCCTTGGGTGAGGTTATTCTTTGTGGGGATTTTAATGCTAGGACTGCAAGTAAGCCTGATTATATTATTTTTGACACTCCAAATAATGTTTTGGATGGTGACCTTATTCACCAGATGACCCCTTGTTACGTGCTTCTATGGACCAGCGTACCAATGGACACGGCCTTAAGTTGCTTGAGCTGTGCAAGTCATGTGACCTGCGTATATGTAACGGTAGACTTGGCACTGATAACTTTACCGGGGCGTTCACATTTGCTAATCAGTTAGGTAGCAGCGTAATTGACTATGTGTTAGGTCCAAAATATAACATAACACGTGTACAGAACTTTACCGTATTGCCCTTCTGTGAATGGTCCGATCATGCGCCTCTTTCATTCTCTGTGTTTTCTCCATTTGTCAATTCGGGTAGTAGTAACCATTGCACGTACTCTAAGGTCACGTGGGATGACAGTAAACGAGAACAATTTAGGTCTTCCTTAATAGCACGCCTGCCTGAGTTGAATAGAATGGTAGCTGATGTATCCTCAAACGATGATAATTCTGTTAATGCATTAATTGATAGCTTTTCGCTTGTAATACGAGAAGTAGGGGATGACCTTTTCTGTAGATTTAAAACTTTTAAGAAATCTATTGTTTCAAATGCACAGTCCAAAAGATTATTAAAACAGAACGATTGGTTTGATGATGAATGCAAAAAGGCAAAACAATATTTCTTTGAGGCACTTAATTTGTATAATCAGTGTAAAAGTGACATAAATAGGATAAATATGATTCAAGAAAAAACGAGGTACAAGAGAATCGTTAAACGCAAAAAGAGAAAGAGATATCTATCTAAAGTTAGGGAACTAGAGAATATGAGGCACTGTAAGCCTAAGGACTTTTGGAACATGTTTCTAAATAATAAAGCTACCTCCTGTAATATCTCCACTGAGGATTTTTTTAAACATTTTTCATCTTTGCAAGTAGTCCCTGGATCTGTCTCTGATGAAGATAGCGAACTTTTTTGTAGGCAACATAATTTCAATGACACTAGCAGCAGTAATAATGAGCTCAATAAACCTATATCTGTACATGAACTTAAGCAGGCAGTTAAATCCTTAAAGCGTAATAAAGCTTATGCGGGGGACCAATTATTAAATGAATATTTTATTGAATCTGTTGATATTTTATCGGGACACATTGTTGACATCTTCAATGCAATCTTTAACTCAGGATACTTCCCAGATAGGTGGTCAGAAGGTATAATAATACCAGTCCATAAGAAAAATGACGTAAATAATGTAAATAACTATAGAGGTATAACTCTTGTAAGTTGTTTTGCTAAGCTTTTTACCACTATTTTAAATAACAGAATTAATATATGGGCAGAGTATAACAATGTTTTGGATGATGCTCAGTTTGCCTTCAGAAAAGGCCGCTCTACTATTGATGCTATCTTTACACTTAATTCGGTTGTACAATCAGTTTTAAATAATAAAAAACGCTTATATTGTGCATTTGTCGATTTTAGAAAGGCGTTTGATAGCGTATATCTAAAAGGTCTATGGATAAAGTTGTTTAAACTTGGGGTAGATTCGAAAATGTTAAGAATTATTAAAAATATGTATGATCAAGTTAAATGCTGTGTAAAAGGTAATAGTGGGAACTCAGACTTTTTCGAATGTTCAGTAGGACTTAAGCAAGGTGAAGTTTTATCTCCAATTTTGTTCTCTCTATTTATTCAAGATTTAGTCGCATTTGTTGCAAGCAGGCAAGGCGACGTTGTCAATATAGGTGGGTCAGATGTGAAAATGTTATTTTTTGCTGATGATATATGTATTCTAGGTAAAAGTCCCTCTGACTTGCAAAATAGCTTAAATGCGCTTTCTCTTTATTGTTATAAATGGAATCTACAAGTAAATACTGACAAGACAAAGATAATGGTGTTTAGAAAACGGGGTCAACTTTTAGTAGAGGAGAACTGGTATTATGATAGCGCTCCTTTAGAGGTAGTGAATGATTTTAACTATCTAGGAACCATTTTTAATTACACTGGTACCTTTGTTTTGAACCAAGCTGCTTTAGCTGATAAGGCAATTAAAGCTCAAAACTTGCTCATTTACAATTTGGGGGCGTACCCATTAACTACTAAAACACAATGTCAGCTATTTGATGCTTTTGTTGGGTCAATTCTTTGTTACGCTTGTGAGCTATGGGGGTTTAGTAAATCCAAATCAATCGAGAGAGTGCATTTAAAGTTTTGTAAGAGAATTCTAAATGTCAAAACGAGTACGTCGAATACCGCAGTGTATGGTGAGCTTGGGCGCTTCCCTATGTATGTGTCCAGATATACTAAAATAATACGATATTGGTGCAAACTTATCAATACAAATAATTCTCTTTTAGCATTAGTATATAGCCAACTTGTTCGTGATTGTAACAAAGGAGTAAAAAATTGGGCATCAAATGTGAAATTTTTACTCGATAGCTATGGATTCTCTTTCGTATGGAATGATCCACTTACTGTGAATCTGAGTAATTTTCATATTGTCTTTCGTAATAAAGTTATAGATGTTTTTAAACAGCAATGGATAAACGATATGGATTGTAGTAGTTCTCTAACTCTGTATAAATGTCTTAAAACAAGTTACCATTTAGAGAACTACTTAAATATCTTACCAAAGTCACAAAGACTTACGTTAGCAAGATTCAGACTTGGGTCACATAGGCTTCGTATTGTTACTGCTCGTTTTTGTAGTAATGAGCAAGAAAATAGGTCTACACTATTTTGCAATCTTTGCAACAAGCATGATGTAGAAGATGAATATCACTTTTTGTTAGTATGCTCTGCTTACAGAGATATTCGTAAACTATACATTCACTCATACTTTTACAAAAATCCTAGTGTTTTTAAATTTACTGAGCTGTTGCAGTCTACAAATAAACATGTTTTGACTAAAATGTCGAAATTTATAGATGAATCTCTTAAACTTAGGAAATCCTTACAATTGCTGTCTGTTAACTCTTAAGTACGATTTTTTTCACTTAAACCGGCATATTTTAGTTATTTTTATACGTTTTCTGTAATGTTATGCTAGGAGAACCAGCCTCCTCAGTATACATGTGTTGCTTTGTGTGTGTGTGTGTGTGTGTGTGTGTGTGTGTGTGTGTGTTTTTTGTGTATGTGTGCGGGTGTGTGTGAGTTGTGTGTGCGTGTGTGAAGGCGTTAGAGAGTGCGTGTGTGTGGTACGTGTGCGTTTTCATATCATAATGTCACCTTTTTCTTTATTATTATTCTTTTTGTTAGACTAGAAACTGTGTAAGTTTATGTCTAATAAACCATTCTGTCTGTCTGTCTGTCTCTGAAAACACTACTTAGGTCGGCATTATAGGTCACTTTCACACCCTGTATTGTTTGTTCATACTTCTAACAAGACCAGCAGTCGATAAACAAATTGTTAATCACACACACACGCACCATGAGTCAATTAACACCTTTAATTGTATCGTGTGAGATAAGATTCGTTTCCTTTGAGGAACGGTAATCCACATTTAATAAGAAATTTAAATATAATGATTAGGTTTTGCATAGATTTTTGTTTTAATATCTACAAGTTGTCCTGTTTTCTTCACTAAAAATATTGTTAACTATTTACCGAAATATTTTATTTACACTCAATTTATTCGGCACCACAAACTCGCCGTAGTTGGCAATGAATTATGTGTTTGTATTTGCTGAATGATATATATATATATATATATATATATATATATATATATATATATATATATATATATATAACCTTTAAAATATACTTGATTTTAATTGATATAACTGAATTAAACGGATATATAATATATATCCGTTTAATTCAATTATATCAATTGAAATCAAATATATTTTAATAATTGTATATCTTATAAGTACATTGTAAAACCATATATATATATATATATATATATATATATATATATATATATATATATATTCTTGCTGCATGCACATATATTGTGTATAGAGCAAGAATTTGTATCTCCCACAGCAACGACATACCCAATAATTTAACAAAATTATTATTATTATTATTGATATCGTATCTCCCACAGCAACGGCAAACCCAATATCTAAAAAAAATATTATTGTTATTACTATCATCATTATTATTTCTTTTTTTATTTTATTTTTTTTTTAAATTATTATCCTTAAAAAACTGTTGCTCCTTTCCAATTTACCTAATTACTTTTTTCACCCCGCCCCTTACTTCAAATATTACTAAGCATTCTATCCTTAAAAAAGATTCATTCTCTAAATGTTGTACTCACCTCTGATAACCATTCTTTGTTTGTAGTTTAATTCTCCATGCTGTATACTTTGTATACTTGGAAGAAATAAAGATATGTTCTGTTCTGTTCTTATAAAAACAATAAAAGTGGCAACTGTTCGTGCCCTTTACGTATCGTGGATACGCCTACAATTGTTCATTAAAAAAATAAATAAATAAATAAATAAATAAATAAATAAATAAATAAATAAATAAATATATATTTACATATTTAATTGATAAGTGACGTTACATCAATTAGCGAAACCATAAAAATACCGGCGGATCAGCAATTGATTTTACACCTGTTTATTTGTTTAACATAAATAATCACCAATTATAAATACTTTAAAGGTGTATGCAATTAATAACAGTCAAACTTTAGTTTAGTGACATTTTTCTTTTCTTTTTATGTGTGTATGCGTGTGTACACATGCACATACTTGCATGTAAAAATAAAATTTTAACATGAAACTATATCTAAATGTTTCCCTTTTACTCGTTCACCATGCTATTCTTATAATAACTTAAATATATAACATGTACATTCTGATCGTTTAATAAACTTATATACTAAATATCAATACCTATTCAAGAAGGGTGAACAATGACAACAAACACATTCTTATATTTAATAGTTCAGAACGGCCATATTTGTAAACTGACAACAAACACATTCTTATATTTAATAGTTCAGAACGGCCATATTTGTAAACTGACAACAAAGACAATTTTATTTTTAACATCGTGGGTGGCCAAACATCAGGTGCGGAATATCTGGATAGCGAAACATCTGTTATCCGACATGTTTATTGTCATAATATGACTTTGCCCTTCTTTGTTCCAGCCTTATTATTCACACACACAGTTATTGTACCTGTCACCATCACATTACGATGACAACGAAAACACATCATCAGTTCAACCTGCGCCGTTACACCGTTCACGATGCACAGAACGGTTTTAAAAGCTTTCCCACACCTTTAGCTTGCAGACAAAGTTCCGCCTTCTTCTCTGTCACTTGTTAGTTGTGAAAACGCAATTAGTCTTTCAATTTGACTACCGAAAGCTGAACAATTATTGAATCACTAAGAAACATAGAATTTTCGTCTGATTCTTCCGCCATCTTGCCAAAAAACTACTACACAGCCCGAAGCGTTCCGAATATCCGACATTAATTAAATGTTTAAAAGGATTTAGTTCTATAGCATTTTAATTGTATATATTATATGATTAATAATAAGACCAATTTAGAAAACGCCTCCTACGGCCTGTTCCGATTTGCTTCTTTATGATTGTTCTTTTACTCTTCGAATTATGTGAATTATAAAACTTAGAACAAAACGTGTTGTTAGTTATTTCTTTGGAAACAAAACTTTCATACGTCGGTACCTTGAAATGAACTATAATTTTTGACATATCTGTCGGCCAGCTGTGATGTTTCTACAATATAGTTAAAAAAAGCTTCATGTCTACTTAAAGGCAATTTTTCAAATGTGATTGATAAGTAATTAAGAGTGTTCTATCCTAACAAACCGTACGTAGGTTCTATTAATCGGTTTTTGACATACATTTGAAGCATAAGATAACGTTCATTTATTTTGTCATTTTTTCGGTATCTATATTGACCATAATAAACTCCTAAATGTTTACGCCCGTTTTAAATTACGTGCCTTTATGCAAGATTTATAATCTATTGCAGAGAAATATTAATAAAACAATCGTGAACAATTGTCAAAACGTTTTTTGGTAGTAGAAATTAATTCATTATTCAATAACCTTTCATGTAGTTATTTAACTGTTTTTTTTTTCAAAACTGTATCGTTTCTTTGTGACAAAACTTATCACGATGACCTTCCTTCAGCAATTGTAGTCTTCTAGACCGACGTCGTAGAAAACAAATTTTTAACTACACAATTTAAAAAAAATCTTTAAAAGTCATACCACAAATAGAAAAAATGTTTTCAAAATAATTTCACCAAATGCATTTAATCCTTTAAATTATAATATCAATATGAGAATAAAAGCAAGAGAAATTGTCCTGTGATAATTACCACAAGTATTTAAATTTAAACAAAGGCACACACAAGCCATGTAAAAAAGACAATTAACTGACAAGAGAAATTTCACAAATAGAAAACAACTACCGCTTTGACAACAACATTGCAATCCTGCATTTTATGAAACTGTTTCATACAAGATGAACAAATCAAAGATCGGTCTCACTAGCTTTTCTAATGTCTTTACAAAAGTCGATTATAAAATTCCTTGCTAATGGTTATATGGGACTGATGATCAATTTGATGATCAATCTTATTTATTACATCATGTTCAATTCAATTGGCATAATCATTAATGTCTTTGCCATAAAGAAACAATATTTGGCGTCAAATACACAATATTATACGTAATATTATTCGAGAAAAGTATGAAATAATAGTCATGTTAAATAGTGAATACAATAGTTTTAGATATAATATCGCAACCATAACAATTTTAACAAGTAAACAAACAAATAATCACCCCCTCCCCCAACAAGATCAGCAACAACAACAACAAAACAACATAAAAATACAACAACATGCAATATATGCTATATACTTTACCGCATGTAAGCTTTTGTACAATGTGTAAAATGTTGTGCATGATTTAGTAGATCTCTATTAGTAAAAGCAATGCAGACAAGTTATGCTAATACTTTAACTTTACCTGCTTGTGTATTTTGCATTATTAATTGAAATTAGTGGTACACACTCTCTATTACATCCATATTACAGTAAACACGTTTTCTTTTACCCGTTCTACATTTCTGTAATGACCTTCTTCGATTGCCAATTTATGAGCAGAACATCTTATACTAGAAAGAGCATGAAACATGTAAAGGATATTCAACTATTACTTAACAAGGTTACATGTATTCAAAACATTTTTAAATGTACGATATGTCTATTGTTATTTCCAATCGATGAGAGCCAACATTGAATATACTGAAAATACATTCTTGGGTATAGCCAAGCATAAATGTTAAATATAAAATTTTTGATCAGGAAAAATAACTCTCCATTACAAAGCACATAATCTATAAGACTGTAACTGCTATTAGATACAAACGTGTAACCTCCTACTCCACTTTCATCTCCTATTCGCCCATTAACTATTCTAAAGCCGCGGGCTACACACATATCGATAAGTATACTTCCAATTGTTATAATACTTTTATTAATTGACCAACGACTGTGTACCGCAACACTCTTCTTCGACTGTATTAATATATCTATTACATTTATCCTGTTTGCCTTTGTCTAGATGTAGGTTTGATTTAAATGGAAATTTTGATAGGACCTTTTCTTATTGACCAATATATAATGCTGATTGTTATCTAGAATAAGAATATTTGACAAGGTCCTATGAGTATTGCTGCAAAATGTACTAAAATTTGAAAAAAGACAGAACAAAAACACATACCCTTAGTCTGGCATTTTCCTGGATGATACATTCTGTGATAATGACAATTTCCCGTGATAAACATAGACATAGATAGACCATATATTTATAATGGGGAAAACGTTTCTGTTTCTGTTTTTGTATCGTTCTTTGATATCAAGTAAATTGCCAAACCCACTTACACTAATGCAAAATAAAAGATGTAAAGTTATGCAAACTACTATATTGTTAAGAAATTTTATACGAAACGATAAGTATGTTTCTGTAAAGTGAATCATTTCAAGGCGTTTGCAAAAGAACTGTAAAATACTAGCTCCAAATCACCCAAACATGAGATGATTATATTTAACTTCCTACAAAACTAGAAAACATTTTGTGTACGTAAAAACAAAAATAACAAAACAACAAAAATGCTTTGGCAAATCGCTAAAGGACGAGGAAACACTAAAAGAATTTTCATTTTTTTAAGAATATGAGTGCGAAAGGCATTATCAAAGTTTGTACATTATTTGACTTGTCAATGTGCTCGTATATTTTCAGTAAATCATATATCACAAGTCGTCATTTGTTTTACCTTTTGCTGTTTTCTCTGTGTACTGTACTGTCATATCCTGCACTGAGACAATTATCTGTAAATACAAGCAATGCAAAATTTAAGTCAGCTGTTGTCTAGAGCGATTCTGAGCTGAAATGTATATCCGTTTTGTGATTTTTTTTTTCTTACAGATTAACTTGAACTCAAGATCCACCAGTCTTTAAAAGAAGACTTAAGATATAGATTTTGACATCTCATAGATTATGCAATAAGGTTTGTCAAAGCAAACCCACCTCGAGGGAAATACTTAAAAAGGGCCAATGTTTTTCACGACATTCTACGGCACCACTGAATCGGAACTTGTTAATAATAACTAACACGTTGGGTAATAAATAGATAAGATCTTTCAAAATGCTTTAGGGAAATTCAAAAGTTTAACGTTATTATAAAAAGAAAAAGTTCGTTGCAAAACAGGATAATGCTATTACATGTACGGAACTAATACACATTTATTGAACATTGTGTTACAGTCACAAAAATATTGTGTTTGTCATTTTGCAATTGCTATTATGTTACCGCGCCGATGTCAAAAAGCTCTTCAGCCGATGTCCTGTCTATAGAATTAGGCAACTATATACTTCCTTAATTTGCGTTAATTCGCCCATATAAGAAGGGGAAATCCGACAATATTCAATATTTAATTTGCAAAATGAACACTACATAGACTTCAATTTGCTATTTGATTACACAAACATGTTTTTTTAACTAATTAACATTTCTCGCATACAAATTGGAAGTAACAAATTTCAATTCACAATTTTCAAGTCACAAATTGTATGTTCGCTTACAATTTACCAGTTACATATCTTAAGTCAAGTCACAATTTTCAAGTCACAAATTACTTATGTACAAGTAAAGAACATTCAGACGCTAGATTGCGATAATCCCTACATAAAGACGTCACTGAGTTAAATATAAAACGGAAATCTTAATTAGTCTCTTTATAGAAGATAAAATAGAAATATCCAAATTAAACGCGTTATCCTCAGCCTAAATTAGTTATTAATATATTTATTTAAATTCTTCAACTAATTTTGCCATAAAGGATCTTTATTTTCTCAAATAAACATTCAATTAGGTTAAATATAGTAATGATCGGATTTATCAAGAAGAACATACTAATTCATTCGCATTTTTAATTGTTATAATGCACTGGAATTAAACTACAATAACAGGGGTTTCGTTATGTATTGAATATGCTCTCCCCAGAGTCAGTTGCCTATGTAGTTCAGTTGCTAGAGCACCTGACTATGTAGCAAGAGGTCGTGGGTTCGATCCTCGCCCTAGGTAATGAGACTTTTCTAGCTTATTTCAGTGGCGCCAGAAGGGGATATTAAGAGAACCCTGTGAAGTGGAAACATGCTAGGTACTAGTGGGTCTGTCCGTTCGATGCTTTGATTAAAGTAAGGATGGTTGAAAGCTGTATGCCGATGTAGATCAGATAGTGGAGCATCCTGATTACGGAGAATGAGGCTTTGGTTCGAGCTCTATCTTGTGTGCCGGTAATGGAATTTTGCCATCTCTGATCACTTCAGTTAAAGCAGGATGTATCCAGTTAAATGTAATGAAACTTGTAAATTGTATATGCTGGAATTGTGAAATTGTTCAATTGTAATGTGGTAATGTGAAGCAATAATCTGATATATGAGTCTTATGAAGTAATTAGCTAGCGGTATTTAGCATACGCGGTGTTGCAAATTATAAAGTAACATTTGAAATTACAAATCCATGTATTGAAGGTTAACAATAGTAATTAGAATATTGACGGATATCACCTTCCATACGGATAGGCATACACTTTTCAGTATTTGTTTATTGTTCTTATTATTCAAATAACAACATAAACTAAGTAAAAAAGTTAAATGTTCACAATAATTCTGTTTATGTACAAATTGCATATAAACTGCATTTGATGTACCGACAGTACTTCCTGTGTTGCATGTATATACGTTTTATTATGTCATTATCTCAGACATAGCTCAATACTTTTTTGCAACTTTCCTCTCATGGGTCGATATTCATACACCAGGGACTATGCGAGAAAAAAAGTACTTAAGTCAACAGATATTATGTACACGAAAATTACAATAGGTCTATGCCATGGAAACACAATGACAGATAGATCAATCAATATATATATACTAATATTGCATGAACGGATATATATATGTTAAGTATTATTTTTAATAATTTTATATCCTAAAAGAACATTGTATAACCAAATTTATTTATTTTGACTGACATGTAAAAGAATTAGAAAAAAGAACATTATTTTATTTGTTTATTGAAAAATGTAATTAGTATATTAAAACAATAAAAGTGGCAACTGTTCGTGGCCTTTACGTATCGTGGATACGCCAACAATTGTTCATTAAAAATAGCGCTGATTGATACACCTTCGCTAATTTCCCTTGTCAACAATAGACACGCTACTTTTTAAATCGATCAGCTCACTAGCTTGTCCTTAGGGATATACTGTGTCTAAAAACCTGTATATGTATTCTTCTCAGTAAAGTTAGTCCCACTCATTGTATTGATTTAGCCATTACACGTTTACATGCAATTACATCTGCGCAAGTCTTATTAATTGAGGGTTTCAAACTTATGCAGCATTAAAGATGTACAGTAATGGAAAATGCTATAGTTTATTAGTGTTATAGTATCAGTTTACATGTACTTATGCAACCATGTTTATCATATGCCTTGGTTTATTGGTAATATTTCAGTCTCCATTTCGTGCATATGCTGAAGAATAAGAAATTGCAAATCTGTTGTTTGCTTGTAGTTAATACGCATTAGGTATACAGCTGTCTTCACATGTTTGCACATTTAACTGTGTGATGCTCTGTCACATTCGCACAGCACGGTACATGCCATTAATTTTGTATTGAGTTTCACGTTGTTATGAATGCTTCATTTTTGCACCATTAGATGATGACCCGACCGTCTGCTGTTTTGTGTAATTGTCGCGTGTCGGATTATTGTTTATCTATAGCAACACTATTCATTCAATCTTTGGAATTCTTGCAGTCATAAAAATAAATAATGACTGATAATATTTGACCCCCTTTTTATCGTGTATGTCATTTAATGCTTTGAATATGTGAAACATCGAAAGAAAATGGGCATTAAGCTCGGGCAGGAACCTGGATCCCGTCATTTACAGAGCGAAAGCAATACTGATTTACACATTCTCACCAAGGCTACACATATTAACATATTATTATCATCCTTGAATTTTATCAAACCATATGCTCTTATAGCAACTCACCAACACTCGTCAAGCACATGCACATGTGAACTGATGACGTTCGTAATGTGGAGGGTTGTTATAAAATACACTTCCATGGAAATGGCAAATAAATTATGGAACATTCAGTAAATGTCAATAAACAAGCATAAATACGTATTTTTATCTCTGGCGTGTTAATTGACGTAATGATACATATTAAGGTATACATAGCATCTCATATGAAATATAAAGAGAAAATGTGACAACCGGCAATTGTATATTGTCTAGTTCTTAAGACCTATCATTTGAAGGTACAATTTTCATATCAAGCGACGTGTTATTATTATACTGTCTGTCACCGTTTCGGCAAATTCAGACAATGGGCAACCATTAGTTTGTGTCTTACGTGCTTATTTTAGCAGGAGTTTGGTGCATTTAGTAAAATTGGATAACGGTTTCCTTCTTACACTGCCATGCAACAGGGTTCTGCAACGCCACCATTTCTGTTTGGAAAGAAAAGTTTCGATCCTAACACATTATTAAAATTATTATGAAAGATTATTTTTACTACGATTCTTAATGGTTCCTCTTGCTGTCAATTGAAAATTGTCACACACACAAGCATTAGTTATATGAGCCTTGATAATGCTCTTAGCACGTCAGATATTGTTCCTTAATTGCATTCCTTAATTCCGTTAAGTTTCTGTGAAGCGACACAAATTCCCAAAGCACTTGACTGTTCTATATGAATTAAGATTTAAAATTACGAAGACTTGCTAGAAATGTATACAGGCTACTTTATTGAATATCATTGATATGAACATGAAATGAAATATATCAAGCGTATCAGTACCAAATTACAGGTTAATATGACATTTGTGTCATACTTCACACCCCATCCATCCAAAGGTCACTATCGGCTATTTGGGACACGTTAACTATGATACAGTGACGTCGTTAACGTCATGGCGACATATTGGTCACTTATCATAGCAAGGAGATTCTGTTTTGATTTAAGTTTCGTCATTTGAATCCAATTTATTAGTGGTACGGATACATGTAACATTTGAGCTTATTTTTGTGAGTCTCTTTTGCGGAGCTTGCGACTACAGTTCCCATTTCGAGATGTGTTGATCATAGTAAGAGACATGTAAAAAACAAAATTAGATTTTGTTTTTGGTTTACATGAAGCTCATTTCTTTCGAAACGGTTATTAATTATCTTGTGTAAAATATGAATCTTCATACAAGTATTTTACTTATATTAGAGCTTTAAATGCATAATGTAATGTCAACCTGTAAGGTCTTGGCAAAACAACATACACCTTTTGAATAAGAATATATGACAAAGTCTTAATCAAAGCGCTTAAAGCGGGCGGTATCAGGACGGTGTTTACAATCTTTACAATCTTTTATATCAAATAAAGACATACCACTCCCTGACAATTGATTTGACTTTGCATCCTTGACTACGTTATGACTTTATAAATAGAGGGTTTGGGAGAGACATACCAAAACGACGTTCTTTCCTAATTTAACCGAAAGTGTTCTAGACTACTGCGACCTGCGGTTTATTAATAAGTTTTATTTCAGATATGATTCGTCAATGAATTTTTTCCGAACTAGAAACGAAACTGGTAGAGCGTCGGCTATAGGGACGGGAAACCAAAGGTTTGAGATCTCTGACCGTCACATAGTAAAGTCATTAAAATAGTAGTGGTATTGTTCCCTGACTACCTGACTAATACTCAATCACATATAAGAGTAGTTCACCGATTAGTTGGACCGATGTTAGGATAATATGATTAGGTGTGGTATCATGTCTGCTGTTCATGGCATGCTAAACACGGTGAAGGAAGCACTATACATGCTTTAAATGGCAACGGCTCCATAAAACTGGACTTATGTCGGTGGTACAGGTAAAACCATCAAACTAACCAATCCATTTTTTCTATTTTTATTGACATTTCAAAAGATAAGTATCACAAAGCGTTAGTCATTTCGCAATAAAAACAGCAAAATATGTCTTTTCAGTTATTTAAGTGAATATTTTTTTCATATAAATATATTAAAAGGAGAGATTAGTCTATAATTGTCAGTTAAGGCATTGTTTTTTTTTTAGTTTTTTTTTAGTTTTAGACCAATAAATGCCCTCATTAATAAATACCGTTCAAAATGATTTAACATGTAAACCTAACAAAAGAAACCTCTTTTTATACACCTTATGTAATATCAGTCCAATTTATTTATTTTGTCTTCTTCGTTTGCGTCGCTCATGATACTTTACAAAAATGGCTTTCTTGTTAACAATAATTGACTACATTTAATTTTACATGTTTTACATGCTCAATTTAATGACATAAATAAGAATATATGACAAAGTCCTATGAGTATTGCAACATATACCAAACTCCGAAAAGGCACAGAACAAAGGTATTTCACATGCAAGCCAAGCGAAAAGTAAACTTTTAAACTGAGGTTAAATATAATACTTTGCATATACAACTAGAAATGCTGAGTGGCGAGCTTATTAAAATGTCTGTTTTTAAAAATGAATGCAATGAGCAAACAAGTCTTGGCAGATTTTTGCTATGGAATTCTATAGCATGTTTTTTATGTTTCACAAAGGTCTACCAGATTGTTTACCATATTACTGACTCTGTGTACAAAACATGTAATCTTTCTGCGTTGTCATTCAACCTTTTTGAAAATATAAACGGTTGACTACCAAAGATTTGCCACATGCCATTTTAAGGAAATCTTTTGCTTTATCCTTACTGACACTGTTACATATAGGTGACATGTTGTGGGGTAATGCTTAGCATACTTTTATGGAACTCTCTATTGTGGTCTGCTCTTGAATATTTAAAATGTCCAGTATAGAACCAGATAAAATGGTTGGTCAGTTTACTTACCTACGGACCCTGAACGTCATTTTCCTGTTTCAACTATATTGGATAAAACATGTTATCCATATTAAAATGAAGGTCTAAATATGTTCACCAATCGTTATGTTCTGTGCCCGTAATCCAAGTCTAGCCTCAGCAAAGGTAGATTGATTTCGGCATTATAATGGACAATGGATCAATTATCTCGATCACGTGGCCAAACATAAAATAAAAGTAAATTAGATATTTCGGAGACATCATTGACTCTTTATTTCCATATTTCTTATTTCCATATTTATTGTCGATAAATATATCTCATGACGAGTATTTTAGTATCACGACTAACCGACAAAGGCAGAACGTTCTGATGTCTTCTTGTACTCTTAATACACGATACACCTGCTTCTAACATGCAGATAAAAATCGCTAGTGATACGTAAAGACTAGGGGCCCTAGCGTCAAAAGATTTTCCGAATATTATCATTTGTGCTAAGTATATCCAAACCAGACGGTTTATTTTATTAACGTTGTGGCTACTGCGGATGTTTTTTCTATATTTTTTATCAATTCCCTAAACGCATTCTCAACTCGTTTCAGTCTTTTCTCCCCAAGACACTCCCAGAAAATCCCCTTACAACTTCTACCGCGAAGGTGCCAAGTAGTTCAACGCTTATTGTTGAGGTGCAACAAGTTGTGAAGTGTGGATAAGTATACAAGTAGTTTAAAATTTAATATTTATTGGTGCAACTGTTTTTGTAGATTTAATCTCAACCACGACAGCTTTAAAGCTTAAATACGAGAAAAATGGATTATTAAAGCTAAACGATTCTAATAACACAAAAACATAAATCACAAAACCTTTTATGTTTGCATAAAACAACAACAGCAACAAGCACAAAGCCACACACAGAGAAAAAGAAGAACAAACACACAAAAAAGAAAACCAACAAAAAAAATCACATCTTGACTATAAGGATTGTTACGTGTATTTCCTTTGATGGACATTAGACTTTAGTTCTTCAATTCCATCTTCACATGAACAGTATGCTACAACCATTTATTTGTCTCTGGTCATGTTTGTTCATAATTCAGAAAGTTAATTATGTTTATAGTCAACTATTTTTGTGTAGTTTTTTTTCTAAACACAATGTGGACATTATTTTCAATGACGTCACTACTTTTGTCATTACTTATAGAAAATATCAGCGCTTGGACATTTTGTATTTAAATAGATCGTTTTCTTTTCATTGTTTGCATTTGAGAAACTCGTCAGGAAGTGCAAGGTTAGAGCTCTGTAAAACCGGTTTAAGCAGCTTAATCGGTCCATATTGCCGACTGACCGTTCCAAGGCGGTAACCTTCGGGTTTGCTCTTTTCGTTAAATGACACATCACAAATTTGTTCTTACTTTTCGCTTGGCTTGCATGTGAAATGCCTTTGTTCTGTGCCTCTTCGGAGTTGGTATATGTTGCTCATAGGACTTTGTCATATATTCTTATTCGAGACAATACAATGGTATCTCCAAGCTTAACAAGAAACTGTAGTAAAGAGATTTTTTTCGTTCAATGCAAAACATTGTTGGGTTAAATAATAGGTCTTTAAAAATCGGTAGATAGACATTCACAAATGTAAACAACATACGCAAATACGTAATAGATATGTTTTTCATAGTCTGCAACATTCTCTATTTAAGAAAGTGAAAGCTTAACGAAAAAGGCTTTACGAAATTGATCATTTAAGAAATAATCAAATGATATTCGTCATAAATAATCTGGGTTTATCATAAATTAATGATTAGTGTTTCTGCAATGAATGTAACTAACCGTAAAAAGTCAGCTACGAAAACTCCCTCTAGTATGGCGAGCCGGTGTTCCAATCGACCAGAAGTCTGACTATGAGAGAAAACATAAGCTTTCCAGTATGAGATGACATTGGCTTTACGGGCATGAATCGACTTAATGTCTACACATATCCATGCTACAAATGTGATATAGCGCCCACGATAGAATATAGTCTCAGTTGGTTTGTGTTGGAAACGTAACATGTTATAACGTCCCTATCTAGGTAACATGGTACTATAACATGGTCTTTACAGACATTTTAAAAAAGAAGTTAAAAGCCGTAAAGATTCGAATTGCAAACACACAGATATTTAAATGTTGTATTATCGGAGACAAAAGAAGCTTAAATCCGATTTTCTCTATTCCAAATTTCGTTATTTTTAATCAGATACATATTTAATGCAAGAAATGACACACTTCACATATGCCTCAACTACCAAAAATTGAGATTGTCCTAAATTGAAGCACGTTTTATTTCAATCCTTTAAAACTGACGTTGCAGGCTTTGTCCGACAAAGACAGAATTTAAAACATTATGGTGCATTATTGGTTAACAACACTTCAATGATTTAATAACACTTTATGATACATATGCTTGACACTTAACTGTTATTGTTTGTATTGTGTTCTATTCAGGAATGATCTTTTTTTGTAGTGTAACACATGCACAAATCTCTAGATACATTTTGAGACAAAAAATGTGTCAATAAACAAGGATGACCTCGCCTTTTGGATTATATAAGGTTAAATTGTTAAAGTTTAATTCAGATTACTCCACATATGACCTACATATACCAAATAACCAACAATTTAGACATAACATGTACATGGCAGATTGATTTGAAACTGAAGCTGAATAAAAGAGCTCAGTAGAAAAAAACTTCTTTTGTTTATTTGCTTGTATTGTTTGAATATTTGTCATTGTGTAACTGTTCTACTGTACAAAATTTACCACAGCTGTCAAAACGTATACCACTAATTTCCCTTTGGTTAAATATTCCATATGAATATTAATTACGTTGGAACACCTGCACTATAATGGTGATTATATTTGAGCTTTGTAAATTGCATCAAAAAGTCCTAATCGACTATACTTTTCTTTTATGTTATTTTGTGAGTGTGACTATGAATTAGCTGCTGTTATATCATACTGAAATTGATCTGTCATTAATTTGACACTTCAACAAATTGAATATTTTGGAAAAGAATGTTTATATAACTAAGTTTAACAATTTATTATAAAAGTAACAAAATACCATTTTTATTCAAAAAGAAAATAACTATATAGACTATGGGAAATGATAGAAGATAAATATCAGTATCAAATGTCCAAAGTGTTCTCATGTATCAAATTTGTTACAAATTCAAACAGCATGCGGAGATACTTTAAAGCTATATTGTTATAGTTTGTAGATAAGGACGAACGTTAACAATATTTAAAATAGTTAACCATTAGATAAAGCAAATTAAAATATTTACAATTTCGTTCATATTTAGCTTCAAATATATATGCTCAGTTCTATATGTAATAGGGGCTTTTCTAATCTTTATCTTCTTTTTTTGTGTCTTACTGGTTCAGTTAATATAACTCTATTGATTTATTATTTTGAATTATTTTATCCAGATGTCTGTGTTCCTGTAGCAAATGTCGAAACAAAGAATATATAAATATACAGCATCATTAGGATCATATAATCAGGAAATTAATATGTAAATGTGTCAGTTATGTCATACTTTTTATCTCGCGTCGGTTAGATCTGTCTAACTGTGATTGGGACAAGCGTGTCAAGAAGTATGATGTCAGTCTTTTAATGCTAGTTAATTAACAAAAATGCAAGCTGTTTCTTCTTTTATTCTTGCATACAGTATTATGTCTTACGTAAATATGTTCATTGTATTACATTACAAACTTTAATTATGATTTATTAGCATTTACTTATTTAGTTCCTCTAGAAAGTGTTCATTTCTCAGGACTTTTACTGATATATTAATATGTACATTTGACTAGCTAAAGCAAATCATGGTATTTTCAAATTCAACTGACTCTTTTTGTAAAGGAATTTAAATAGGAATTACTAGACACGATACTGTTTGAAATGCATTGATTCGATAATTGTGCAATTTGAAGATTCTTTTGGAGTTCATGAAAACTTTATCTTTTATGCATAGGTCTGGTTAGTATGTACGGGCGGACAAGGGAGGCAATAAATAAGTTCAGGCATTATCAACAATAACAACATGGCGATGTAGTCAATATTCAGTAGCCAGTTGTCTCATTTCCCTGTGTTTCATTAGACCGACTTCCTCTTACCGACTACTTATTACAAAAATGCCAATGTACAACATAGGAAATGAAACTAAACATTTTTTCATTTATCTCCAGCCGAAATAAAACAGAACGGAAAGCACAATGAGGTCATCCTACGGTGTGCAAAAATGGCCAATGTTTTTTTTTCAGCGACTACATTAATAACATAAAACATATCTAGATATTTCATGTTGATATGTATATAACACAAACCTGATTGGCCATCTTTTTTATGACAAAACTCAATTTAGCTAGAACAAGGTACAATATACTTGTACTTGAAGTAGAACAAGAACTATTGGTTGCAATGACAAGTAAGGACATATGTTTGTTTTATTTCTAATAAGCTGGTTTTATAATTAAAGGGTACAAAACAAAACTCTGGTACAACATCTATAATAATAATTACTTTTTCCGGTCATAAAACGTAAAGAATATTCAGTCAGTATGCTGAATCATCATGAAGATAATATACATTTACATAAAAGTGCATACCATGCATTGTTTATTGTATATTGTTATATAATCTTTAAACATTGTTGTTCATAAAAAAATATTGTTTTCTTTATGAATAGGTAAAAATACAAACATCGCCATTATTATCCTAAAATAACAGATCAAGATATTTAGACATATTGCAAAAATTAAGAATATGTGCTCCCTCTAGCGGACTTATCTCTTCTGTCTGCGCATTCATATGCTAAGTATTTAAACGCCTTTTGGCTCTTCACGTGGGACTTTTCTGTTGATATATTGGTAGGAGCATACGACAAACCTATGTTTAAGCACCACAGTCTTTCCCTTTTCCGACTGACCGTTTTAAGGCGGTTACTGTTGTCTTGACATATTCAAAATATTTAAAAACATGTTTATGTTGAAGTATTTTAACATTTTGACATTAGAAAACAATAAAGAAACCAAATGCAAGATGAAAATATATGGAATAGTATGTTTTGGCGTTGTCGTTGAAAGATGATTGACTCTATCGTTATTTTATGATGCACCGTCGAAGCATGTCTTGTTCATTATCGAGGTTCGCCGAATGAAATATTCAACGTCGCATAGTTAAAACAACGGTTTTGTAATTGGTAGATGTAGATGTTTCGTTTAAAATTATATTAAAAATCAAAATAAAAACTAAAATAATCAATAGAAAAGTTTGCCACATATTAACAGTAGGGATTTAGTAACAACAGTTATCCATTTAAAGTAGAATCGTGACATGTGCTTCTTGGAAAATTATTATTGATCGGCAAAATGAATTTAAGAAGTCTTGTTTTTGTAAAACTAATAACGAACGTCTGCGGATATTCTCGGAAAAGTTATCATTTTAAACATTATTTCCACTGACGAAAATAAGTACCAGATGTGAAATATGGCTCCGGCTGAGCAATATATCTCTGATATTTTTGTGAAAAAATAAATCGTATTGAACACGAAGACCATAAACGCGCCAAGGAACTTTGAATTGGTGAATTGAATACTACATTTAGAAAGGATCCGGACCAATATATGTTTACATCATTCACATACTTTTAAGACATTTAAACTCTTGCTCGTGAAGGACATGAAATATGTTCTAGTTTAAAGCTCGGAGAGGTAAAATATTAAAGGTAGCTGGAAATATAGAAAATAGTTTTTGAATACATTCCAGCTAAAATATGGAACTGATAAAGCAATTTATTTTAAACGAGTTTATCTTTTCAAGTTGTCAGATCATAAATAAATACCACTTAACAAAATCTTTATTGTATATCAGTCTAACACACGGACATTTTGATGCTGTAATCACTGTACATGTATCTATTGGTAGTAATAACTGAAGCTTTATTAATTAATCTAACAATTGAGAATAATTGAAACTTTACGTAAGCACAGAAGAAGCATCTTATCAGAAGCGTTCGTTACTTCGTTTGACTTATATACATATTATTGTCGTTTATCTTTTAACTCAAAATAAGCATCTATATTTGATTTATGCTCAGAACAATATTTTACACTTCCTTTTAAAGATATATGTCTATGTTATTTACAACACTTCTGCATGATTAAAGTCTGATAAGTCTGTGTGTTCTCACATTCAGATTAGAACTTGCATACAAAGAAGCACACTATATTATTGACCAGTATGTTTTATCTAATTTGCACAGATCATATAGTTGCAATTTATATGTGTTCGTTTTTGGTACAATTTAAGTGCTCTTAATTAATAATAATACATTCAAATAAATACATTCAGAAACAAGAGGTACAGAAGTACCTAGATAAACAAAACATATATGAAAAAATGACGAGGCTTTATATTTATTGAATCAGTTATATTAAAAATGTTTATTAATTGATGTATTTTCCAGTTTATGGCAAAATGTCCTATACCTTATGTTATAGTAATAAAATGACAAGTTTGATAAATACAGTTGAAGGGACGAATAGTGCTTATAGCCGCTTTCATGTTTAATTTAGTCTCTGAAAATAAATTGACATCACAAAGAGACATTATCAATTGTCAGATATTTACTACCAATGCCCTTTCGTAGCTTTATAAATGATGCTATTGACTGCCTTCTCTTAAAGTTGTTTCATTTTAGTTTAAAATATAATTGATCAAACTGTATAGATATACGTTTACCTGCAGCAGATATGTTAAAAAATGCATGATATTCTGACGCTAGCTTTATATATACAGTATAAGTATTTAGGATAAGATATTTTATTCCGGTCGTTATTTTGTTACACGGGGCAATTGTTTAGGTTGGTATTCAAGGTTAAACACTGGGTATAAAAATAAAATCCGAACATATGTTGAAAGATGACACTATACTGCATATACCAAAAACATAGCATACTCTTCATGACTTTCCTTAAATCTTTACTGAAATTAGCCTATGCTTCATAGAATTCAATATGAAAAAGGTTTTATTAGCTTTAGTATATATCTGCTGATTACTTGGGACATTGGATGCTTAATGTTCATTGTTCACTTCATTACCACAATATGTTTCACTATTTGTTATCATTATTTTTTAATTTTAAGTTTCTGTTTTTTATGTACACCAGTTTAATTGTTAAATAAAATAAGTTTAAATGAAAGAATATACTTAGAAGTTAATCACGAAAATATTTTTAACTTAAAAATTGCTTTTAATGTTTCATGATTTTTTAAAGATTATAATTTGGCTGGAGTGTTTGGAATGAAAAAAATCTCATTAATCTATTCTTAAGGGAGAGGCGTGTAAAAAAGGCACAAATAAAATGAAATGTTAGTATTTAAGTTCCTTTATGTGCATGTTTATATACATGTAATGCTTCATTTTTATAGGCCTTATATGTATTCAGTGTCTTAAAACGTTGTATTTGAGTCGGATCTTTGATCCCATTCAATTATTTTTCAACATGAAGGAATCGACGACTAAAATCTATAGGCAGGTAGACTTCAAGTCATGACTGCTTTCTTTCTTTGAAAACACATTCTTCACAATGGAATTATGTGTTTTACCAGGTCCTAACCAGCAGACGCATCAATATAATTACAGAAACGATACATTACGCACATGTCATGTAGCTTTTTTTTCTTGTCTGTTCAGTGGCGATTGTGTATATTTTTGTAGATAATGAGCGGTACCAATTATGAGCAAAGACTTAGTAAGCAAAAACCATTTCAAAGAAGCGGCATTTAATAAATTTTAGCATAAAAGTTTTAAATTTGATGAAGATTTTAATATCCAGTTAAAGTTTTTGACCAAGTCACGTTTCCTAATGCAAAAGTAAATAACAAAATAGGAAAAGCAGATTAAAATGATTAACTCAGACGCCATTCGAGTGACACACACTCGCACCCGCACACACACACACACACACACACACACACACACACACGCGCGCGCACGTACGCATACGCGCGCACAAGCGCGTATATGTATGCATGCATGTATTTTCACAGTAAGCACATTAAAATTGAATCTGTATTTATTTTTGAAAGTCTAAGTAATATCTCTTTAACTCGAAACATAAATGTCGAGAATAAATGGTACAATAAAATATGTTTTTAGCTATCGTTTCTTCCCATATGATTAAAAACGTAAGATATATTAACATTTTTAAAAAAAAATGTGTAATCCTTAATTTTCATAAAATAATGTAAATATATCTACGAACCGATTTCGATGTGCAACATGATAATGATGCAATAAACATTCCTGGGCAGTAGAGAGAGCGGATAGAGACTTGTCACATCTGGCCTAGATGTCTTTGTCATAAAACACCACACAAGATCAGAAAATTAGCCTAATTTGTATTGTAAATTGGTTCTACCGGGGTTACATGACCAATTTATGTGACGCTTGACACTTGTCAAAACAAATATTTATACCGGAAGAAGTCAGTATTATTTGTCCTTGTCAACGCCTTTATATGGCTTTCTTGTCGTATATATATTATTTGGGGCTGTTTTGGAAAACGTAATGTTTCACATTTTTACAAGCCAAAGCAAATAGAAATGGCCGCATGAATATGTATGCATCTGCTATCTCTACTTATGCTTGATTATAAATGATATGCACAGCGCCTTCTTTTTTATTACTATTGTATTCACACATGGACAAAAAGGAAGGGTGATCTATTTAGACAAAAAGTTTTGAAATAATAAGAATATATGACAAGGTCCTATGAGCATTGCAACTTTTACAAGACCCCGAAAGGCACAGGACAGAAGTATTCACATGCAAGTCAAATGTAAAAGTAAGAACAAATCTGTGATAAATCACATACAGAGAAGTCCCAACAGTTAACGCCATGGAATGGTCAGTCGGCAAAAAGGACCAACTGGGGTGCTTAAACCGGTTTTACAGAGCTCTAACCTCGCACGTCCTGGTGGGTTTATTAAGCGAGCAGTTTCATCTACATTTTGTTGGTAATTAACAAATCCGTTCTACTGTTTAGAAGAGATTTAGTTGATCCTATCACTCCTGAGGGTTGATATGGTTTCTTCAATATCCATTTATATTTGTGTTTTCATCCAATAGGATATTGGACAGAAAGATTTGATATAACACAAATCAAACCAACTAAAAGGTAATGAACACAACCTACAGTGTTCAGTCGACACAATAGGTTTCCAACTCTGCAGGTCTATTGGATCACACCGTCCTTCCTATTTCCCAAATTCTTATCATAATGGAATTATGGAAGTGTTTTCAAACATATAAGTAGGTCCTAGGTGACTGAATCGAGCGTTTTGTCCGTAGGCTGCTCCATACAAATAACCATTTCGCACCTGTACGCATTCTGATAAATGCAGTAACAGACAGACAGGCTCTTCGTATAAGTACCCCTCGCCGGTCACGCTGATCGATGATCGACCTTGATGTTATCATAGCAAAAGCAGATAAGCGAGGAATAAACGCAGACCTGACGTTTAGCCTCTACAAATCTGAAAAACTAGACAACAAAATGTAAGCATTATGGCTCTGTTATTGTTAATGACTGGGGTTTTGAGTTAAGATGGCATATTCATTTCTAAGGATTTTAAATGGAATATTTGACAAACATTAATAAGCAATCAACATCAGGTTTTATATATCCTTATTTTTAAGTCGCGAAGATCTGAACATTCTCACCAAAATTCCATTTACAAATTGTTAATTCTCGTCCTATTTACCCTTGCGATAATAGGGTGTGTGTTTTCACTTATGGATTTCTTTCATGCATTAAAAATAATCTTACATAATTATGTTTGCTTTGGCGAAAACAAGATCCCAGTCAGAACCTGCATTCTTTTTGGCATTAATTCATGAATATACATGTAGCAGAGCATTCGCCTTTGGAACAATTCAAGACATACTTCCACCTTTAATTGCTACCCAAGCGTGGGACTGAAACGATCTACTTACAAAAGTGATCACTTAATATAATATGCTTGCTTAATGAGATACAACTGCAAATTGTGATTGTATGATTTTGCTTTAAATCATCATAATGTAATGATGATAATCGTATTTGAAAATGTTATTATAATGATGATGATGATGTCATTTTTTCGGTCTTTATTGTTTTGTTATTCAAAATACACGACTAGCACCCGTGGACTATGGAGGAAAAAATGACAATGACAATATTTTTAGCCCCAATCTACAATCACACATGCAAGGTTTCTAATCTAAACTGTTCCGTTCATCTTGCTATCATGCCCATCAACCAATATACATATATCTCATTTGTCAACGACTCCGACGAGCCAACACTGTATATAGTAATTATGCAATAAGGATTGAATCTTAGAAAAATAGAGAATACTGAGGGAATACGCTAAATGGTTATATTTTGTAGATAATTATTTGATAACAAACTAAAATACAGTTTTGCGTAAATAAGCGCCTTTATTGTTAATTCAAATATTCCTATGTATTTTAGATTAATATTACGTTACATTTATGTAATACGTAGTTTTCATTCTTGAGTGCTCCTTTTTTGAATGAAATGTGGTCAAATACTTTGTTTATGCATATTTAAACGTAATGCACTACAAAGCGTTATTTCGATCTTTTTAAGTACACTAATATACAAATGCTGATAACTTGCTTTTCATCACATGTGCATGTAACATTATTGAAAGCTGAACGTCTCGTCTGTATATTAACATCCAAGACTAAAGTCAATGCAACTTGTCATGTGTCAAAAGCACTCATATAATATTTATACTCGGGAGGTTTTGGATAACACGACAAGCATAGGTTGCTGGTAATGAAGGAATTTGTATAGTAATATTATTTCCAGCAATTCAATAACCGCATGCAACCCATACTTACTATACACATGCAAGTCAAAACTAAAATCGAGAACCAGATAATCGGGTATATCTTCATTTAAAGCATACAGTATTGTAATGCTTAAACAGTTCAAGTCATTTATTCAAACAAAAAAGGTCGGACTTCAAATCTTTTCTCATAAATTACTACTCGTACCGTCGCCCAAGGAGGCTCAAGTTAGACAATGAAATAATGGTGACTGATATATTTCATTTTATGTCAAAGATTAAGTACGAGATAAGATCGTCTCAAGTAGATATTTCGGTTTTTCGGTTGTTATGTACTTATATTCCTTACAGATTATTCTTCGTATTGAGAAACTGTACACACTTCGTGAGCTTACCGCGATGTCGTAGACCATTCACATATATTTTAGCACTAGCTTGCGCACAATGGCACGTGTTTCTGTTCTAAAGTAAATTTCAATTTTGCCTTCGCTTAACACCCATATTTTTAAAACCATATATGTGCATAAACGAATCTGCCATATTCATTTGATACGACACGAAGAAGCATTTCCAAATTTACTTTAATTCTTCATTCAATTTTGCGGTGAAATATTTGTTTTACTCTTAACTTAATGTTTGCTAAGAGCACCAGTTATTGACATTCTTTTAAACCATTTTTATACGGAAAGCCGTAACAAATTATACCTTGAAATAATTCCGGCACACAGCGCTATTTGAATCATTGACGGAGGATTGAGAAGTAAATGTCGTAATCACTGAAAGATTTTCTAATGCTATTGATACGTTTTTTCGTTACATATACAATTGGACATAATTTTTAAGAAAATATTAAAAGGTCCTTCGAGAATTACCCAGATATATTAAAATTTGAACTACCGCCAGACATAGGCTCATATAAGTTAATGTAAAAGTGATAATACCACTTAGACGAGACATCACATACAGAGAAAGCAAGCAGTTATCTCCCTGGAATGGTAAAATATATCAAGTGTTTTGTGATACCTGTAACCACCATCATTTTGGCAAAGACATTGATGGTAACTTGAAGAATGTATTATCCCTTTTCGAACAGTTATAAGACATTTTAAGAACCAGGTCCCATATGACTACTGTTATCCTGTAACAACGCATAGTTTGAGAGATATCGACACCAACTCCTTAAAGCAGTTGTTAAGTAATGGCCATTTTCACAGAAAGACATGCTAGGTATTTTTTCTTACCTAGTTTATGTACACAACCCATGTTAAGCTTAGAGCATTTGTGAATGAAATTTAACGGTTTTAGCAGAGTTTACAAAAACAAACAAAACAACAACAACAACAACACGCATATCTCATCGTAATGCAATATATGTCTTGTCTGGTTTTATTGCAGTAACAGAACACCCATATCGATAAAAGCGTATCTTTGTCAGATGTATTGGTATCTTTAGCTAGCTCAAGAAGTGTAAGGCAGTAATTCTTGCAGATCGTGGAGACAATGTGACAAACGGGAATTGCATATTTTGAATTGATGACGTTCATTGAACATAATGTATAATCTACACATCGAGCGGCTTGTTATACAGTCTAGAAGATTTATCCTTTACGGCAATTTAAGTTTAAGTGGAAAACCTTAATGTTGTTGTTTTTCTCAATTTTAAACCATTTTAACTCTAACGCAATGTATGTTTGAAAGGTTTTACCCAATGTTATTCCAACTACGGCAGACTACTAATTTGCGTTAAAATATAAAGCTTTGCTTGGCGCATTTATTAAAAACCATTCTGGTACAGTGAGAACGCATTCCTTAACACACTGCCATGCGTATGGGTTCTACTAAACCAGACCTTTAAATGCGGAAATTGGCCAAAAATACTGGCTTTTTGGCCTAAAAAGGAAGGGTTAATAACGATTGAACTGCATATATAATATGTATTATTTTAATTAAAACCTCTTATTAGTATCTTTATTATATTATTTGGGGTATTCAATGTTTTTAATATAACATTTATAATCTTTCTATAGAAATAATGTTAATTAAAACCTTTTTCAAGATATATCTTCGGATGTTAAGAGCATAATGTGTTTTGGTACTATATTTCGTTCAAAAACATAAATCGTAAAAGGGATTTTCTGTTCTGTGTTTCAAGTAACATTAAGTTTAGACCTCGTATAAACATTGCGTGTACAATAATGCCTGAAAGCACGTAAAACGTATTTTAGGATTGCATTTATTCAACCCATGAAACAATAAAGCTGTGCTGTGCTATGTCACAAATCTTTTAGAAAGACTCACACGTATGTAGAACAATATTCTTTCAAATGTAGCTGAACATCAAGTTACTGTCTTATTGGTGCGACATTACTTTTCCTTAAGAAGTTTAGTGTTTTCACGAATCCCTTTACAATTCGTATTTCATCGGTGTCAAATGTAATTCCAACCTAAAGTGATAATGCAATTTGGAAGTTTGGGAACGTAAACAAAATGTTTAAAAATTAGATTATACACTTCTTATCTGTGTAACTGTCTAATATATTAGGTCAAAATTACTTCTTTTACTAGTATCTGTAATGGAAGCCAAAATGCAAGATTCCAAATCCAGAACAGTGCGCTAGAAACATTCTTCTTGTATGCTATAAACAAACATGAATCAGCATCGATGCAGAGCATCAAAGGCTGTCCACTAATTGTTAAAAAGACATTATCTGACAAACGGCAATACATTATCTGACGAACCACCATACCAATCCAATTAGTATTTTGACTTAAAGTGAGCTGAAAAATATGATCGAACAATAGGCATTCACATGGAAATAACACATGTTGAATCAATTATATTGCATATTGTATAAATGTATCAAACAATACTTTTAATAACGCAACTCATATCTTATTAACCTAATCTAAGAAATATTGAACGAATTACAATCTTAAAACCCTCGTACATGCACTGCTAACAGGTGATAATAAAACCTGCCGAAGATTCTATGTTGGTACGATATATATGTGGCAAGAAGTTAAAAGTGGTACAAAATCTGTAACACCTAATAACCACTTGCTTTACCTCGGGCTTTTCTACAAACAGGACTTTTTCGGATACCACCGAGGGGTTACGATTGACATGATAACTACAACAACAACCCATTGCCAATTTTGTAACTCATTCGATAAAGAGGTCCGTGCCTCAACTCAAGATGACTTTACCTTTGTCAATTTTCTTATAGGAATTATGTACATATTAAGGAAAACATGCTTAGGATCAGCAGTAAATAATACAGTTCTTAGAAAAAAACTATTCAGTTTGCATTTTGTTTTTTGTCAGTTTCATAATTTAGATACAGTTTTACCCTTTATAGTTTTTTTTTCAGAATTATTCATTCGAAACAATAATATAATCTGAGCTTAATTACGACATTTTAACTTCAATGTATATACTGAACCCACATAGTGTCTTTCCGCAACATGTTAATATTTAACAGAAAACGTTAAAAGTTATAAGAAAATGTGGCAGAACATCAACAAACAGCTTTCAGGCTTGCTTGACTGGATCATTCTTGATATCGAACAATTGCAATGGTAGTCTTTCAAAACGTTTTCTTTGCCTAAATGAATCGCGACAAACTCCGATGAAATCACAACATATCCCAAAGTTTTAACTAGTTTTAACTAGTAACAGACAGCTGTACAAAACGCAATTGAAATGTACAGGGCACAGAAACACTGAAGGATACATAAGATAAATAGAGAAAACATGATTTGGAACGGCCGGCTGGAAAGGTGACAAAACGGGGTAATTTAATCGTTTTACTGAGCGCTTTGGCCTTGCAGTCTCTAAGGACTTTTCAAAGGACAAACAGTGTGAAAGAATTCAACGGGAAACGATTACAGAAAAAATCTATACCTTCTTTAAATTTATAGCAGCTGTGCATTTGTGCGTGTTATTAATACAATGAGTCTTAAGTAAAGATCCTAATATATCTTTAGACGGAAGATACCGAAAACGTTTAAAACGCTAAGAAAATTTATAGGAGTATAAATAGAAGAATTGCTGGCAGTACATTCAATCTCAAGTCTATAACCAAGTAATGATGTTTGTTTTGTTCTTGTTATAAACATTATTTCTACGTGTGTTCATTCCTATGGAAGGGATAATATCACACACATGCACACACACATACAGACACACACACATGCACGCGCACACATCGCACGCACGCATGCACACACACATACACACAACAACAACAACAAACGAAAAAACAACGGATATGTGTTTGCACTGATTTGACATATAGAGAGTTTCATTTTTTCATTGTTCTTATCCGAACCTTTTTTATTTTTTTTTGTGTTTGGCAGCGCAATGATATAACTAGTAATAATAGTAAAAAAAAGTAATGGCAACACCACTGACGCATGGCGATCAAATGAAATGGGCTACAAGAACAAGAAACAGTAAGTAAAAAGCGAGCTTTATGTTGCAATCGATAAATGGTCTATGTCAATATATGACAGGAAACATAAGGTCAAATATATGCAAGCTTGCCAATATGGACTTAAAGTCACGGTTCTGACTTGTGGTCGACAAATATGCAGAATAATTTGTTTTGATGTAAAACTGTCAGTTGTTGAACAAGGTAACATGATAATTCAATTTTGTGTTACAAAGTAGTTGATCGGTTAAGACCAGCCCAAACATCAAAGGCACACATATTTTCAGTGCATTCTATAATGTTGCAAGTTTGGTCTCAAACGTTATTTGCTTCATTAACTGGTTTTGCATTTTTTTCAAGCTCCCTTCGAACTCATTAGAAAATATAAATAAAACAGTGAATGACCGGCCTTACTTTTGCTTAAACATTTGATTTATTCAATTAATATAGTTCTAAGAACTACAGCAATATATCTGTTATATAACAGCACTTCTTATAATGCACGATCTACCTCAAAGAAAAATTAAGACATCTCTTTGTCAAAGTCGCTTTTTGGTCCCAGGTTGATAATCTGTCATATTGTGTCAAATTATAAAGAGAGTAAAGTTAAATGCTGTCCAAGTACTTTCTCTTAATAGTTACACACAATCTGCGATACTTTTTTACTTTTGCAACCCGTTTATTCCATTTCACATATATTCTTACATATCGATGAATTTCACCATTTTACTAAATATTCATTTGAGCTGTTACAGATTCCATAGTAAAACCAGAAAATATTCCAATGCGTAATCAAAGTTTTTCAATAATTGACAGATCTGGTCATTGTGTTATTATTAATGGGCTTAGACAAAAATGTCTAATTTTCATTTTCTTGAATTTTACACTAAGTCTTTATAGAATGTAACAAATTATATGTAAAATGTTACATGATCAATCCTACTCATAGTTGAAGCTTTCAACAATTGGTCAATAGAAAAATATTATTCTAACAATTATATGGGTACAATCCTACAAACTCTTATCGTTAGCATGGATTTGTCTTAAACCCATGATATTAAGTAGCTTCTAAATACAACTTTTTGTCAGAGTGCAAACTGTCATGATGTTTTTCTTTCTTCAAACATTTTATTGTATTTCAAAAATATTTAAAGTTGTAACTCATAAATGGGTTAAGTCATAAATGGGTAATTTCAACAACAACAAAACCAAAACAAAGCAAAATAAAAAAGAGAAAAAGAGCAAACAATCAGGTGACTAACTTCAGAGAAGGAAGATTAAACATAAAAATCGAAATCAGCATTTGCAATTCAATAAATCAACCGTTTCCAATATGTTCTAAGACATTTTTCTTACTTTCAGGTTTTCAGGAATCACACGCAAGTTTACATGTACAGAGAAGTTATATTTAATCACACTGGAGTATTTATTAACTGTATTAAAGTATTAAAAGGAGCCCATACATTTTTATGCTCGTTACAACCTTGTTTCATATATTTAATTGAATTATATTCATCTATTAGAAACCTTTCCAGAAGAAGATTTTTAAAAATGGCAGATTTTTGTGCCCTATTTCTTATTCCTTTAAATATACTGTTTTGCCATAATAAGCAAGTTTTTTAAAAAGTAATTTTATGAAAATTACACTTTCAAACATTACCCCATATATAATTGAGTTCAAACTGAATGTCAGGACAATTGTTCTTTACAACTTAACTCTAAATATTTCCAGAAACAATGCATACTAGGACAAGTGTAAAACAAATGTATAATTGTTTCTGTTCTGTTGCTGTAAGAGCATCTATTAAACTGTTTTATAATAATCTTTTCCAGCATATAATTAGGTACCTATAAGTCTGTGATTAATGCTAAATTGAAACCATTGAATATCCTGAATCTTTACTGCAAATAAAAGGGCCTTTGCATCATTTAAGGGATACTACTCTTACTTAATGACGAAACAAAGTCTTTATGCCATTTTTCTGTAGATGTTGGGTAAGAGTGTGTTGCCATAGTTTTTAAAAAAATTGCATATGTTAGCATCTTACCCTCCTTATTTAGTATATCGTTTATGGTATGTATGCCCAAATAAAATCCTCCGGCCTTTATACTTTTATTATGCAACAGAAATACACTTTATAATTCATCCTGGTATTTTGGCTTTAAAAGTGAACAAAAGATATCATGATTTGTATACATCATTCCAAAAGAGGGTTTCTACTTGCTTTAATTTTTCAATATATATATTGACCCTTTCTTTAAAAATCCTAACATAACTGTTCTCAATATCCAAATAATTCTTTTTTTATAATTATTTTCCTTATACATATTGTTTTAGTAAGGTATAAATTGAGTAAAAATTAATCATTCTCAAGCCACCTTGGGAGAATTCGGTGTAAATTTAGCTTTTTTATCGTATCATGCTTTCCTTTCCATAAGAATTTAAAAATCTACTTTCTAATTGAGCTAATGTTTCCTGTTTGGGTGTAGGCAGGTATAGAATTAAATGTACTATTTCTGCTAATGTAAATTTTGTTTATTACTGTTTTTTTCCAATTGGTGAAAGTCCTCTTCTAGACCAAGATTTGAGTAAGGACATGCTTGGGCATATTGCCTTATAGTTGCAAGAGTGTTTATGAGCGACCCTTTACTGTCATCGATTATTATTGTTAATAATATATGACAAATTCCTATAGGCATTGCATCATATACCAAACTCCGAAAAGGCACAGAACAAAGGTTTTTCACGTGCAAGCCAAGCGAAAAGTAAGAACAAATTTGTGATGAATCATTTAACGAAAAGAGCAAACACGACAGATACCGTCCTGGAACGGTCAGTCGGCAATATGGGCCGACTGGGGTGCTAAAACCGAATTTTACAGAAGCTCTGACCTCGCATTTGCCCAATGAGTTTCTCAAATGCAAGCAATGAAAAGAAAACCGATCTATTTGAATACAAAATGTTCAAGCGCTGATGTTTTCTTTAATAAATTATGACGAAAGTAGTGACGTCATTGAAAAATAATGTCCACATAGTGTTTGAAAAAGAAAGGGTTTTTATTTCGATTTGAAAAACTACACATAATGGGTGATTATAAGTGAAATAAACTTTCTGAATCAAGACCAAACATGATCAAAGAAGAATAAATGGTTATAGCATCCTGTCCAATGTCCATCAAAGGAAATACATATTACAACCCTTATAGGATGAATTAAATGACACTATAGATTACAAGTGTCGTCAGTAAATTGTGAATTTTGAAATTCTATATTTCCTATAATGAATCCTCTAATATTAGAGTTTTCTCGTACCATAATGGCTAGTAATCTCAGCCAATAAAATATACATATATGGGGTCCCCCTTGACGGCAACCGCGCCCAGGGTAGAACCAATCCGATTAATGCCCATTTACTATGCAACATATAATATTTAATATAAATATAATATATATTTTATAAAATATACTCTTTCACTTTTCTTTAAAAAAAAAAAACTGGTCCAAAATTAAAAACATGTAGGACTTTTTTTTATGAAGGACCAAGAAACAGAGTCGAACGCTTTTTTTAAGTCTATTAGTACAAGAACTTCAGGGTTGTTCTGTTTATTCCGTTTATCTGCACTTATTTTTAATCGAAGGCCTATAGAAGCTGAGGCAAGTTTAAAAGAAACGTTAAGCGAAGAAATTGGTCTGAAGTTGTTGAAATATTTTTATCCTTATTTCTTTAATTGTATGCAGGTTATAACTCGTTGTTTTGGAATGTTGACAATTCTCCCTTAGTAGAGTTAATGCACAGTTTAAAGAGTTTACTAAAAATGCCCAATATCTACCCAAAAGAAATTGAAAAACTCTACCGTATAATCTGATGGCGTTGGACTTTTGTTGTTTTTCATGTTTTTTACGCGTTTTAAGCTATTTAAACATTCATTTCCAAGAGTCTGCCTTCTGAAACTTCTTTTCTTTCTGATAATTTATTAAGATTGTTAGTGTTTATAAGTATTCAATATCATCCTATTTGTTCTTTGGTTATATAATGTTTTATAACAGCTCTTTACGTCCTCTGCTATTTCTGATGGTGTGTCTATTTGAGTGTTATATTTAGTGATAAGTATATTCATAGTTGTAGAAACAAAAGTCTGACTTTCAAGATTACTGAAATATTTAGTGGCTTTTTCTTCTTCAATCCATTTAGCTTTTGAACTAATTCGGACTCCTTCCATCGTTTTATTTCTTATTTCCCTGAGTTCCGTTTGCTTTATTTTCTAAGTTTATATTGCCAGTAATTACTTTTTGTTTCAATGTCATCTATTTTTTCAATTAGAATGTCTTTTCTTTTAATCATTTTCTCCTAGAGCTATATGCTATTGCTCTTTCCAATAACTAAGTCTTCCATTGAGGACTCTCCAAATGTGCATGCTGCTGATTTCACTTCTGGGGCATAGAAGAAATTTTATCACCAAGTACATGTACAACATAAACATTGAGAAACATGTAAGGTTTATTAAAGAAAGAAACAATCCGATATGTAAATCGTCGATGTATTGCTGCATATGTAAAGGTGTTAATCGCGGGAAGGTGGTCGAAAACCTCTTAGTTTATTTCGAAGGATATTTTATGTAATCAGGACTTTTAAGTAGATAGTTGTTAAATTTACAGTATGACCTCCCTTTTTCAAATGTATCTATGTCTATTTGTAGTTTAATAAAGGAATGATCTGTTCTGTATCCTAATACAATACAAACATCACATTCGTCGACTAACAGGTCATTTGGTATGAAAAAAACAACCTACTTTCCCTTTGTGATTTTTTAAACCGTGCAAATTATTTTTTATGTCTAGATTAAATTATATCCAACCATAAGTTAGGTTGTTTTCTATAATGATTTCTAATAATACTTCATGTACTTTGGGTTGTTAACATTAACATAATTAAAAGCATCCATATCTGGATTTAAGGTTCTGGACCTGTAACTAACCTTCGGTAAACATCGGCACTCGGTATGATCCGGTTTCATTTGAATAGCATTTGTCGTTTAGTTTCGTATTTGCTATTTTTAGTAATTTTTCACCACGTGATAGGGATTTTCCATGACGTCATTGGGTTACCCATTTCTCCAAAGTGGCGGAACCGGGAGCTCAACATCGTGATCGTCGAGGGCGATATTGTAAAAATCATGCGCGTATCTGTGCCGTTTTTGAAGTTACGCACAATTACAAGAGAAATAACCTTTGTAGTAATACTTTTGATTATATTCGGTTCTTTTCTAATGAATAATAGGTAAAATGCGGACATGCGAGGGAAAATATGAACGACTAAAATCCTGACGTGTGTAAGTTTAATCATTTTAAAACCTTTTCAACTTTAATGGTGTGGTAATACGATTTTATATCATAGAAACTACGGAAATAAGATATATCATTCCTAACCCGGTGTAGGCATCGACTTTCAGAGTGTTTTTGGTACTTTCAGATTTTCGATTTTTCGAACGGAAGTTACGCACGTGCGTAAAGTGCGTAATGGCAGAAACGCGCATGGTAAAAATAGTGGTTTACCGACAACAAAGTCATGTAAAGGGGTCAAAACTGTGAGGGACAACCACGTGTCACTAATACCAAAAGAGTGCTTGACTCAGTTATTTCTAAACTGTCAGAATCTTTTACGAAAAACGTGTAAAGTGGTTAATTTCAAATATTTCCCTCAAGCCAGCCAAAATCAGTAAAGAGAAGGTTTTCATGTGATAATGCAGAGTTTTACATACATATTTCCATCTCCAATACCAACTGTAGGTGATTTTTTTGTATAAAGAAGTATAATCTGTAATTGACCATTTTGACGTTGTTTTTCGCTACAAATTCTCTTGCAGTTTCATTAATAGTAACATTTACAAATTCTTATAAATTTTATTAGGAACGGTAAAATGCCTTTTAAATCTCATATTATGGGCAGTTCATATTGCAGAAAATTTTAAAACTAGTTGTATGTGTCTAACTAGCTTCAAACTTGAGATATTAGCTTTTATAGATAGAGTAAATTCTTAAACACACCCACAATACTCGGACTTTTGCTTGGGGGTACATGTATGCAAAGCTCTGTATTTTTATAAGTATTTGTCCAAAGTGTAATCTCATTGTTCTGATTTGTCATGACATGATTGTGTAACAGGGACATTGGTTAAAATTTGAATAAAGAACAGTATAATTTAAAAAAATAGTACTTTTTAATTTTTTGTCCAAGCACAATTTACGGTGTTTTTTGAAAATCAAGGGTCACTTTATAAAAATGCACATTACTTGAGTTACAAACAGTAAACTTCCTTAAAAATTCACCATACGATGTGTTTTATAGTATAGATTCAGGAAATAGTATCATTATAAGGATTGTGGAAGGTCACCATTACAGGAGGCAGAACCTTAAAACAAGGTTAAAATCTCTTGCAACAACACACTGATTATTAAGATGTTTAATTTTGTTATTTAATAGTTGATACAATTAAGGTTTAATTTGGTTTGGGCCATAGATATTTATTAGCGTATTTTTCTTCTTACAAATGCTACAGTCCAAAAGGCATGTTTCCATTTGTGTCTCTATAGATTGACTGAAGTTGGAAGTCTATATTATTGTTGATGAATATAGTGACTCCTCCAGACGGGCTTCTAACATTATTGAAGTAGCATTGAAATTAAATTCAGATTTTTTTTTCAACAAATTAACAGGGAAGTGTGTATCCTGGAGGAAGTATATTGATCCGGTTTTTCTGTTTCAGAAAGTCATAAAACATCAAACAATTCACTTACTTTGAAAATAATTAACACATGATAAAGGAAGATTGTCTAAAACAGTCATTGCTGGGAGCTTAGTGAATATAACGTTGCGTGATATCTGTTGCTTGTTATCTTTTCAGCTTAATCGATTTACATATACAGGTTAAATTCAGTAAGAAAAATGCTTCATAACAAGTTGCGTCAAATACTGTCTAATGGTCCTATTTTTCTCCAGCTTTTAAATCCATTCAAAGGAAAGAAATTATCAGACAGTGTAATTTTAAACACATTTGCCGACTTGTTATCTAGTCTTTTAGACAGTGTCATTATCAAGTCAGTGGAGGCCGCCATAGCATGCGACTATTCGCCAAATAGCAGGCTGCCAGTACAGTCCACACTACAGGCACAGATTATACACATTTTATAGGGTATTCAATGCGGACGATGAACGTGGAAATGTCAAAATCAAGCTGCAGATGTTACCATCACACCCGAAGAAACGTATTTATTGTTACTTATACTGCACGCAGTTAACTTATTTCAAAATATTATATTTTAGTTACAAATGATTAATGTAAATTAATTGTAAATAAATCAGCCAAGGTGTTATTGAACATTATTTATATACTAAATTCAGACAATAACCAAAAACAAAATTGGGTATGAATATTGCTATGCTGTTATGTTACCCCAAATATTTTGAAAATAATAGGTAGACAAAGTATCATATTCTTCTACAAAGGATTTCATACAGCTGTCAAGATCACATAGTCTAAATTGCCAATGCAAAGAAAATATCTCACATAAATATAAATTACTCTTGGTGAGAAAAGATTCATTTCAATCATCGTAAGGTATTGTTTCTTTAAAGTTTGTTTGTGTCAGGAAGGTAAAAAGGAACAAATGGTTAAGATAATGTGAAAAATATTGTAAAAAATTGCAGAAATAGACGACCGTTGTTAATCATCTATTATTATAACATATGACTGAATATTAATTTTGAAATATTGACACTTATTATGCTACATTTAACATCACACGTGTTAAAAATGTAACATGTTGAAACATGGGTGGTTGACTATTTTCATATAATTGCCTTAATAGTATCTTCATCCATTCAATCGATTTTAATCTATCAAATTTTATCGAAATTTTAATCCATGCTCCATCTTTGTTTATTTTTAGAATAGTTGTAAAGTAGGAAATAAGAAGTATATATAAATTTAACATTCCACTGAACAAATAAGTCACTTTATGGTATGTTTTTACTTTTAACCGATGTGTTATCTGTTCTCTTTTACCGCATGGAAAGAAATAGATCTAATCAAAATGATACATGTACCACGCGGATTGTGTATTTTCGAAATGAGCTGTAACATTAGATTTTATTTTAGTCTTAGGCTATAGATAACGGTTTTACATAACGATAAAATACAAAGTTCAAAATTATTATTTATTACAATTTACTCGTTTACCTCATTTAGATTTTGTTGCATTTTAACGGTAGGCTTTCTTTAAAGATATATTATTATTTTTTACTTAATATCCGTTTGCTTTTGTATCCCATTTGTTTAGTATAGTGCATTTTTCTAGAGAAACTCTACGAGTGTTGAAGACTTCACAAACTATTTAGTTGGCGTATACAACACACATTTTATAACAAAGTCAAGCATAATTTGCACATTTCTGTCCACGACAACGTACAGTTTCCAACTAAACAATTCAGTTAACACGGTTTCTTCCGATTATTTTGTTGCTACGTTCTGAAGGCTATAACAAACATGTTTTACTGCTACGCCCTGAAGGCTATAACATGCATATTTTACTGCTACGCCCAGAAGACCATTCCAGACATATTTTATTGCTACGTCCTGAAGGCTATAACAAACATGTTTTACTGCTACGTCCAGAAGACCATTCCAGACATATTTTATTGCTACCTCCAGAAGGCTATAACATGCATGTTTTACTGCTAGGTCCTGAAGCCTATAACAGACATATTTAATTGCTACGTCCAGAAGGCTATAACAAACATGTTTTACTGCTACGTCCTGAAGGCTATAACATGCATATTTTACTGCTACGCCCAGAAGACCATTCCAGACATATTTTACTGCTAGGTCCTGAAGGCTATAACAAACATGTTTTACTGCTACGCCTGGAATAGGTAAATAAGAAAAGGTCCTATCAAAACTCCAACAGATATTCAAATTTTATCCACCAGTAGACAAAGGCAAACAAGGTAAATGCAAATGTGAAAAACAAACAAACACAGAGACGAGACATAACACACATAAAGAAAAAACATTATTTACCGCCTTGGAACGGTCAGTCGGCAAAAGGACCAACTGGGGTACTTAAACCTGGTTTGGTGAGCGCTCCAACCTCGCATTCCTGAAGGTTTTTCTAGCAAACAAACAGTGTAAATAACAACATCCCGTCAAAGTAAAACAACTAAAAGTAAGCACCTGCATCGGGAGTTAAAACAAATACAATGAACTTATATACATACATTACAACTAGCAACAAAATAAACTATAAACATATGTACAGTATGTACAGTAGATAAAATCCTCGGCAACGTAGAAACAAAAATCCCAAACGAGAGATCAGTTTGAAATAAAACAGCACATGCGCTGATGTATTATAAGATATTATAGGAACAAATAAAACAGCCCAAGTGCTGATATATTATAAGAATAAATAAATAAAACAGCCCAAGCGCTGATATATAACAAGATCAATTTAAATATGGCATATTATGCCATGACATCATGTTCTAAAAGTGTCAAAAAAGAAATGTAAAAAATACGAAAGAAAACAACGAAATTTAGATAACAACCTACCAACGAAATAAAACGTAGTATTGTTAAGAGATAATAAGTTAAAAAAAAATAGTTCATGAAAAGCCGAGGATTTATCCGCAGTTGGCATATTATATGTAAGAAAGGTACTAAAATCCCGATGTTATACCTACTGTGCAATCTCACGTTATGGAGACTGCTCAAGTTGTCTCATCTATTTAGGGACACGGCTGGAGAGATGAAGAGACAAGAATTCTAACAGTAACTGTCCAATTATGGCTTTAAGTTACTGTTTTCATGAAGTTTCAACGACCTGTCCGGTCATCGTGTAATTTAAAAGCAATTCAAGTTCTTGACTGTAAAAGGGTCATTTGCAAGCAATGCAGTACAACGTTAAATTCCTGGGTGGTAACTGTCTGCAATACATTTTCTGATAAGTTTTGTAAAGTGGTCAGAAAAGTTATTGAGACCCTTAATTTTCTTTAACTTGTATAAAACATTTCCATAAAATGCAGGATGGCTTATGCCTTTCTGCAACAGTGTTTTCATACTGCTATTATACTTAGAAGCAAAGACTGTTAACGACATATTTTATTGCTACGTCCAGAAGGCTATAACAGACATATTTTACTGCTACGTCCAGAAGGCTATAACAGACATATTTTACTGCTAGGTCCTGAAGCCTATAACAGACATATTTTACTGATACGTCCAGAAGGCTATAACATGCATGTTTTACTGCTACCTCCAGAAGGCTATAACAGACATATTTTACTGCTAGGTCCTGAAGCCTATAACAGACATATTTAATTGCTACGTCCAGAAGGCTATAACAGACATATTTTACTGCTACGTCCAGAAGGCTATAACATGCATGTTTTACTGCTACGTCCAGAGGGCTATAACAGACATATTTTACTGCTACGTCCAGAAGGCTATAACAGACATATTTTATTGCTACGTCCAGAAGGCTATAACAGACATATTTTACTGCTACGCCTGGAAGACTGTTAACGACATATATTACTGCTACGTCCTGAAGCCTATAACAGACATATTTTACTGCTAGGTCCTGAAGCCTATAACAGACATATTTTACTGATACGTCCAGAAGGCTATAACATGCATGTTTTACTGCTACCTCCAGAAGGCTATAACAGACATATTTTACTGCTAGGTCCTGAAGCCTATAACAGACATATTTAATTGCTACGTCCAGAAGGCTATAACAGACATATTTTACTGCTACGTCCAGAAGGCTATAACATGCATGTTTTACTGCTACGTCCAGAAGGCTATAACAGACATATTTAATTGCTACGTCCAGAAGGCTATAACAGACATATTTTACTGCTACGTCCAGAAGGCTATAACATGCATGTTTTACTGCTACGTCCAGAAGGCTATAACATGCATGTTTTACTGCTACCTCCTGAAGGCTATAACAGACATATTTTACTGCTACGCCTGGAAGACTGTTAACGACATATATTACTGCTACGTCCTGAAGCCTATAACAGACATATTTTACTGCTAGGTCCTGAAGCCTATAACAGACATATTTTACTGATACGTCCAGAAGGCTATAACATGCATGTTTTACTGCTACCTCCAGAAGGCTATAACAGACATATTTTACTGCTAGGTCCTGAAGCCTATAACAGACATATTTAATTGCTACGCCCAGAAGGCTATAACAGACATATTTTATTGCTACGTCCAGAAGGCTATAACAGACATATTTTACTGCTACGTCCAGAAGGCTTTAACATGCATATTTTACTGCTACGTCCTGAAAGCTATACTGGGCATATTTTATTGCGACGTCCAGAAGGCTATAACGGGCATATTTTATTGCTACGTCCCGAAGGCTATATCAGTCATAGTTTACTGCTACGTCCAGAAGGCTATAACAGGCATTGCATATTTTACATCTAATATTGTCTTTACTTGTACCTATAAAACACGAGGTGCATGTGAATATTAAGTCTTTGTCCTGCAAAAGCACACCACCCCCCCCCCCCCAAAGTTTATAAAAGTTAAACTGGAAAGCGTTAGTGTATTATATATTTCGCTGTGGGATATGCTAGTTTTTTGAGTTCGTACACACTAATAAAAAAATAGAACGTTTAGCTAGTCTAGAGCTATCTTAAAAATGAACATCAATTATAACACATTCTTATTTAATGCCAAACAAAACAGATTAAATCTTATTAGCACAACAGCTTATACGATAGTTGGATTATTAAACGAAAGTAAACGATGGATTTATTAGCAAACAATTTCATCTTCACATTTGTACCCAGCTTGTCGGTATCAGCCACGTAATTGCGGACAATGGAGGCAACTATAGATGGTCGCGCTAAATGGGGCCGGTTTTGTTCGTGTTCCATTATTAACTTTTATTGAGCGTTTGCTACGAACGTGACATTGTACGTGGCAAAATATAAAGTTGTATAACGTTTTAAATGGGCTGGGAGTAGGAAAATTGTTATTCTTTTAAAATATTATAATTTAAGTTCTTATAATTATCAGTACAGGCTTCTTGGGATATTTCAAATCCGAAATCTGAGGTCAAGAGTTATTAATAATACACCACTTTTTGCAACAATGGCCTTATGGTAATACACTATATGAGTAGAGTGTACTAGCATTATTTTTTATACTCCTCAGCATAACTTCTAATAATGTTATCACGTGTTTTAAGATATTGTTTTGTTTCATCATTGAAATTAGAAATTCAATTGGCGCCAGTTTTGTTGATATGAATAAATTATTATAAACATCTTTCTTCATTTTAATGGTAGAGCTTGACATGCATTGTAGAAACTGTGTCGTGCAGATTTTCAAAGATAATTCTTTTTATGCCCTTACGGCATACATAAGTCCCCACCCCCGATATCAATGGAAACCAAAACATAGTAAAATCGCGTTGAGCCGACTATGAATACAACAAAATACAATTTTAGTGCTGAGTTTTTTCACTAAAATAGGAAGAAAACCCATTTATGCATCGGACCACTTACCATTTTTATTTCTATCACTGTTACATACAAGCCTGGTGTTGTTTATCTAATCTGATTGTAAAGATATGTTGAATTTTACATCACTTTATGTGTATTAGCTGCTCATTGTACATTTCGGGATCTGTAAATAAATATAGCCATAAAAGGTACCACTGAAACCAAATCACATACCTTGAAGTTCGTGTAAAATTTCATCGCATGAATTATCATGTGTGAAATTGATAATTGATGCATATAGGTATATACCTTTCAAAAATATTATTGAATTTAATATGGAACACAATTGTGACATATGTTATTTGTAACAGACGACAACAATAAAATCACCCCTCCGTTCCACTTTTCACTTTATATCGATGGTTAAATAGTTTTAGTCTGGCATGTAGATGCATGTACCGCGATACACAGATAATCGAACATTAACGGTAGCGGTACATTAACTTTTCGATATAACATTTTTACGAAGCTTTTTTTCATTTGAAGCATTATAGTGAGAATTTCGGACAATATCCAATAGACACTGTGTGAAATGTGTAAAAAAGGGAACGACCGAGATCAGACCATCTGTCCAACAGGCGGTACATCAGTTAAACGCTGTAATAATAAGAGAATGATGGTTCAATCAGTCATATTTTCATTTAAATTATGGACGATATGCATCTACGTTTGTTAACAAACCGCGTCGTAGCACGAAATATTTTTAATGAAAAAAGTTTTAGTGTTTGCATCGAAATGATAGAAATCAGGTTCAGCGCTATTTATTCTTTCCCTCTAATCAAATTAGAGAGGGGCCAATTTTATCAATCCCTACGGCAAAAAATAATGGTCAATCGATTTAAGTGAACCTATCAATAAAATTGAATTTGCCTTTATCTCAAAAGAATAAGCGGAAAAAAATGACTTCGCTCTGTCATGCAATGTACCAGCTGTCAACAATCTAGTAATCTCAAGCCTTTAGTTTACTCATAGCTAATACGTATATATCATCATTAAGTATGACCTGCTTGCATCGAACAAGAAGTCGTTTAGTAAACACATTTTCCTTTTTTTGTTCCCTGTTTTTTTTTGTTCCCTGGTGACGTTATAACCAGCAGAATAATCGCATTTAACATTTGTGAATTTGAGAAAGCTCACGTGATATTACAATAATGTTCATGGCGCTTTTTGTTTCCCAGAGGCTGATCTGTTCTGATACACGCATGTATCAAGATAACCACTTCCTGTCTTGTGTTCATTGTAAAAAAGAAAGAATCAACCCAAGTTAATTTGAACATAAGTTCCAGAATTAACAATTTTATGCCTTATATGCCCGATCATATTTAAAATGAGCACATATTTCTAAACAGGAGGATGACACATATTTTGATTGAAAATCAACGTATTTTGAACGGAATAAAAGGAATATTGCATACTCTTTTATTTAAATTTAGTATATTCATATTTGTCTAAAACTGTAAACTGAATCTGTTATTCGAACGCCTAGTACTTATATTTTCTAGCAAAAGTATACAACCACTCTATTTACATGTTGTCTTGTATATTGATCTAAGGAAATGAACATTTTAAGTTTTGTTTTCGTTCAAATCCTCTCTCTACTTGTATATTTTGTGTTTTTGTACCACAAATGTATTGTAAAGTGTGAGAATAAATATGTTTAAACTAAAAGGAATATTGTTTAGCATTTACGCATTACAAAATGATCTAGATATTAGGATGATTAAAAGACAAATTGAAACGTACTGAACTCATTTGAACCAGAAACACATAGGAGAGACACTGCACAAATCTAGCTAAACCAACCGGTACTGCATTGGATCTGTAAGCCGGCTTAAGGTCTGCCTATGTGCTTAAACAAGTGTACAGATCCCTAACCCAAAACTTCGCGTATAATTTTTTCTGATAATAAATCCGTGTAAAGATAACAGATCATTTAGTACAAAAGAGTCAAATTAATGACGTATATATATAATTAATGAAGCGTATGTCGAAACAAAATTGTGTGTATAAAGTACACAAAACAATGAGAATATAACATTATCCTTAAACATTAAAATGGATTTTTAATGTTGTTTTGATTTAAGAACCTTAATGTATTTAACTGAGCGATATTTTCTTTTCAAAATGTATTCTTAAGTATGGCAGTTTATTTACAGACTTCAAGAATAATTACAGTTAAGTAAGTTTTCGTTCTTGGACTTTCTGCACTAATATTCATATTTTTCACATAGCCGAGTACAGCGATGTTTTATTAGTCTTTCATAACTTTAACTGGAAGCACGTCATCGTTTTCTTCATTCTACATTTAGTAAAGAATTATTTTCATAGCAAGGTTTTGGGGCATGAAAAATGTTCAGTACGTCAAACAGACCAATTAGGTCTTGTTAACTCTGAATATTTGCGTGTCAAGTGAGCATATTATTGATAAAATAATCGCTATTTTTTATATTATAGATTTTAAACAAGGTTAAAAGGGAATCTCTGTTTTTATCACGTTAGAAACCGTTAAACTGTACAAACGGCAAGGAAACATTGAAGACTGAAAGCTACGGAGGAACCACTATAAATTCTGTGTCTATGAAACTTTTATGTCATATGGACTTGTTGCATTTTAAATGTAGATTGATTGACGGGATCATGCTAGAGCATGCAAGATTCATAGTAAAACAGAAAAGGGAATCACTATATCTTGAAGGTATCGCAATAAGATAATATCTAGAATTGGATATTTATGAACATGTGAAAAAGGGCAATGCATATGTATAATATATAAGTCAAGCACAAAGCTACAATTAGAAAACGATTGAAACATTACATAAAATAGAGCAAATAGTACCAACATGGAACTGCTTGGCAGCTAATGAGGTTCTAAAATCTGTTTACAGAACTCTAACCCTGCACTACCTTGAGCGAGGGAGGGGGTGAGGGGGTGGCGATTTACGGTTAAAAAGACTACTAAAAGAATTTCTATCGATTTGAAACACTTATACCAGTGTAGATTTTGATTTTTTTTCACTTAGATCTGTCGTGCATTACAGTTTATAATATTTAAATCAATTAATTGATTACTTACTTAATTAATTAATTTATGATATACATGTAATATGATATGTTACTGTTTTCAACATTATTGCAACTGCAATGCAAAGACATACAGTTTGTAATACGCATCAATGGAAGGGAATGAGATAAATTTCTTGGAAGTGTATATAGTCTAAAATATAGAGTTTGACAAAATGTGTCTAAGAAATCGTTATTTTAAAAGTAATAAGGACGTCTGATGATATTTTCAGGCAATATGTTTACCGTATCTGTAGACGAACATTAATTCCAGGTGAAAAATTGATCACACTCAGCTATATGTATTATTTTTGATATATTATAGGATGAAACATTTCACTAAACAATAAGCTTAGTCATATTTAAAAGTAACAGAAGCCTAACGAGAACCTCACACAATTGTCCACAAAAGCCAAATAAGATCGACAGTATTCATAGGTCTTTGCAATATTCCGAGAAAAAATGTGATGGTATTATAGTTATACTGATAGAAAATTCGACTGTATAGTATTAATAACCTTAAAGGTACATAGTTACATTGAATTTGGTAATGAAAATATATTTTCTAATTTAAATATGCTGAAAAGTAAACTATGAATGGGTCATTTGAGTATAAATATATAAGCTAATTTTAAACTACCATCAGACAAGAGCATACACAAGTTAATGTTTAAAGGGCAAAATCACCAAGATTTAAAATTTAACACATAATATATAGCAACAGTTACTACAGTGCAAGGTCGATCGGCTAAATGACTTACTGATGTTCTAATCCTGAATTAAGGAGGCTGTTAACAAGACAAACAGGGTACATAAAAATAATCCATCTAAATTAGTCAACTTACTTTATTTCTGCATCAAATAATATACGATATTGCCAAATCGTATATTTACATGAAACGCACCCCAGGTATTTAATACTAAACAAAACATACGAGTCTCAAACCACATGCTGTCAATTATTACTACTACCAACGTATTTACAACATATATACAGAACAGAAACAGAATAGAAAAGAAATTTTATTTAAGATTAGTACATGCAGTAGTGCACATCATTTTAACAACATATATACATATAGATAATTAACGAAATGTTGCTTAATCAAAAGTTCAAACAGTATTCGTTTATAATACATTGTAATACTACAGACTAAGAAAAAAAGAATTTTTTATGAATGGTTAATCTTCTGTAGCGAGTTAATCTAAAGCATTTAAATCTATGTAGAGATGAAGATGTAATCTAACTGAAATGTATCTTTCTGATACCTTATACATATATTTAATACATATACAAAACCTTATCATTTAAATTAAAACCATAATATTTGACATGAACCGCGTCCATCGTCAAAAAATATGTATATGATAAGGTTAACTAGTTCATTTAGAATAGAATAGGAAAAAAGCAAACTTTCCTAGATCTACATCTGACTAAATTTATTAATCTTAAACTATTTACATTATACACATAATAACATACATGCACCTATAATATGCAGACAAACGATTCCAGTGAAAATTGAACAAAAAATCGAAAAACGCTCACGAACAGTCAATTAGATATATATACAGCAGATAAAAACCTCGACAACGAAACATTTTTTAAAGTTATATCTGTAAAATACAACATTCCAAGCGATGACGTGTGAACAGAATCAAATAATGACGCAATAGTATTATAGGACAATGGAATGATTTGAAGTTTACATTCCTGTGACGTCATTCGGGCAATTTACAAGCATAGTGTATGGTAAAAAAAAATGAAATATTTCGGCAGATAATGGCAAAAATGATAATTCGTTAGCCCTCGACAATATAGTGTTTCATGTTTCCTTATGGCATTTTCTGTAATGACCAGTTACTAGAAAGCTAAGATTAGGATAAAACATTATTGACAAAGATGTCCGCCTGTTAAGAGGAGAGAGCCGAAGTTTAAAGGGTACAGGTAGCAGAGCCGACTTCACACTCTGAAGTTGTCTAAATGAGAATCCGGTCTTTATACTTTAGTCTGTTGCTCTAACAGGCTCGATTAAAACGGAAAAAACAACAAACAAGACGAGGTTTGATGAGGCAACACAGTCAATTAAAAAGGTATTCATCCTATTATGTTATTTTTAAGGGAGTACAAATAATAGAAAGATAAGAGAACACACTTACCATATTAAATACTTACTTTAAATTTGGACCCATGTAGTTGATAATAGTTGTGTGTTATAATGTGTATGTCTTTGGATTGCATATTTCTTTGCATTTGCCATTAAAATTAAGATTTAACATACAATTGTGAAATTTTGCAATATGAATTTCAAAAGAAAAATATACTACAAATTATTTAATTCAAGGACGAACTTATTTCTCATTGATTTTTGCCTTGTTGAAAAGGTAGAAAATTATAAAATTTTAAACTACAAAGTTAGCATGACAATGTAAAACAAAATTTACACAGATAAAAAATGACTTTACCAGTGTATTTGTATGACCATATTAAAATTAAATCTTTTCATCTTTGCAATGGTCTTTGTAATTATACCGTATGTTGCGTTACTGTTTCTCAATTGCCGCAAAAAAAAAAATCATATTCTCATAGCAAAGTTACAGTGCGACTGCCTAGTAACATCTGCGAATTTTATCTTTAATATATTGTATTGGTTTGAACGCAGCAGTGAACCATTTTCTTGTGAATATAATTACATTGCGAACGAACTTGGTTTCAATGGATAAAATGATGTAATAAAGATAAAAATATATAGGGTTAAATTAAAATCAAAGCGCCGCAGGCACTGTAGTGTACAGTGTTTGAAAATTAAAGTTGCTAGAGAGTCGTTATTAAAGTCATTATTTGTTCACTATTTTCAGACAAACTGAATTTTCTGGGGGTCAAACCTTTGGTTGTTTATTATGGCAGAATATTGTGATAAGACTTTTACAAAAGGGAATAAGCATGGCAAATGCTTTTTGTTTTGTTATAAAGAAGAAAAACTAAATAACAAAGCATACTTTTAATGGCAAATAAACCCTATTAACAGCAAATGACATTAATCATATTTTTTCTTTATACGTGGCTATGGTGGATTTAGTTTAGATTAAAAAAAGATTAAGCCAAAAGTCGTGCAGGAATGTAAAGACATTTTGTACTTTTAATATATTTCTCTGGCAATATTCAAATATTGAAATGGAAAAAGAAGTATAACAATGTATCTTTGCAAAATTACAAATTAACGGATATAATTATCTGCAATATAACAAAATAATTAGATATGTTTCAAAAAAAGAATGTATATAATAATTAGACAGCAGCATTAAAAGCAGATTTGTCAATACAAAATCTTAATGCAGAATTCGAGAATTTACATTTAGATGTACAGTAGTAAGATAAACATAAACAGAAGGTTAATAAAGGCATACAAAGAATGAACACGTACAAAGCACAGGTACAAAATGCTCATAGGTTCATCACACTGCTTAACAATTGTATCAGTCCAGAACAGTGTACATGTATAAAGCACAAACATACATTCATATACAACAAAAACCTTTGTATAGTTCTTTTTTTATATACAACAACTTCTTCTTTAATACATAGTTTTTTACAAATTTTGGAATGTTAGCTTAGTGTGTTAAGCTGATTGCTCATGTGACTGAAGTATTCAGTTATGCCCTTTTGACCAAGCGTGGGAATTACTTACTTTCGTTCTTTAAATGGAGAATTTCCTCCTTGGAAAATGGGGAAAATATTCTACAATTACATTATGTGACCATTGATCGACATTGCACTATGCAAATTCAATGCATGTACTATCTAAAATGAAACAATAAAGGTTTATGACTTGTATAATATTGAATAGTCTACATTAAGATTATTTATAATAATACTTGAAATCATAATGCAATTTGCCTGGAAAATAAAGATTCAATTTTATTGAGACATATGAAAATAGATTTCAAATAATTCCGAATTTTGATCATTCTAATATTTATCGTACAGATACACCGAATTGCTTGCTGTGCAGCTTCTTGTACTAAAGTTGGGATTTTGCATCACTTCCTAGATTTGTTTCACCATTTTGCGTCTTAGTGCATATCGCTTGAAATAGTAAAAGGTATCTAACAATATATATTGGTAGACTTTAAGTGTACTATCTTCTAAGCTGCTTGGCCAAACAGGAAACAGATCTCAAAGCGCTAATTGCAGCATCTTTTAGCTGGATTTCAGAATCGCACAGGATATAGCCTGCATGACCTTAACTACTCGCGGTCATCTATTCATGCTAGGAAGGGATATATATACTATATAGTATAGAGTGTGTGTGCGTGCGTGCGTGCTGCGTGCGTGCGGTGCGTGCGTGCGAGCGTGTGTGTGTGTGTGTGTGTGAGGAGTCAAGTATGCCCAGGCATGCTTAATTATAACATATTTTGTGTTCAAATTGGAAGTACGTTATATTTTGTAATTCAGATAAAAAGGAATATCACTCATTGACTAGAAGAAAGAGTCGAAATGAGAAGCGTACTGCTATTGGAATGAGTATTCCAATGACTATGCATTATCTAATAGGCCGATATATTTGCGATATCCCGCGCTGTGCCTCAGTGTCGTATGCGGCTCTGACCCAGGTTGGATAATGTCCAAGGTTATTCGTATAATCTCAGCATTTCATCAGTCTAAAGCTACCGCACGAGTTCGGGAAGGAATGGTGCACTTCTTTTTAAAAAACAGATCACAATGGTGTAATAGGTAGAAGTTAATTTCAAACTAGTTCTCAGTTATTTTGGTCGAATCTGGTAGCATATATGAATATGTATTTAAAACCTAACTGAAGTCAAAATAAAAAAATCTATAAATCTACAAAAATCTATAATCTATATGTATTTAGAAGAGGTGTGTATTTGCAGCCGAAGACTGCTTTCCAATTTCCAATGCGTTGTACATAGATTTGTTCTGCATGGATGGTGTAGCATATGCCTTATCAATGTGGAATGGCGAAAGGTATTACACTCTTGTGTAAACAGCCTCTCTTTTTCCTCAGCAGGGCATAGTGCACATTGTCATTTTTCCACTCTCAAACTGAAGCCACGGGTATATATAAGAAGTCGGTGTTTTTGTTTTACTTCAATCATTACAAGTGTTACTTCCGCTACCTGGTTTTGTGCTTAGATTAAAAAAACCAATGATATTAACCGTCGTTGCTTTGCCGAGGAAGGAGCAGACGGCATGTTTCACTTTGTTGTTTTTACATGATACATGATGATGCAGAGTCATGGCCTTACACACACATTTACAAAATGATGACTGAAGAATTCCAAACCTCATGGCCACGTGACATTAACAAGTACGTGCACAATGATCCACGATGGAGACGGGGCTGGTTAACTGGTGTACCAAGCAAATGCTTATCGTAGGCGCAGGTGGCTGTTAAATGCTTAAATTCCAATCAAGTAAGTTCGGAGCCTTTATTTATTTAAGTAAGCAACCGTATGAAATTTATTAAGCGTTCTTTCTTTTAGTTTTTCAGAAAAAGTAGTTATACAAGGGACAGGATCTGCGATGATGCGATGAAGTCTTGTTACTTAAAATGTATCATCTCACAGTATTTATCATTTATCACATTAAACACCCCAAGTAGTTTCTTTAATTTAATAAATGGTTGTTTTAATTCACTGATTACAAAGAGATGCATTTTATACCTTTCCCTTATGATGCAGAGAACCTTCAGAAAATGAGTTTAATAACGTTTACTGACGGCATGGAATCATGTTTTGGTCGAAAATTATAACGCACCTGCCAAACGTTTATCTTTTATCTTTTGCGTAGGGACTCTGAATTGACTCATATTCGCTCGGGCATAAAAACGAGACTTGGACCTTTGTAGCCATGATTGTGTGTTCAGTGCTTGGAGTTTTCTGCAAAGATACACTTGCAACATTTCTATTGGATTTATACAACAGAAGGATTTTGATCATAACACTGTGCTCACTGATAGAAATTAGCAAAGTATGCAACATACAAGTACTATATATTTTATATTTTTATGTCATATATTTTATCATTTCTGAATTAAACTAGAAACAAGCATGTTCAATTTTGAAGTAGAAAATTGTCCGTAATGCATAGCTATTGTTCAGCACAAGGAAATACGTATTCTTTTTATAGTCTCTTTGTTTTTAATGAGCTTCTCTTAATTTATTAGTATAATATTATTCATTTATAAGTTGCTTAATTAGATATTTAAGCAAATATTACAAAGAAGTTTAGTAAGGGTAGCAATCAACAGTCAAAAAGATTTTTTAAAAAAATCGCAGTACAATCAAAAGAGTCAATAACGACAATAACACAATATCGTTATTAATAAAGATGTATTTTTGTGTTTGTCGCTTGTGTGTAAGAAATAGCCATCGGAGACCTCAGTGTGTTGTTTTATACTCATGACTACATTATTTAAACCCTGTTTTATTTTATAGATCTATATCTGTGGCACCAGCATATAATATTTTTTATACGAAACAACGGCTAATTTACAGTCAACGAGCATGTCTGGTTTCTCAAATTTCAAAGGAGGCCGAAACATATTGATCGTACACTTATATATTGGTTTATTATGTTGTTGGCATATATCAGCTGGGTTTAAAACGTGTCTGTTTCTGCTGAATAAAGATGCGTTAGCTGCGTTAGCCCGTTAGCAAAAAAAAAAAAACAACATTTCATCAATAGCTTGCATAGTCATTTTCTATCAAATTGTTAAATACAATATTCATTATAATTGTTTCTGTAAAATGTTGTTAAACCTGTAATGAAGTTATAACAAAAAGCCTTTTATCCATGATTTTTCTCAATCATATTTTCTCTAATTTATTGGAACCAGTACAGATACAAGCCAGATTATTGTTTAAATCCAAATCGTTACCGAAAAAGCAAACCCCTTTTAGTAAATAGGGTATGTCATAGCATAAGGAGTTCTTTATTTAAGGAAAAGATATCTTTTCATGACAATTTTAGAAGGAAATTTGTTTTATAAATATCATACAAGCAAATCTAGGATGCGAATTGTGCTAAAATATTTGCATGGACTTGTACTTCCTGCCTGAACTTCATGCTTGCGACTGAAACATTTCTTACTTTTCGCTTAGCTTGCGTGTGAAATATATTTGTTCTGTGCCTTTTGGAGTTTGGTATATGTTGCAATGCTCATAGGACTTTGTCATATATTCTTATTAATCAATATACCGTCAACACTACATTGAAGCTTCGTATGAAATGCCTGCGATCGCCACTTAGGTAGGTTTTCGCAAAGAATCATCTAAACTCTGAGGATTTAATGGATTATAGCGGGATAAGGGTCTCAAAGTCCAGAGACTATGCTTTCTTCATTTATATTTTTATTCAATTTTCTATTTAGACAACTGTTCAAACGTTTGATGACACTAAAGGCAATCACAATCGCATTGCACGACTGCATACACGTAGGGATTTTATGATCATTTTTTAAAGAGGATGCAGTTGAAGGGAGACTAGTTATGTTATATTACTTAGTGTTATGTAAAATATTTAGTGTCTTCAAAATATTTTATAATTGAAGCTAAATGCATACTCATTATATACAGTAGAAGTGTACATTAATTTTGATTTATTGCGTATTTGTATTAAGGTGTATTGATTTGTTAGCTTTCTTTACCGTATACTTTATGTTTTAATTGTACTGTACCAATAACATTGTTGTCCCAGCGATATACAGTTTCTCGCTTTATCGAAACGTGCATTATAAAATAACAAAGGAAACGATTGAAGAGGCTTTTAGAATACACTTTGAATGTTATAAAAAAAAAGTGAACACACGAAATGTGTTGCCTAAAGTTACAGGACGTTTTACTCTTTATGTGTTTATATGTTATGTTCATTGTTACGCACGTTTTATATTGGGTTAAGATTCTGTGACAAGTAATTAGTCGTATTCATCATGTCATACGGGTTTCGTCAGTAACTTAAAAATGGCATAATGTAACATTACAAAAGGTATTATTTTTCCAGTTTCCTTTTGGCCCAGTCCCAGGTTACCACTCGCTGGCAAAAAGCAGATATTGACAAAATGGTGCAATTCATGAGTAATCGCTGTCACCTTCACTTTGTTTTAGGTTTAGGGTAGGCTCATAATATAAAGAAGGTTAGGACTGCTGTTTTTTACAAGAGCATTCGCATTGCTTATACTTTTTAAGTGTTTTGAGGTATTCTGGTCCAAGTTGTTGTCAAGAAACATACACACACGCCAACACATTTGTGTGCGTGTGTGTCTGTGTCTGTGTATGTGTGTGCGTGCATGTGTGTATGTGTGTGTGTATGTGGTGGTGTTGGGGGTGCTTGGGGTACGCACTTTCATTTATACGTCCTGCAGTTTTATCTTCAGTATCGAGGCTGTGTATCTGGAGAGGACAAATAAAAATAGATACATCAGACAATGTGGCTATATTTAAACGTTTATTTTTTTATCATGTGCCTATTCAAAGTTTGGTATATGTTGCAGTGCTCATAGGACTTTGTCATATATTCTTATTCAATGATCACAACAGTGTTACTTTTGCAGTGTGACGGTCGTAAAAAATCTCCCAGTGCATGTAATCTATGTTGTCATTTTATTAATCCTATAAGGATTGTTACCTGTATTTTCTTTGATCGCGAATGGACTTCCTCAATTCAATCTTACCATGAATAGGATGCTTATAACCATATACTTCTTCTCTGGTCAATTTTTCTATATTTAAAAAGTTAATTTCATTTCAAATCAACATTTTTGTGTACCTCTTCTAATCGAAATAATACCTTTCTCTCTTCTAAATAATATGTAGACATTATTTTCCAATGATCTCACTACTTTTGTCATAACTTCAAGAGCACGTCAGCGCTTGGACATTTTTTTATTCAAATAGATCGTGCTTCTTTTCATTGCTTGCATTTTAAAAACCCATCAGGAAATACGAGGTTAGAGCTCTATAAAACCGGTTTAAGTTCCCCAATCGATCCACAGTGCCGACTGACCGTTACAAGGCAGTAACTTTTGGGATATCTCATTTTGTTAAATGACTCATCACGGATTTGTTCTTACTGTTACATTTGGCTTGAATGTATAAAATACATTTGTCCTTGTGCCTATACACATTTTGGTATATTTTGCAGTGCTCATAGGACTTTGTCATATATTCTTATTTGACTTAAATACTTAAATAGTCTTTGCTAAATATTTTATTAAATTTGTCTATTTTCCCTAAACGAAGTAACCCATACTATATTCCCTATTTCTGTCCCGCCAAATCCATTTACTCAGTTAATAACCGCCACATAAATGCTTACAGCGGTACATACATATTTTGAAAAGTATTCCATTACCAAATAAAACTCCCTGAAAAAAGACCTTATTGATTATATGTTTATTTCCCCTAATTCATGTAGCAATAAATTACCATCAAACTGGAAGATTGAAGTCAGAATTTGCAGTATGTAGCCTCGAATGATAGCATTTCATCACGAAAAACTATCGGCTTTCACGCTCTCAAGAGCGTAAAAAACTAAAGGAAGACATCAAGTTATAACAATGCATACACCACATTTTGCTATTTTATAGTTACCACTTCAGTCTCGAATAACACGAGCCATACATCAAAACCATGTGTGTGTATGTCTGTGTACGTTTTCAATATTCTTACACACATGTTAACACAGTTCATTACTAAAATAAAACTGTAATGGTATGAGCAGGTATGTTTTATGGATTAAAATCCTTACCTGCTGTCGCAGCACATCGCAAAATACCTAGCTTCAACGAAATTAAATTATTTTATTTTAGAATAGCACAAAGCACGGATTCAATATTCAAAGACATGTCACATAATAATAAATTCGCTTCAGTATAAACAAATACATGAAAGGTGAAAGTCTGCGTGGAAAATGGTATAGTGTGTCCTCATTTGGTACGATATTTGTTAATGATACATTTTGTCAGACACATGCATAGTATTAATACGTTGTACATATCTACTATTCCCCTTCGTCGTTCATATTATTTAATTCCTAAATTAGATCTAAGGTATATACGAGGTGCATTAAATGACCCTGACTAGTTAAATATCTCAAGACTTGAAGTTCTTTTTCAAAAGTGTGCAGAGGACACAAAAGCGTAAAATAGTAGGCAAACCTGTCGTCCAGTCCAGGCCTTCATAAGTCAGTTGACTTATTTAAGGATTGCATATTTATTTGCAAAGCCTTTCAATCGTGCTACACATCAATGTCATAAAAGGGTTAATTGTCCAAATATGGCAGATTGAAATGTATTTTAAAACAACATGAAATCATGAATGATGTGATCTCTATCAAATTGACTTCGTCTACTTACAAATGGAGTCAAAACGACGTCAAATTGCTTTGTTTCTATTTTGTGCCGTTTCTTTTCATTGGGAAAAGAACTACAACAGTACATTGCATCATAACTATAATGTCGGATTCAGTAAGTTTTTCACTACTTCTATTGGTATTGTTGTTTATCTTTGCCATGGCTGATGTTATGCATCTACTCCGGGAGCGTGTTGACGGTACCTTGTAAAACGTATTATTGCACAAGAGAAAATATTGGTTATAGCTTATAAAGCCTTATCGATCCACCAACTATAACAAATGGCGTAGCCACTTTCGGTGAGGACCAAACAATACAATACTTTCTGGTAAAAAACACTAGTAGTTGAAAAATACCATAAGCAATGTGTCACTTCGGCAATTTTATCATTACGATAAAACGCTCCTCCTAAGATGCTTTCGATATTTCGAATACAATTTCTTAGATAGGTAAACAATGACAATGACATGTAAATTAAAATAAACACTTAAGATAGTAATGCCAAAATCGTAAAAGTGTATGAATGAGATTAAGATATCAATCGATATTAAAAAGCATATTTACATTCAAATATTGACCCATCCAAAAGGTTTCACAAAAGAGTGGTACAAATATCAGTTATTGCAATTTTACGGGCAAAAAAGAAAAACAACTTTCACCATAACAATATTTATCATCTATCGATCGACGTGTTCGAGACCTTTGCAAATAAACATTTATATATCCAGTTGACTGAATATATAGGGGGAAAAGGAGAATTGCAGTCATAACAAATAATTTGCACATATGTGCATTTCAGTTATATAAATATAACAAGAGGACCACGTTCTTTCGCTGGAATACATTTCTCAATAAACCAGCTGCCTTTAGACAAAGTGATATGCACTTTTTATACTTCAATTTCAAAGAAATATTATTCTGCTTTGTCATCGTATATGTTTGATTTACAACTTGAATGCTCTTTTTTAATTTTCTTAACGCTTTTGCAATGAAAAAGACTAAGGAAGTAAAAAAAATGCTGTCTGCTTCAAATTTAAATTTAAAACATAATGTGCCTTATATACAAATTTAAGATTGAATATTTAACAAATTCTTAAATTACAAACAACGAAGAAAAGTTGCCTAGTAGTTCTTGTCGGCATATGTCAAGCAGCTGAATTTGAAATAAGTTTCCTATAGGGAGGCCTGTGTTAGTCGCATCGAGACATAATGCTCATGCATGTCATATCAAAGAAAAACAATACACGTGAAATGGGTGTTCTGAATTTGCATATGTATTATTGATTTTGCAAGGTCGTTTCTTTTTCTATTTGATAAACGCCGAAGAACAATTTCTCTCCCTGTCTGCTGTCTCTGTATCTGTGTCTCGGTCTTATGTCTTTATTCATGTCTTTATATATATATATATATATATAAAGAGACTGACAGTAGACAGAAAGAGAAAGAGAAAAAGGATACAGATAAATAGACAGAATTTTAATCATCTTCCTTGTCCATACGGTCAATACAATCCTTGTAGCAGGCAGCTGTCGCTTCTGAACATGTCGGTTGTAGCTATGTAATGACCAAAAACCGTAACGTGACAATTGTCTATTCTCGGTCAGATATTTTACATCACAAAGAAACTATATCAAAGATGTTAGCCACCGTCTCGAAAACTACTTATCAACAATATTCAACTAACATACGCCCTTCTGGGAAGTTGATGTCTTACCGGCAGTTGTTTAGTCATCGGGAGAACAAGTTCATTCAAGCAAATATCATTTTATTGGTTCACTGAGAACAGCGATTCTATATTTATAACTGGTCTTAAAAATGCCAATGGGGCGAATCGCGCGAGTAAAGCTCGAAGAATATTACAACAATTTAGTGTTGATTTTATAGGGGACAAACTGAACTATTTATCAAACATGTCCTCATGAACACTTTGATGTGCAATATTTGCCCTGTATTCAAGGTTTGTTAAGATTTCAACTTTAAGGTTTTGCTTTTTTGAAAGAAAGAATCTTGCTTTTGGACACATGTTGCGAAGAAATAAATACTATTTAGTGATATAAATTCAACATTTTCTTGCCTGCAGAAGATTTCCCGCGCTTAGGTAGCTGCGGGTAACTTCTTTTCTTTGATTGCCTTTGAAAAGGTTAAAGCACCCCAATCGGTCCTTTTGCCGACTAAATGTTCCAAAAGGGTAACAACATTTTAATAACTTACGAAAAAAAATATTGGCAGAAGTTTGCGGGCAATTGTACAACGTTTTTGTAAAATATTTTAATTTATAATTTCACAGTCCATTTTTATTTTCAAGAGTAATATTGTTAAAGGTTATTAAAAAGTACTTTTACGGTGACTTGCTCTAAAAATGCGAAGTATTTCGTTGTACTTCTTACAATCTTCTACTATCTAATTTTAAACGATCAGTCTTCTTAAGTTGTTGAAACATCAAGTCCGCAAAGAAAGTTTTTGTTTAAAAATTATAGCATACTTTATATATTTTTAATTGTGTTCAGGTTGAGAAACGTATGGATATATATTTATGTCAATTGGGTCAATTTGTCATGCTTCTCCAATTTTGAAATAACCAAGTTATACTTACTTAAATATCCACAAATTTAACTTAGCAGCACGCACAAAGACAGGTTTCAGAATATACTGCTACATGTGCATTTTAACGCATCAGACTGGATGACGTGAACGTATGTGCAATTATCTTATAACAATATCTACAAGACACACTTCACTTTAGTAACACGACGTTGTACATTCTTTAAATGCTATATGTTATGTGTGATATGTTTGATGTGAATAAGTCGTGACATTTTCATATATTTTCACTTTCTCGTGTTTCTACAGATTCCCTATGGGTTAGTTAAAATAATACGCACGATTCCTCGTGCGTAATTTCGTATGTCTGTGCAAATAACATATCAAATATCTATTTTTAACGAATTGTATCATCCACGACCTACTTTTGAGACTTGCATATTGATTATATTCCGCATGAGTTAAAAGAGTTTTGACTGGCAAGTCACTTGCCCTATGGGAGTCAATGTCAATCTATATATATTCCGAAATGAAGTAATATTGACTCGAAAACGCGAAACAATTTCGCGTCACGTTAACAAATTCAAATTTTAGCAATACTTTTACAACAGATGCTGTTTCGTCTCTGTAGAAAGAAGACATTATCTTTGTGGTCATAATTGTTGACAACTTGTTCTAATATTAAATACCAGTATTGACCAAGGAAAACAAAATAAACACTGAGTGATTAAATATGTCTACGATAAACGTTGTCTGCAAATAGTATCTACGCATAATAAAGTGACATGTGTTTTAAGTAAAAGATATACTTTACACTGTGTTCATTGTTTGAATTAGAATGAAGGTCGTAAGTTCAAGGATATGGCTATGCAAACCGGTTAAATCACACCAATCAGCCTTTGGATCACTGACTACTCCAAAACGTTACTGTTGAGTTTCCTCTACTTCATGTAGTGTCTCGTCTCAGGCTTGTATATCTTTAAAATTTGATTGCAAGTCCTGTGTCTTATCAACCTTTAAATTAAGTTGCAATCCACATTAGACTATGTCATAGTTTCTTAAAAAAATCAAAATGATAATTTTTGCCAACAATTCCTTAAATGAATGAAGAAGGAGCGTTTGCCGTATTGACAGTTTCGTTATAAAATGTGTAGATAAATAATAACATAATTGTTATAAATCACAAATTGCCTAAAGACATACATCATAATTTAATTTGAGAAAGTTACTTGTCAAACCAGCCTTCATAAATAACAATATATTCAGTTTTTTATGCAACAGTTTCCTTTTTTATTACAAATCGAAACATGGCCATGTCAGTCATAGTTTTATTTATTCCATAACGACTTTTTGACGACGAAGCGCCGGTCTAGATTTTCGAAGCACCGAACAACTTCATAACTTTGTTTAACAAAATATTGGTAACTTTCATGTCTACATATTGAAAGCAGCTGCGTTTAAAACACGCATTTAAGTTTTAGTAAAGATCAATTTTACTTGATGAAATTAAGATTAAATATTTTAATCCTTTAATACCTACGTTTTGTTTGGTTTTTGTTTTGAGATACATCGCAGCGACCATTATGACGGTTATAGCGACGTTCAGCTGTTTTGGCAGAGGGAGACCCCAGACAAAATGTCTTGAGTAGAACCACTGGTACACCGCAGGTCAGCTGAAAAACCTTTAAGTTCTTCTCCCTGAACGGGAGTTAAACCCACGTGGTGGAAGGCCCAGGAGTCAGAGGCATTACTTTAATACCTACAAGATATAAGTAGAAAAAAAACACCTGCTCGAATTGGCTTTCTATAACATCGTTGTTTCCATGCTTTTTAAATAAAAATACTTAAGTAACTGAAGGAAAAATCAAAATATTTATTTTCTGTCATTTCCACGTACCTGAATATGTTCTGGCAATCTGAAACATACGCATGTGCTAGTGATGATACACGCTTATGTCGATATTTTCATTATTTAGTGACAACTAGCATTTTTCACAACCTGTCTGAGACATCTGGCTCCGGTTTCATTCAACTTCCTCAGGGAAGGAATCCCACAACTTTTGCGGTTGAGATGATTTGATAAAAGACTTAATATAATCTCATCCAAAACAAAACTAAACAAACAAAACCCGAAAAACTTCAAAAGACTGTCATGGGCCGCACAATTAATTGACATTAATAATAATAATAATAATAATAATAAAATTTTAATATCTGTGTTCGTAAAAGTTTAATTATTTTATGTCATTTTACATAAAACAGTCACATTTGTTTATTAATTTTTATTTTTAGGCCAACTACATGCTCAGCCGTTTGCGTGCGCTCTCTCTCTCTCTCTCTCTCTCTCTCTCTCTCTCTCTCTCTCTCTCTCTCTCTCTCTCTCTCTCTCTCTCTCTCATAGATATACGGAGTGGATGATATTATGACAGCAGACAATATGATATTGTCTGCTGATGTACCATACAGGTATGTATGTAACGTAAATGTTTACCAATCGTAACCTGTTTTTAGTATATTGAACCGTGTAAAAGTGTACTGCGTAACTTATATAGCACGTAATTTTTTATGAGTAAATACTATCGTATGATTACCCTTGCGTTTACGCATACAATATACATTGTGCCATTAAAATTTTGCATTGATTAGTTTAATATACACTGGACATTTTCTTATACACAACTACATTATAAAATCATGGATGATTTTGTTTCTTTTTCTGTAAAACACAATGCATCGTAAATAAATAAAATGTGTGATTAAGTCAACATGTCCGAGGGAAGTAGAAACGAATCTTACTAATAAGGCAATGACAGAATGGCATGAACTCTTCGTGAATGTCTTAAATGCACGACTGTGTACGCATATCTAAACGAAATGGCATGAACTCTTCGTTAATGTCCTAAATGCATGACTGTGTACGCACGTTTTGACGAAATGGCATGAACTCTTCGTCAATGTCTTAAATGCATGGCTGTGTGCGTACGTTTAACCTTGCGAGGTCATGTTAAACAAATCTCTACCAGAAAACATTTTATAATCTTTACCTGAAAAGCAGATTTTTTACAGATGCTCTACTTTAACACGCTGGTATTTTTTTCTATCATCTTTTTGTTTTAGCTTGCATCTAGTACGATAAAACAAACAACACAATAGGCGAGTGTTTATATGGGTGTTTTAATAGACAAGCAGGTAATTTTCTCCTCACTTATTCAACAACTGTACCATTTGAAACCGCGAGAATATGACTAATACATTAACAGCACATACCTTACCATACTACTATTTCGCTCAAATGTACATAGTCACGCTGGTTTCTGAAAATACCATTACTATTAAGGGCACTTTATTATTCGTATGTTTAACTAGGCTTAGATCTCAGATAAAAGTATCCACCAAAACACCAGAATACATGTATATATTTATTTAGGTAAATGCTTCTTACTGAATCTATTTACAAAACAATACGAGTGAATTAGTATCTTATTAAAATATCTAAGGAATTTAACAATGATAATTTGACTTTTTATTTATGCATATATCCATGAAATAGGTAAATGTCTGAGAATTTATATAGTTCAAATGGATTAAATTTTAATAATAACAAACTGGACGCATATCTGATTGTCTTGTTTGAAGAACACACTATGAGATGGCAATACAAGGACGAGTGTGATAAACAATTTAAAGAAACAAGCTAACAATAAATGTGACATTGAGATATAAATTCAATATACATACACATGTTTGTAATGTCTTAAGTAATACGCATGTTTATTAGGGAGCTTAAAACACGTGTTTGACATCCAGGCAAGGCAAAAAGACGAATTGTCTACCAAAGCAAATCTAAATAAACATAAACGTCTGTCTCCGCTGCATCAAGTCGGTTGCACAAGAGACCATGAGTCTGCAAACAGGCATGTAATAGGAAAGACCATGAGCTTACAAAAATGTCTGTACTAGTAGAGACCATGGGCTTTACAAAAACGCCTGTACGAGGAGAGACCATGAGCTTACAAACACGGATGTACTAGTAGAGAACATGAACCTACAAACAGGGCTGTACTAGGAGACACTATGAGCTTACAAACAGGGCTGTACTAGGAGAGACCATTAGCTTATAAACACGGCTGTACCGAAAGAGACCATGGGCTTACAAACGCGGATGTACTAGGAGAGACCACGAGCTTGCAAACACGGCTGTACTAGGAGAGACCACGAGCTTTCAAACACGGCTGTACTATGACATATCACCAGTCCCTCTTGTGTGTTGCTCCCAAAGGGTGTGTTCAGATTTTGATTTTAGACCAAGAGTTATTGAGTGGAAGTTTGGCGTCTAGTACAGTGAAGTAAGTTGCCTCATACCACTCAAGTAACGTAATAGGCGTTAACAATTACTTAACAAAATACATGTCCGTGACAGACAGTAGTACCTGTAGATTTAGAAAATAAAGTAAAACGCATGACACACACGCCTAATGATCTACAGCTCAGACAATTGGTGTATATTTATCAATTCTTTAGCGTTTTTGTCTAGCACTTCGGTAATCCAATTTTAAAAATTAAATAGGTTTTGTTGATTGATGGATGTTAAGAAAAATAGCATTATAATCTGTTAACGTGTAAAATCTCACAGACAAAAGTCTTTATTAAAACAATTAAATTACGCACACGGAACTTCTGATGAAATGTCAAACAAAACAAAAACAAGTTACAGCTTACATATAATTGATGTTAGACAACATTTCCGTCTTACATTTAGATTTCTAATACACATCAACACGATCATAAAGTATCCATAGCGGTATCAGACTTTGTTATCAACATTGTCATAAGAAAATATGCCCAAGGCGTAATCACATATTTTTGTGCAATTACCTCTTGCGGATAGGTGGAAACTTTAAAGCACATGTCATATATTGATATGTTATTATTCGAGTCACGACTCGGCTTGGTATAAATAACATCATATTTTCAGATATGATTAACTATTTGAGAAGAAGAAGGCAGCAACTCGCTCCATGAATAATTGTATTTCCTTTATTTATGTACTGAAAGCGTGGCTTTAGTTCTACAATTAACTACATTTGGCAACTGATCATATTCCTTAAAACATATAACACAAAAGCGGAGCAATACATTAAAGAATGTAGAAGTTTATCTGCAAAATAAAAAAAAAGTGCTTGAAATTGAAACATAAAATCACACAAAATTTGATAGGGCCTTTTCTTATTTACCTATAAAATGCTAGTTATCCTAAAATATAATAAAATCATCCTTATGAATTCCACAATAAAACAATACCTTAATGATCCGATCTTGCAGCTCTCTCAATGCCGGGGCGATTGTCGTTGCTGCAGTCGCAATATAGTGCCATCACTAAAGTGTTTTGGTGTGTAATTTTATGTTTTAAGTTCAAGCAATAGTTTTTTTTATTTTGCAGATAAAATTCTTCATTCTGTAATGTATTGCTCCATTTTTGTGTTATATGCTTTAAGAGAAACGATCAGTTGCCAAATGTAGTTAATTGTAGAACTAAAGCCATGCTTTCAGTACATAAATAAAGGAAATACAATTATTCATGGAGCGAGTTGCTGCCTTCTTCTTCTCACATAGTAAATCATATCTGAAAATATATGATGTTATTTATACCAAGCCGAGTCGTGACTCGAATAATAACATATCGATATATGCTATTTTCTTTGAAGTTTCCTCCTATCCGCAAGAGGTAATTGCACAAAAAATATGTGATTACGCCTTGGGCGTAATTTCTTATGACAATGTTGATAACAAAGTCTGATACTGCTATGGTTTCTTTATGATCGTGTTGATGTGTATTAGAAATCTAAATGTAAGACGGAAATGTTGTCTAACATCAATTATATATTAGCTGTAACTTGTTTTTGTTTTGTTTAACATTTCATCAGAAGTTCCGTGTGCGTAATTTAATAAATAATTGTATTAATAAATGCTTGTGTCTGTGAGATTTTACACGTTAACAGATTAAAATGCTATTTTTCTTAACATTCATCAATCAACAAAACCTATTTAACTTTGAAATTTGAATTATCGAAGTGCTAGACAAAGACGCTAAAGAATTGAGAAATATACACCAATTGTCTGAGCTGTAGATCATTAGGCGTGTGTGTCATGCGTATTACTTTATTTTCTAAATCTGCAGATACTACTGTCTGTCACGAACATGTATTTTGTTAAGTAATTGTTAACGCCTATTACGTTACTTGAGTGGTATGAGGCAACTTACTTCACTGTACTAGGCACCAAACTTCCACTCAATAACTCTCGGTCTAAAATCAAAATATGAACACACCCTTTGGAAGCAACACACAAGAGGGGCTGGTAATACGCCATAGTACAGCCGTGTTTGCAAGCTCGAGGTTTCACCTAGTACAGCCGTGTTTGCAAGCTCGTGGTATCTCCTAGTACAGCCGTGTTTGCAAGCTCGTGGCCTCTCCTAGTTCATCCGCGTTTGTAAACCCCATGGTCTATTTAAGTACAGTCGTGTTTATAAGTTAATGGTGTCTCCCAGTACAGCCCTGTTTGTAAGTTCATGGTGTCTCCTAGTACAGTCCTGTTTGTAAGTCCATGGTCTCTACTAGTACATCCGTGTTTGTACCTCATGGTCTCTCCTAGTACATCACTGTTTGTAAGCCCATGGTCTCTTCTAGCACAGACGTTTTTGTAAGCTCATGGTCTCTCCTAGTACATGCCTGTTTGCAGACTTATGGCCTCTTGTGCAACTGGCTTGATACAGCGGAGACAGACGTTTATGTTTATTTAGATTTGCTTTGGTAGGCAATTCGTCTTTTTGCCTTGCTTGGACGTCAAACATGTGTTTTAAGCTCCCGAATAAACATGCGTATTACTTAAAACATTACAAACATGTGTATGTATATTAAATTTACATCTAAATGTCACATTTATTGTTAGCTTGTTTCTTTATATTGTTTATCACACTCGTCCGTGTATTGCCATCTCATAGTGTGTACTTCAAACAAAACAATCCGATATGAGTTCTGTCTGTTTATTATAAATAAAATATAATCAATTTGAACTATATAAATTCTCAGATATTTAACTATTTCTTGCATATATGCACATATAAAAAGTCAAGTCACCATTGTTAAATTTTAAGATAATTTCATGAGATACTAATATATTCGTATTGGTTTGTAAATAAATTCATTAAGAAGCATTTACCTAAAGAAATATATATATGTATTCTGGTGTTTTGGTAGATATTTTTTATCTGAGATCTAAGCCTAATTGAAAATAAGAATAATAAAGTGCCCTTAATAGTAATGATATTTTCAGAAACCAGCGTGTCTATGTACATTTGAGCGAAGTAGTAGTTTGGTAAGGTATGTGCTGTTTTCCACCAGTTTATGTATTAGTCGTATTTTCGAGGTTTCAAATGGTACAGTTGTTGAATAAGTGAGGAGAATATTACCTGCTTGTCTATTAAAACCCCCATTTAAACTCTCGCCTATTGTGTTTTTGTTTTATCGTACTAGATGCAAGCTAAAATAAAAAGAAGAAAAAGAAATACCAGCGTGTTAAGGTAAAGGTGTCAGGTAAAGAATATAAAATGGTTTCTGGTAGAGATTTGTTTAACATAACAGTTCAGCACCTGAAAGTTAAACATATGTACACAGTCATGCATTTAAGACATTGAGGAAGAGTTCATGCCATTTCGTCTAAACGTAGGAAAACATTTTTTTTTATTTACGATGCACTACAGAAAAAGAAATAAAACACATCCATGATTTTATTATGTAGTTGTGTATTAGAAAATGTCCAGAGTATATTAACATAATCAATGCAACATTTTAATGTCACAATGTATATTGTATGCGTAAACGCAAGGGTAATCATACGATAGTATTTACTCATAAAAAGATTACGTGCTATATAAGTTACGATGCACACTTTTACACGGTTCAATATACTAAAAACAGGTTACGATAGGTAAATATTCACTTTACATACATACATGTATGGTACATCAGCAGACAATATCATATTGTCTGCTGTCATATTATCATCCACTCCGTATATCTATGAGAGAGAGAGAGAGAGAGAGAGAGAGAGAGAGAGAGAGAGAGAGAAAGAGAGAGAGGGAGCGCACGCAAACGGCTGAGCATGTAGTTGGCCTAAAAATAAAAAAATAATAAACAAATGTGACTGTCTTATGTAAAATGACATAAAATAATTAAACTTGTACGAACACAAATATTAAAATTATCATCAAGGCATTATTACAGAATCATTTGCACTTTTATTATTATTAATAATAATGTCAATTAATTGTGAGGCCCATGGCAGTCTTTTGAAGTTTTTCGGGTTTTGTTTGTTTAGTTTTGTTTTTTGATGAAATTTGATTAAGTCTTTTATCAAATCATCTCTACCTTAGTCGGAGTGGTCCTGCAACAACCGGTAGGAGCCGACACTCAACAATTCTTTGATTTTACTTTTTGAAGATATTTATACTTGGTGAGGTTTCCGACTTCCTTGATTGATATATTTCTTTCGTCAAGGAACACTAGTGTCAATGAGGATGCATTCTTTGTTTGTGCTATCTTGATCATGATATCTCGACTATTTGCTAGGATATCAGTGTCAACTTTCAAGTCAGAATATTGCTACTGCTTTTTTCTACCACCGTCTAAGAACGAGATTTGTACCAGACTTCGGTAATTGTATGTTATAGTGATAGCAAGATTTTCGATGTACATGTATGTTGCCTGCTGTTTTGAGTGTATTAAGTTCTTGCTGATATAGGACAACCGTCTCAATGTAATCGAATGTTTCTTTATATTGACAACACAATGTACAGACTAGGTCTGTGTAATCTTTTATTATTCTCTGATGACATAAGTTACTACGTAGAAGCTCGCTGCTTCTGCTTTTAGCAATGCACAAGCAACCAATGTGTTTGTGCTTGGTCTACATTATTTTTGCTCATACTGTTAGGGTATGGTCAACGCATAGAATCCTCCTCAATTGTTCTCATTATTTGCATTTTGATTTTAATTAGCATTATTTAATAATAATAATAATAATAATAATAATAATAATAATAATAATAATAATAATAATAGTAATAATAATAATAATAATAATAATTATTATTATTATTATTATTATTATTATTATTATTGTTATTATTATTATTATTATTATTATTATTATTATTATTATTATTATTATTATTATTATTATTAATTATGTTGTTGTTTTTGTTGAATAAGAAAGGATTTTTAGAAAATGCCATAATTAAACATGATCTTTGAGACGTATATTTAATTTTAGAATTTGCGTGTGACCCGCATTTTCACGTAAGAATTATGAAATATATGCATTATTTTCTTCAAACATATATGACATCATATGAAATTGTCATAGAATAAAAGACAATCTTATATCAAGCGGTGGCAAACGTTTCTTAAGACGATCTTTTTATTTGTTGTATTCAGACGAAGTAATTTAAAGACGTGTTCTTGGTACTTGTATTTTCTTCCCTCCTAATAATAATATGCCATCACCAGACAATGTGCCTATGTCGGTTGTCAAACTATCAACGCAGGCTTTGTTAGTGATAACAGCCACCGTCTAGAAAGCTAGTTATGGACGAAACTCAACAAACATTGGCCTTTTGGAATAGTTTGTAGTAAATATAATGTTCCACCAACAGTTGATCAATCAATCAGAGACATTGCTCAGTCAATCAATTCTCGTGTTGTTATTAAACGTATGATGTCACCTGTTTTTGATCTCTAGAAATCTCGCCAGACAAACTCTCCTTTAAAATAAAACGAACACATTACTATACATACTAAAGGAGACGAATCCTTTGCAGGCTGTTTTGTGTCGCCTTATTTCGTAATCATTTGACATAGATTGTCCATTATTGTCAACTAATCAAGCTAAGCAAAATGTGTGTAAATTCCGAACAGTGAATATCTAGCCCTAACCAAACCTTTGTTTGTGTGATTTTTTTGCAAGTGCAGTTGGCCATCCATAACCGAGAGAGTCGCCGACTTCTAGGCCGACTCCGCATGGGTTCGAGTATCGGTTTTGACGAGATTTCTTGCGGTGCGCTGGTGGTTCGAGCCCAGATATTTGCCCGAGGTCGCCCTCCGTTATTAATACCTATATGTTGCTCTAATGAACATACATGTGATGCTGCGTAAACTGAAACTACAAAATGTGTTAGCCATAGATCAAGTGATTATAAAAATTCTGTTAATTTGCCTCTACGTACATACAAAAATATTGTCGATTACGTTAAGAACCTAGTCGTTTGTTTCAATTGAAAACTTATGAGATACATGAATATTGGTTTTATAAATCAAACGCCCCCAATCTCTTGAGTCCGATTATCACTACGCTATGCAGTCAATCAAAACCTTAAAACCGCACACTACAAAAATAGAGTGAATGTGTAGGCGAACTATGTAAGTTATAGACTGATTATTATAGGGTCCCACAACGAGAAGACTACATGGTTTGTCATAAATATTCTTTTCCATTGGCGCTAGACAAACTAGCAACATTGACATGGCGAAAAGATCGTGTTATCAAGAGAATCAGTTACAACTGCTACATAATCATAATGTTTATTAATTTTGTCTGCTTTCAATTTACAGTTCTGGAATCGTAACAGTTGTCACACGATGCGATATACGTACGGTACGATTACGTTCGATGTACGATACCATGTGCGGTTTTTACACGTTACGGTTCGATACCATACACGATATGCATTACGATAGTAAATCTACACGTTACGATGAGATACGGTGTATGCTTCGATACAACATACTGTACGGTTTCCGTTTACGTCACGTTTCACGAAATACCATGGCAAATGCGGCATGTTGTTAAAGTAAATGCTTAATCAGTCTATTTATACTGTACCAACTCGGTTTAGTCCAAATCGTTCTGCCCCAATCGGCCCACTTCCATCGCATAAAGGCGGTGGTGTTGTCACACTTTTCAAATGAGACAATACAACTATATCCGTCTAAATGGTAAAATGTGTAGGCAAATGATAAGTTAGTGAAGCCAATATGATACACTGCTTAAACATTAAACAAGTGTGTAAAGATGTACCATGTTAAGACAAATTATTTTTAATCTGTAATTTACTAACATTTTTACACTACTTTTCTATATATTCCAATTTTCTACCCCTATTCGCTGCATCCGTATCTGCGTGTTACTAAAGGGAAATTTCACAGTCAGATTATATGCGGGGATCTTCATACATGTATGACATATCTTCAGACCGGATGCAGATGTTGTGCACTACAGCTAAATGACCACTGCCCGTCTAATTTGAATAAAAACCTTGTGTCATAAAAGTGGCAATCTGTGTGGGCGCTTATAATCGCTCACGTGATTTGTAGGTACATGTACCGAATAATCTACATAAATGGACTAGCTGCTAGAAAAATTAATAAAATCAGAAACATACCATTGTCTCATACTCAACCCTTTTACAAGCACTATTTAAATAAAAATTCGGTAAGGTATAGTAGAATATGGGCCAATCGGGAAAAAACTTACTAAACTAAAAAGATAGAAACACAGATATTAAATAATAATTATATTATTATGAGACAAAATTGGGCTAACAACCAACAAATTTACCCTGGCTGTCTTAGTTATTTACAAACATTTCAGACAATTTACGGAAAAAATAGACACGAACTAATCAAAGAAATATGTAGATTAAAATACTAAAATACAAATGTTAGACGAAATAAAAAAATGGAGATTGGAACTCACCATCATAATATAGCCTATGATTAAATATTACTAAACTCAGACCCGGATCCAGCTACCTAGGTGAATAAGGTAAGACCGCCCCCGTCGACAAAGCAGAACTAATGATACGCGCTCTTAATCTTTTTTAGAATAAATGCAATTAATTCAACATTTAATTAATAATATAGGATAACACCTACATAAACTGAATTAAGACAATGTCCAACCGATATCATATCCAAATTAAGCAATAACTAAAGTTTCCAAACCCACAAGACACGTGATGGGGTGAAATCTCTTTAAAATCTAAATATTCCTAATAAACCCATTCTCTGATAGACTGGAACCCAATTTGGCGCAAGATTATGACTGCTCTTTGTTTAAAGGCATTCCCCCTCAAAGAAAGTATTTATTAGAATTTTTACCATTGAAATGTTTTCTAATCCTAATTAGAGCTGGCATTAGTTACGAGGATGTTTTAAAGTGAAAAAGGTACGGCAAAAGTGTGTAAGTAGTTGAGCTTCGGTTGGTAATTCAGTTAATTTAGTATATCGTATATAATATACATTTTAGTAGAGAATTAAATGTATTTAATATTTTCACGGTATTTAAGTTTTGCATTTTTATTAAATCTGACCTTTTTCCGCTGGTACAAAAGGCAAAGACACGTGTGAATAATATAAGTATTTGTAGCTTATCTCTTGCTATTGTGTGCTGTCTTAACCAAAATAGCACGGTGTTAAAGTATTCCTCTATGTCACAGTAAGGACAGTTCCTATTGATGAACTTGCATTCTTTACCAGATTGATTCTAGTTTTAATTAAAACTATTCTAAACTAACGCTATTGTGGCAGTAAATATTGAACTTAGAGTCCAACCAATATATCCGAATATCTGAATTTGTGCGTTATTTATTATATTTATTTTATTAATTATATTTCTTTCTCCATGGCTTGGTATTTACCCTAGTTTTAGAAAGGCATTGAGGTCTTTCTGACAGGAGACTGTAAAGACTATATGTGTCTGCTGACTTGCTTGATTTTGCAATGTTTATATATTATATCATTTTCTATTGTTGCCCCAACGGTATACTTTTCAGTATCCATACTGCTGTCAAGGTACATGCCGATGTGCGCTAGTTATTTTAGGAGAGTATGTAAATGACTTCATCATCCTAAAAAGACTTACAAAGGACCATTTCGTTATAAGAGGAAATCGATTTAAGAACAGACCAATTAACACCTCCGGTCAACACGTTAAGGATCAAACCAATAAACATAACGAACGGCTAAAATCTTACTTCCTTTAAGATTAGTGGTGTCATACATGTGTCACCAATTGATTGGAATTAACACACGTGCACGTGATTCTAGGGCGGGAAAATGTACGGAAATTAAGAGGGCATGGTGTCAGATGTTTACTGTTATTTATGATATATGTACTACAATGTAGCACATTGTTTTGACAAACACATTCAGACCTTTAACCTTTGATCACATCACTGGCAGAAGAATAGTGGCTTTATATTAGTTTGTTTGCTACATTTGTGAACGTATTTTTATTAAATTTTCCGTCGAGCACTTAATTGCTTTCGAGTTTATTGAAATTCGCATTCATGTGTATAAAATTTACGCGTTTAGAATAATTGGCGAAGATACTATATCAGTGTTGATGGTGCCCAGCGATGACATGGGTAAGCTAGCTATATAATTAATTAACTTAATATAAGTTAGAATACTTAATATAAGAATATCAGAGATGATTCCACACGATCCAATTATTATTTACAATGTTCAGTGTATATGAGCCGTATTATTTGAATCCCATATTTGAGACAAACCTCTTTTCCATAACTTGACATAAAGCTAGATTGTGTTATGGCTAGTTTTTCCAGCTGTATGTTTATTCAAATTACGTCTTACTGCTCTTTATTTTCCATAAAGCGTGGGCAAATAACCAGAATCCTAGTTTTCACGAATATTTTCCTAAACGTCCATTCATATTCAATCTACGCATATTGTCATTCAAGTAATAAGTTCGAAGGTGTGCAATATTAATTTGCTTTTCGATGGTATGCATGTAGCGGAAATGTAATATATAGTTAAGTTTCCGTTTAGAACCATAAACTTCTTTTTGTATTTGTGAAGCATTTATTGTGGCATTTAAATTTTCAGTGAACTTTTGTATGAGCATGATAATGTCATTAGAAAAATGTCAAAATATTTGTATCAAAGAATTATGTGAAGGGACAGTACAATTCTCCTTGTGTTACGTTACCATACTATACGTTCCGTTATGATACAACGGTCTTGTCATAAGCGTTACGTTCCGTTACGATACGATGTACCATTTACGATATGGCTAGTTACGTTAATTTACGATATGCCTATTACGTTACACAATACGTTACGTTACCATACGATACTTTTACGATAGAAATACGCACGATATACGATGTTTTAGACAACTGGTACGGTGCCAGGACTGTAGTTCGCTTTCGGCGTATATGCCACTGATTGTTTTTGTTACTAGTTATTGTAGCTGAAATTTAATGCCTACTTAAAATTTTCCACCCTATTTGTAATTGATTAAAAAGTGTTTTATCGTACATGTTGTTGTCAATCTGTATCAGAATTTCGCGTGTGTTTTTTTTTTTTTTTTTTTTTTTTTTTTTTTTTTTTTTTTTTTGTAAAATAGGGCAATGCGCTAATGAATATCAAACGCATAAGTGCCTGCTGTCAGAGTAAGAAATATAATTTGGATGTATGTGTGCTACTTTTTGTACTATTTCAGAAATTATAAAAAAGAGGAAATATACTACAACCGACAATTTTAGTGTGTTCATTTCTTGTTTATTGTTTTAAAAGACATGCTGCTTTGGAATCACGTGTATACCGATGACGTGTTTGTGTTTTTGTGTTAATTTTGTTCTTCTCTTTTTAAAAAAATATCATATCGAGCGCCGGTGGCGAAGGGGTAGAGTCGCCGATGTGTAACTCATCTGACTATTTCATCTCTCTCACCGTGTGGGTTGTAGTCCAGTTCGGAGCGAAAGACGTATTATGAGACGGTCTTCCAGCTGACTTACGGACCACCGGTGGCTCTACCCAGACATTCGTATGGGTCTTCCTCCATCAAATAGCTGGACCTTGCTAAAATGATCATAAATGTTCGCTGCGGTGTTCTAAAACAAGACAAACAATACCATATAATTTATTCTTTGCTACGCTTATATACCTTCACATGCGTCTTTTGAGTGCATGTCTTAAACACTGGCGGTGTTTTATTTTGTTTTCTTGGCTTGTGATGTAATACCCTTGTATTCACCAAAATAATAATTACATGTCTCATCACGCCAAATAAGCTCAATGTATTACTCTCAGATAGCAAGTTTCTTATTTGATCAATTATTTAAATGACATAGACTAATGCGAGAAAGTTGCATTAACTCATTGCTCCCTTATTTAATATATGGTTTTGTCAAATAATGTTTCAGATAAAATTTTGTCTTGCTGTCCATAGATACCATTGTCTGACAAAGTATGTCTGACATTTATGAATTTGATGTATTTCATGTTTTACTTGCTGTCGCCTTGTTGTAGTGTTTTATGTTTCCCATGAGTTCTCTATCTGTCATACAAATACATCAATAATGGATCTCTTGGATTGCTAAGCTATAAATAATTAGAATAGTGAAAGCAGAAACTCCCAGTTTCACTTCGTTGTGCACTGGAATGTCCATTGCCTTTGCGACAAAATTGAGACCTTCTTTAATAATCTGTAATCCAAAACATTTTTGTCTTATTATTCAAGTGTAAAACAGTTCTGTGTTTAAAATGTTCATATTCTTCAACCATACACTTATTGGGAATAGATACATGTATGTAATGACTATTTTAGCTACAATAGCTGAGAATGTGATTTTTTATTTTATTCACACGAAAGCCAATGCAATTGAATCAGTTTAAATATAAGAATTTTGCCAAAATGTTCTTTGGTATCATTTAAATAATTTTCTATGAAATTTTAATAAAACTATATATATCTTGTCATTTAATCCTGTAACGATTGTTGAGTATACTTGTTTGACGTACATAGGACTTTGCCTATATCTAATGCATAAAACATGATCTTACCCCAGTTCGAGGGAATTTGGGCATACTTACTGTATAAACTCATACATTAGTTTAAGAACAGGCAGTTTAGAACGCTACCTTACACCATCTTGTTAGATAGTACAGATCGTGAAATAAATCGCTTTAGAAATTTCTAAATAAGCACCATGGGGGTCTCAACTAAAACATTTTAAATATATTAACCCCATGGCAACTTACTTATGAGATCACATTTCATCATTATCTGCGTTTATCAGCTCTGACGTAAATATATATTATTTTTTATTTGTTATTGTTCTATGTATATATATATACGTCTAGCCGTGTAGCGTGGCTTGGAAAGAAAATACGTTTATTTAATAACAAGTGAGGTAATATGCCCAACTTTTTCCATACATATAGATGTTAAGCACAAATAAATTTTATTTTGATGTATCTTTTCAGGTTATAATAATTTATATGGTTGTATGAGAAAAGAAATGGACCACATTTGCGGATACCATATTTAAATGTATAATTATATACAATTTTATATCTTAATATGTACGAAATAAAAGCCTCGAAAACTAAACTAAAAGGGAACAGTTTGAAATAAAACAATCCAGATGATGTCGTATAATAACTTCTTAATGACATCAACATTCGCATCATTTTCGGTGCTTTTCCGAAAATTTCAAGTAAAATAGCCGAAATGATCTGAATGTAAAGTCATAAGATAGGCCTACAGGTGCTGTGACGTCATGTCATAACTTAAGTTAAATTTTTCTAGCACAAAAGAAATTATCAGATTTTAGAAAACAATTCAAATTAACAGAACCAAATGTAGTTTTATGATTATAGCTGATGGTATCCAAGTTAATGTTATAAAAGATGTGTAAAGACTGCTTAGCTAGTAAGCCAACTGATTCTAAAGAAAGTAATCTTTCATTTGAAATGCAGGCCGCCGCTCCCCAACGGTTACCCATCCGAACACCGACCACGGTAACCGTTGCTTAACCGCGCAAATAGGGAAGCCGCTTAAATATCGTCGTTAAAGAGTTAACCCAGCAGCTAAGCTGGTTTGAAGCGCTTATATATCTACATCTGCGGTCGCTAGATATTCTTAATGTTCATGTCATGATGTAAAGCTAAAATATGCACGGAAACCCCATGGTGAATTATCCACAATAATTCCAAATGAAGAAAAATGTTGTAATAAATAGGTCAAGGATTGATCTGTTAATGGCATGTTATATAATCAATACAAGCATAATCTCAAAGCATCTTTGTGCAATCTCAGGTAAAGGGCATTAAGACTTCTTATGTTGTCTCACCAGATAATTTATTGAGACCTTTTATTTTTGCTAATCTTTGAAAAAACAACATAAAATGCAGAATGGCTCATGTCAAGCTGCATACGTGTTTTCATACGAGGGAATTGGTATTACGAGGGAAATCAACATCAAGGTATGAATAGTGTACAATAAGCTGACTCTGAGTGTTTTCGATTTTAGTACCGACGTTACCATCGGAAATCTAAATGTCTATAATGTTGCATTTAAATGTCAATTATTTACTTTATGGATAAGTTCTGGAGTGGAAATCAGACGGACCATTCGAGTCAAGATTGAATTATCTGAAGTAATATCACCACGATAACGTAACGTGAAATCGAATGCCTCTTTAATGTGGCTTTAGGTAGAAAGGGATAACATATATAATAAACCACGCTTAAAGCAGTGTAAATAAAATCTAAATTACTTCAATGGTACAAAGTTGATTCCAATCGGAATAGCAATCGCACGTCTAAATAATGTGTCAACAAATTATAGGAAAAATGTAATGAAGATGGTAACAGAGAGCATCCAATAAAAGGTCTAGTAGTGAATTTGTCTGCACATAAATTGGTGAAAAAAACAATACTGTCGTTGCAAGCAAAGGGCATTTTCTTTTCTTCGATGAGGGTTAACTGTTTTAAATAAATCTAAAATTGTCTCATCAAGTAATTGGCGACGCAACTGAGAACATCGAACGCCTTGACATTAAATTAGCGTGTGCTAATTCGCCTATATTATATTAAATGAAGTTTTAAAATGGGAAAATTTACATTTCGGACATCATAACCCTAATATTAAAAGACAAAGGCAAATTGTATTTTTATGGCAGTTGAGATGAATTTTTGCTTAATTTCTATAATTAGATATTGTTTTAAACAATTGGTTAAAACAATTAATAATAGTATACTGCTTTGCAAATATCAACCAGTTCGGTGAACACAAAAAGACATACATCAAAAGCAACTTTATGACACATGAGTAATCAAAATCGTGTTCCAGCGCAAGTTTCTCGGTGATTTGAATAAACAGACATGCTCGTCGACATAAAACTATTCACGTTGGCATGCACATATCATGATGAAAAGAAACAGACATAAGTTTTAAGTTGTCATGGGCATAAACAACAATAAAACTGTATATCGAGAATATAAACATAAAACATTCGTCTGGAAATCACCATGTTATGCATTAAAATATGAACTTATGCTAGACGAAGAAAAACAGGCAAGTTAAAATATAAAACAAAGACAAAAACAAAAACCCCGAGACAAGACAAAACACTCAGAATAATAATAAACAGCAACTGCATATAGACTGTCAGTCGACAAAAAGATAAACTTTGTAAATAAAAATATTCCATCAAAGTGGCAGAAACAATACTCATGAATCGGAACATGAGCGAAACACTTAAAAAATACTTGAGTTCGTCCATGTTCTAAATGTTTTAACAGTATTTTAGTTAATGCTAACTAGCTATACTATGTTATATAAACAAGCGAAACACTTAAAAATACTTGAGTTCTTTTATGTCTTAAATGTTTTAACAATATTTTAGTCAATTCTAACAAACTATACCATGTTATATAAGCAAGATATAATTAGCTGTGTTGCAGAAAGAAAGTAATAACAAAATAACTAACCATATCATGGGAGTTAAAGCAAACAAATTTGTACTCAACGAGCTCACTATATTTACATAAAGCTTTACATTTTGATTAAACGTAGAGAGGTTCACACATACTTATCAGTACACGTATAAGTATGACAGATATGATAGTTTCCATACAGACCAACTACTAAGGTTCACAAAATTACTGGCTAACGAACTCCTCAAACCTTCATTGCGTGGGTTTAGTCCAGGTCGGAGCGAGAACTTTCATGGGGCAGATTTCCAGCTAACCGTCTGTGCGCCATTCGTTCTACCCAGACATATGTCTGAGGTCTCCTTTGACTAATAAACAGCTGGTCACAGCCTATATGACATAATCGTGTCGGTGCGACGTAACAACAAACAACAACAAGCCATCAAACAATTACGATAATAGATCCACAATGGATCTGCAAATAAACTGAACCCGATTTTTGACACAAAACTTTTTAAACTATTAAAATCTTAAAATCTAATGTAAAAAACAAGCTTGCTTTTTTAAAACTTGGGCAAAAGTTTTTTTCAATTTCTCGTTCCCTTATTTCAACCCTGCTGGTTTGTTTTCCTTGATGTTTTAGTGCAAGTTATCACCGTGTCTTTGGTCGCATTATAAATTTAATGCACGTATTATACACTGATGGATTGGGATATTTATATTATTTACATATAATCTAATAAAAATTAATTACCATACCGTCATATTGTTTATCGATTGTAATGATTTTAGACATTGTATAATATAACCGTTACCTAATATTGGCTAAACATTGTTTGGGGGTGATTCTGGTTAAAAAAAATCTGGTTGGTATTTGGTTTTATCATAAAAAAGGCAACGGCTATGAGATGCCTTGACACTTTGTCTTTAATAAAAAAAATGAGTTTTCAGTTTTGTATATTTTCTTTAATATCCTGAATCGCCACGTTGCATTATATCATATGTGCATTGTATACAGCATTGTTTGGAAGAATTCAACGATTTTGAAGAAGCATTCAAACCTGTATTGCTTCTTTGCTTATACATATTATTTTCTGGTTACATACAATCACTTTAAAAATTTGACATTTTTGTAGCTTTATTTAGCCATCAAAGCCTGATATTTGGACATCTTGGGTATTTTTGTTAAAATCTAAGAATTTCAAGACGTATTCCAAAGAACGTGTTCTCGCTTCTTTTCGATTTCTTATGTTATCGGGATATGCTACATTTACTAAATTATCAAAAGATGTTTTTAATATTATATATTTCCAAAAATATATAAGTATATAAACGCATCAAAGTACTTATAAAGGTAGTTATATTTCCAATACGACAAAAATACTAGCCCAAAATTAGGTTTTTAAAAAATATTACCAATAATGTTTTTAAAATCGTTCTTAATCAAATTTTCAGAGTTAAAGATAAACAATTTATGTCTCTACAAATTTGCAAACGTTTGTTTGCGCTAATATAGTTCTGAACTGTTAATGCAATTAACGGGTTCTGCCTTTCCTCGCTAAAGTATGTTATAAATAAAGTGAAATATAAATTGTTTTGCTAAACTTTGAGTGGTGCATGTGCGCATAATTATAGCAAAAAATCAACAAGCACACTCTTCAAGTGGACACGAATTTATACTTTATTTTTCAAATAAGGGTAGCAGCTACACGTATTTAAAACAATAACAGATATCTGAACAAGAGCAAAAATATAAAGTTAATACCAATTCTCTTACGACTGGAAAATCACACAAAATAAAATGAAAGAAACAACATGTTTATCGAAGAAAAACATCGGACGTTAAACAATTGTTTTTAATTTGGTTAAAAAGAAAGTTTTCGAAAATATTATAACATTACTTAAGAAGAAAAAACATTCTGCCAATATGACTTGACGAATATCTCAACAGAACATAAAAACGTTAATTATTTACGAGAAAGCATGCTAAGAAAAGTGATACTTTAAATGTCGAATGAAAACTGTTCTAAGCATTTTTAAACAAAGCAATCGCGTGTCTTCAAAATTATCATCATTCTCGATACAATGGTATAGGAGTCAGTTGTCACACACCATGTGTGTTCACATTACAAATGACAGAGTTCTGAGCAAACTGTTTCTACGAGACGCAAAATTACCAATAATGAGCAACAGTAAGCTGTAGTAAGGTTTATTATTGTAAAGGCTATAAAACTACTTTGGTAATCATTCTGTATCACCAGGAAAAACGTTACGTGCTTTATTTTAATAAACGATTGTTCTTTGTACAAAAACAATTAATGGCAGATTCTTTAGTTTAGCTAAAAATGAGTTAATTGTCAACATTTTGAAGAATAACAGAAATAATCTAAGTACAGCTACGGATGGAACCTACGCTCTAATTACAGCTAATAAGGAAAAGACTACTACAATATATGTTAGCCCTCTTTCAACATATAACATTCCTAATCTGGTGTTGACCTCAACAATTTAGAAGATTTTCTTTTCTTTTAATGATAGTTTTAGTTCCCTTTCCCGAATACAAAACGGTTATTGAAGTTTTGAAGACAAAATGAAGAACGTGATAGTTCCTTTCGTCAGAAGACTTTACCTTATTTGTTAAGCAACATCATTATACAAACAAGAACAGAATGTAATAAATAATGTTTTAAAAACGTAAAGTTGGACAAACGGTCAGTCCAATAAAACCAGAGTATAAATGGGAATTTTAAAACAGAAAACATAGTAGGAATTTTCAAACACTCAAAAATAACTTAAGAAGACCATGTGTTGGTAGGAAGGTAACAATTTAACAAACTGTTTTTACAATGCTTATGACGAAAAGCCCTGTCTTTAAAGCTGAAAGCCAAAACGATGATTTTGACTAAGGCTCTGCGATAGGTATAATTAACACTCGAATATGATTCGCAGGATATTGCTGTCGTCAGCTTAGTACCAGGTATAAGTAAACTGCTAATTATATTTACTTTCCTGTTTAAACTTCAAGAATTTAGATATCTAGTCCTCGTACATGTACGTAATGTGTTAAAGACACAGACTTCATTAATAAACATATGTCACCTTAATTTTAATTAGAAATCATAGTTTCAACACTTAAATTCTCCGTATTATGCTTATACTTTCTTATGGGACAATCTGATTTTGAGAAATGATGACATACTTTGAAACAATCCGAATTCTTAATGACACCGTTATGCCTGTGACTCATTCCAAAGAAAATACGCTACAATAATGTTTGGACTTGACAGCTGGCTTCTGAACCGCTTAATATCTTTGGAGATAAATCGCTTGTTAGTACAATTGTGTCTCTGCCTTAGAATCTCTAGGGAAATGAGAAAGAACTTGGAAGGTGGTGAAAATATGGCGAGAAGTATCATTCTCAAATTCATTTATGTTTAACAAAGTGTATTAACCGGTGGTGACCTTGCATTGGGAGCTTAACTGTCAGGTTACACCTGTTACACGTATTTCAGTTGCCGAACAAGATATTCCACTAGGGAAAATGATAAAACAATCTAGCTTTAGGTACATGGTCTGTCTGATATCTATACTTCCCTCTGCATTACAAAAAATAAAAATTTGAATAAAACTCACTTTCACATCATTAAAATGAAAACAGACCGATGCCACTTAAGATAAATGTGTTTTTATTATCACAAACATTTAAAAAACATTCAATATACACGAAACAAAACGAGATAAATAAAAAAAAATATTTTTACAAGTTAGAACTTAAGAACAGAATTCAGTAAGCAATTTTGCACTAAGGATGATTATTTTTTACCGTGTACAACCCAAACAAATTCATCTCTCAAGCCAGATGCTAAAAAACAAGTTACTAATACTTTCCCACAATGTAATTACTTTTAATGCTTGAGTACAGCATCTCCATTCGACTAAATCAGCAACTAATTACGACTTTTTATTCAGAAATATTATGACTTATTTTGTTTTTGCTGCACCATTTTCATAGGGCATTTTCTACATTAACAGATGGCTCCCGAGGTCAAACAAATAATTTAAATGCGTTTGTACTAATTAAGTTATGACGAACTCAAACTTGTGAGTACATACATGCATTGTAATTAAAATATCAGTAAAAAGCACAAAGAACTTTAAATAGTTATCCGTATTTCAGTAGAAGATTATATTATTATTTATAGGCATGAGGGTCTTTTTAATATATTAATTGTCTAGTTAAAACAATAAGAAAAGTTCTAAATTAATTGCTTCAAAATTATTTTGTTTTTGGAACATGTTATCCACAAATTTATAGAAATCGGTCAAAGTCTACATGAGAAAGATTATAAAATTTGCAAGCGGAGTGGCCCATCCATATGTCTTTTTGTAATAAGGAAATATGACAAAGTCCTATGTGCATTGCAACATATACCAATGTATGAAAAGGCACAGTTCAAAGATTTACACATGAAAGCCTAATGTAAAAGTAAGAACAGAAATGGAATACAAAAAGCGAACCCAACAGTTGCGGTTAATCTTTTTAAGGAAACGGTGTTAAATGGAGCACACTGTCTATACAACAGAACTGTGAGGTCTTTTTTAAATAAAAATAAGTCCGTAGTGGTGGGGTGGATGTATTTTACAGTAAGACTATGAACATAATTTTTAAAATTCAGCTTTAAACTGTACAAAAAATGCTACTTTTACAGGTTATATTATAATAACGCTAACATGCACAAAGGATTATTAGTCGGCATGAATAAATGCCTACGTCCCGAATATCCAACTTCTGGATCGTTCGAAATTGACCCTACCTTTTGCAATAAAATAGATGAATTGCAACACTTTACAAAGTAACAGGAATGAAATCACAGAAATATATATATATATATTTGCTCAATAGAATGTTTGAAATAGAATTTTACGGTGCCTAATGCAATGTGATATGTAATGTAGCAATGCATCAGCAGTGCGTCGCAACTATGTTCAATATTAAAAGCTAAAATAAAATCATATTTATGTTAGTTTAAAGTAGTAGTTCCTGTAAGTTTTATACATGCACGGTAGAAACATTATGTAATGATAAGGATTTAATGATTTTTGTGGAGTTGAAGTGGGGTAGCTAGTACTTCATTGAACCTCTCGCTTTTTGAAAATACGATATTTTTAACACATTCAGTTTTACTGATAAGGAAATGTCAGTGTTAACTGTGGCAGCGCACTACAGGCCCCTTTAGCAAACTGCAAGACAGTGGACAGTAAATGAGCATAAAGAAGAGTTACACAAGCCATCATAACCATTCCATAAAACTGTGTGTCAATCCTAAGGCAAAACTTTACAAGCACAGGATTGAGTAAATGAATCTTTTACCTGTTCAGCTGCAGAGACTCAAACAGTAGTACGGCAGAGTAAGGAACAACATACAAGACTATTTAAAACGTCTATTATATATTTATCTTAATGTGAAAAAATTTGCAAAAAGTTAGCAACGGAATTGCTAAACCCAGTTATTGAAATTACAGGAAATTCCTCGATAGACAAAACTGCAATAGTAGCAGTAGAGCGAACCAAATTGTTACCGCCTTGAAAACGCATGATGTTTCGACATTAATCTTATTTTCTAAATTATCGTATTTATAATCTTGCAACACGACATGTTTCATATATTGGTACACCATTTCTTCCATACTTTACCATATGCGCCAATGCACTCTCCTGATAATTATCGCACTTAATTTCAATTGAAAATGACTGATCATATATCATTTGATTGGTTGAAAACAGTCAATAATTTTAGTCGATAACATAACGGGAAATGACAACGGTACACGCCTTAGAATGGGCAGGTGCCGATTTTTATATTTATTTTTTAAGTTCGCATGATTTAGCAAATAACATGTTAATCAATCAAAATGTTAACTGAAAAGGTTTGCATTCTAAATGTGTCTTACAAAATGCATTAAGTAAATCCTTATCCTTTCGTGGATTTGTATATTACACAATGTATAAACATAATCTTCAACTGAGAGTTTGTGTGGAATGAGCAAAACAGTATGTACCGACGTTTGCTTGATCTTTTAAATAATGGTATCCGACATTTCAATCCTATTCTCTCCGGCAGCCAAATAAATTAATGTTACTTGAAACGATCGCAAAAAAATGTTGTTTATTGATACCCTAAATCTATGTAAAGAATAAATAAAAACACGTCATTTGTAATTATAAAGGGGAGTTGTCTAAACATTCCACACCGGATAGTTACAGGTATCTATTTATTAAAAAGAAAACCAATTGATCACTTACTTATAAGACAACGTTACATGATTATGCGGGGAATCAGCTTTGACGTCGATATCTATTTTTAGCTGGAAGACCCATCGTGCTTATTTATAGATTTTGAAATTAATGACACTTAAAAAGATAATGGTCACGATTTGTACCGTCTAGCGATAATGGTTATGTTATTAATTATAATTGTATGCAGCAAGTATGTGCCAATTCACCAGAACAGAGGTAGTATGTTGTTACATGTATAAAATATAGGCTAAATGTCGGGTACCTTCCTAATTGTTATTTTACGAAATTTAGTTGTTCCTCCTTTGCTTCAAAAAGATTTTAAAAAGACTTTTTAAAAATAAGACACACTATTGTCAAGGATGGCATAGTGATTTGTTTCAATGTATAAAATATGGATAGGTAAGAACATAATCTCCTTTCATGTTGCGTGATAAACTCCCGATTTGTATTGATATGTATATGTATTGCTTTACCAGAAAACTGTAGTTTAGTTATACGATTATGTGTCTAGACGTTGTGTTTCAAAACTGTCAAAACGGCATATTGTAATATATGATTGTATGTCACGCTGCCCATATAAAGACTGCATGGGTCGTTCAAGGAACTAGAGTTCAACTTTGATAGATCTAGAAATCTTATATTTAAGGTTTTTTTTAGAATATCATAATTTTTATGTATACTTATTTTTAAGATTTATTTGTTGTTAACACTGTAAACAAACAAAAAAGACCAATAGCATTGATTGTGATAAAAAAGAAAAATGTTGTGTTTTCCTTTACTATAATCTACAAACAAAACAACAAAACAAAAGCTTTATTCGTTTAGACTCCTAGTCAATCAATTATATTTGCTTTTGTTGTGCATTAGTTTATATTAAAATAATTTTGCGTTGATCACTGTTAAAATTTATTTATATATCTCCATCTCAACATCTATTTATTATTCAATTCTTACAATCAATCACTTTATAATAACAAAACAAAACTGCAATAGTAGCAGTAGAGCGATCAATCACTTTATAATAACAAAACAAACAACAATCATTTTTTCTCTTTATACAACTTGTTTTCTATACACATAATCCTTGCTTTTATGGTTCTTTTTTCACTAAGCCCTATACAGAAACGTTATTTGACCGATATAGTATATTCGAAATGTGTCTCTCTTATTGGTTTCTATACGTATCTTAAGATCTAAAGTGATAAATCATCCAAAAATATATTAAAAAGAAGCATTGCTTATTCGGAGTCGAATTGCAAATTACTAATAATCGATGACATATTTTCGAAAGGGCATTAAGCGTGTTCAAAAGGTATCACATGGAAACATCTCCTGATTTTTATGATATATATTTCGGGATCTATAAGTTCCTTTCAAAACACACACACACACACACACACACACACACACACACACACACACACACACACACACCACACACACACACACACACCACACACACACACCGCACACACACACCGCACACACCCACCACACAACACACACCGCACACACAACCACACAAAAAAACATACAAAACAAAAAAACAAAAAAAAACAAAAGAAAAAAAACAAAAACACACACAAACACACCAAACAAAAAAACAAAAAAACAAAAAACAAAACAAAACAAAAAACACCAAACACAAAACAAACAAAAAAAAAAAAAACACCGCACACACACACACCACACAAAACACACACAAACAAAAACAACAAAACACCAAAAAACATACAACACACACCGACACAACACACCGCACACACACACCGCACACACAACACACACACAACACACACATACACACACACGCACACACACACACACCGCACACACACACACACACACCAGACACACACACACACCGCACACACACACCACACACACACACCGCACACACACACACCACACACAAACACCACACACACACACCGCACACACACACCACACACATACACACACACCGCACACACACACCGCACACACACACCGCACACACACACACACACACACACACACACACACACACACCGCACATATTACTTTTAAACACAGTTGCAAATTTCCTTGACCATAGAACTGTTGGAACTTGTGACGTTTTCTTTTTATTGTTGAATTGTATTAGCAAACTGGTTATTCTACACTCGTTTTACGTTTTCATAGCAAACATGCATATCTCCAATCGCATAAAAGTGGTGTTTACAGGGTATAAACAAATGTATATCAAGTTTAGCATCACTTTAAAATACTCAATTATTTTTTTCAGGGAGATTCTTCCCAAAGATTAAAATCATTTCTATACAAGTCGTCAATGTAAGAGACATAATTCAATTCACAAAGTGAAGTCTTCCGTTTGCTTAACACTCTCTGTATCAACACCAGTTTTGAGTGCGCCACAATTTAAATGTTAAGGGCAATTTGACAGTAAAATATTACATCGCTTAACTCATAGTTTTACCTTCATCACAACAGTTTTATATGTATGTGGTTTACAAATTATACAATAGATTTTTGTCGAAAAAATGCGGCAAATTTGAAAGCTAGTCATAATAAGAAAAAAAAATGTAGCAGAATAAATGCGATACTCGTTTTTTTGTAATGTGAACCAGAAACCTCTTATATGCCAATGTAGTGCTCTACAAACTGCACCAACATGACATACGCTTCAGATTGCAACTTGCGCTAATCAATTTATTTTTTTTTAAAGTTGAATCCTATATTCAGTCATTTACTATTGAATAGACAAATCTTCTTTGCCCTGTTTTTCCTGGTTTGAATTGTTTTTAGAGATTGAAATTTTTGTAATAATGGCTTTTAAGTCGATACTTACACAATTCTGTAAATATAGTAACAATTAAACTCAAGAAAATAGCAAAATCAGAAGAAACGTTCACAAGACATTCTACTATAATTTAATAAAATAATCCTTCAATGGCGTGTGTGAAAAGGGTTTATTTGAGAAAATAATTATTTAAACAGCTAGTTCAGGTGAACATATAGATCATTTCCAGGGTTGGGTTACTTGACTTACATGTTTTGTGTCCGTTTTAGCGCTCGGATAAACTGCGTGAATCTTTGTAGACTAGCTTTGAATACATAGAAAAATAAATATCAAGTAACCAATGATCTACGGCAAGAAAAATGGAGATGAATCAAACTTGAAGTTGCTGAATTAAATATTTGGGAACTAATTTGTTTCATCAAAGATATTCTTCATTTTCCCTATTCAATTAGTTTTAAGAAATGTGAAACCGTAAAACAATATTCCTCACTCGGTGAACATTAATTTTGTCATAATCATCTAAGGTTATGTAGGCACATTAATCAGTTTCCTCTAGAACTGACGACGAGAGCAAGGGTCAGGAAAAAATCATGACAAATTGTATTCACGTCTCGTGAAAAGATCAGTGCGTTATAAATAAATAAATATACATACGTCCGTCCTTTATTGTATAGTTATGATCAGGCTTTTAGGTTTCTGTACGACAGTTTGTCTGATAGTGAATGATTAATACATTTTTTGAAACTTAACCAAATATCTTTTATCTTTTTTTTTTGGAACACCATTGGTTCACTGTTTTCTTTATTTCAGCCTATCATTTTTATTGTCACAGAATTGGGAACGTTGTAAATTGTTTTCTTGTTCCGAATATATGTTTTGCAACTTGCGATTTTAATGTCAAAAGTATTACTAGAATAAATATAGATTGTATCTGGTTTATTACTGCTGATTTTGATTCATTTCCTTCCTGAAATAAAACAACAACAAAACATTTTGTCAATATTAAGAGTTTAACGAAATGTATAATTTCATTTGACAGAAACGAGTAATATACTTTTTTCCATATACAATATTTGACTCAAAATGAAATATACAATGTAGAAAATATTAATATAATATGCATAACATGAAACAGACAAAATGCTATCAGAATGAATCAGAACGCTGAAACTTGCCTTTTACTCAATATACAGGTAGCAACTAAGTAATATCTATCTTTAGAATGTCGACTAAAAATGGCTACTTACACTTACGAATAAAACCCCCGAAAACGCTTGCATTTGTTATCAAAATAAAATTATTACCGTAAATACCTATCGTATCTGTTGGAAAGTTCAATAGATGAAAACTGTTAGTTTCGGCTTCTAGCGAGAAACTTAATTACCGAAAAGTCGGGATTTAAGAGAAACATTAAATAAATAGTGTGTGCATTATTAAACAATGAGAAATCTCGAGACATGTATCACAGTATGGGCTTGTTTAAACAGACGTTCATAAATTTCACGTTCCGTTTTTATTAAATATTTGTTAACCAATGCGTTAATGTGGAACTGAATACACATTAGAATTTTTTAATACGTGTTTAATTCTATTTGCCCACAAAATCTGATGTACTGGTCTACAAAAGATGGCAAAATGGCAGTACAGCCATCAACACGAGTGGATATAAACGTTTGAAGTCTGTCGTGTATAATTATGTTGGCAGTAACCAAAGAGAGAGAGGGAGGGAGAGAGAGAGGGAGAGAGAGGGAGAGAGAGAGGGAGAGAGAGAGAGAGAGAGAGGGGGACGAGGGAGAAAAAGAGAGAGAGAGAGAGAGGGAAGGGGATAGAGAGAACCTAAAATGTTCTAACACATTTCTTTTTTTAATAAAAGCACTTTGTGGTACAAACACGTGCATAAAGTCAACGTTTTGCAACGTAAAAGAGACAGCAAAAATAAAAACATACACTAGGCTTATTTATTTAAGCAAGTTTCAATTTCTTGCAGTAGCTGTATTGCTTGCTAAACGTAGCAATTGAAGGCCAGTTAGAAACACGTGACAACAGATATGAATGGATATCAATCGTTTGTTTGCCTTTCAGGGTAGCATTACAATGACAATGACATTCAGACTGTTCTCTGTAATTACATAATTATAATTTATGTTTATAAAATGGATTATAAATAATATATTTGATGTTTGATAATAAATTAGCAGACTGCTTATAAGTGGTGTAATTATACACGTTGTTCTGACAGGAAGGACGAAACATTACAGTAAGTACAGAAATATGCCAAATTCATTCATATTTACAGTCTGTAAATCAGTTAACAAATAAAGATAACCTGTTTTAAATCTGTATTTCACATCGCAATTCTACTTGAATATATCATTTCTAAACTATATCAAATTAATATTTGCTTAATAGTGCATGTTTACCGTGCTATCTGTGCACTGGGAGAGAACACATCAGGTTATTGCATTTATAAAAGCAGTTTTTTTTCTTTTAGGTAGAATTTCAAATGTTCTATAGAAAGCAATTGCCCTAGAAATAATAATAAAGGCAAGCGCTTGTCAAATATAAGTCGTATCATTTTTTCTTGTTTTTGTTGAACTAGTTTGTTGCATATGAAATATAAAGAAATAAAATACAAGAAAATATATGTATAACATAAAATTGACAAATCAGTATACTAATGCTAAAAACAGTTATCTACATTGTCATAAAAGGGCTTCTACGCCAACAGCGCAATGGCTTTTTGTAACTAATCTATTGAACTGCTTATTTAAAAATATAGCCCAGAAAACATTATTCTGTTCCTTTACCGGATTCTGTAATAAAATGCAGTTAATACAGTAATCCCCAGGAACGACGTCTTCTGAATATAAGCCAAATAATTGGTTCAATTTTCGTAACGTGCTGGAAGTAATTCAATTTATCTGAACTGCAACATCTGGGTACATCTTTTAATTAAAGCTAGTGAGTAAATCGTTAAGAAGTAACGAAAATTGACAAGTAATTTGAAATTATAATTTTAGATACCAAAGAAAAACGTATTTTAAAGTTTAAGAATATATTAAAATATGTTATAGAACGTAGGCTTGTACATTATAACAGTATCTATAAAAAATACACGTTGGTCTAAATGGCTTTTACTTGGCAACGTTGAGCATCAAAACTTGAAGAATTTTGTACGTATTTCAATCGAAGCTATCGTAAACCATATTAAATACGGTCACTAAAATTGTTTTCTTTCTGTTACAAGAGTTCGATCATAGCATGTTCACAGCAGTTAATCTTGTCGCATTGATGTGTTTTAAATAGAATGTAACGCAAATCAAAGAAGCAATAACACTAATAATAGTTTATTTAAATGCTATTAAAGAAATGTTAAGATAAATTTATTAGAAATAAAACTTTCTCAGAAATAATGAAGATTACTTAATTATACAAGTCAACCTTGGTGACATAGCATCGACAATACGGAAAAAAAATAAATCTACAAAAAGCAATTTAAAACTGTTGTTTGTGCTGTTGTTAGTTTTGTATTGATCTTGCATGCATCAGGGTTTACCCCCAATACACCAGAACAAGTATGTAAGTTTACGATTTGTATTTAAGCTAACATAGAAACCGAAGCATCAATCGCAAACCATTGTCCATTGGAAGAAAGAAATGCTTGATATGTCTGGATTTATGTATAGCGATTTTAACTTAAGTTGCAGTAAATATTCCATTGAATATTTAAGTTAGAGACCCAGAATATACAAGATCCGTCTGTTCATCTTTGTCCAATCTGTGATTTTCTTTTCACCAGAAAATTTGTCAAGTTTAAAATCACATGTACATTGCTGTAGTTGTTGAGAAACCACGATGAACATTAAATAAAATATTACATCTGATCCATAGATTATATGTAAGTCTTATGTCCTTCACAAGATTGTATTGATAGGTTATAGGTTTTGAAAATAAAATCTTCGTAGCGGCTTTTGACTTTTTTTAGATGTACTAAGCTCAACAAATTTGTGTATGACTTGTTATGTACAACATATGTATGCGCGAGTCTTAAACAATGATTTGCTCAATGCAATAATTTACACACCTATGAATGCGGATTAATCGGTTTCTCCCAATAAAGCACATTTAGGTAAACTGTGATTAAGTTACGTTAAAATGTTCGATTGTTCATATGAAATTGAGCAGGCATTAACCGTCAGAGTTCCAAAGGTGAACTAAGAGGAGGCATAACATGAAGAGCAGCAAAACCAACAATTACTGTCCTGAAACGGTCAGTCGGACAAAGTGCCGACTTGGGCAGAAGCTTTGTCTCGGTTAAAGCAGGTGGAAGCCTACTATTGTTTAACATTTACCAGAAACAGAAAGTGTGCAAAACAGTTAATAATAGGGCATGTATGAATGTACATTAAAGATAAAAACGAAGAATAAAACTAATTATTTTGGTAGGAACTTAATAATAAAACTTAACCCGACAGTTTTCCTTAATCAAATACAAATTAAATATTTTACCTTTCCTTGGAGGGATCTAGGACACACTTTCTGCAAAAACTTAAATTTAAGTCTTAAAAAATATGATTTTGAAAGCTACCTCAATTGTAAGACAATACTATATGTATATCAATAAATATCACTGTAACACTATAATTCTTATTTACAAATAAGCACAATGGGGATCTCTGCTAAAATTGATATCGACGACACAGCAGATAACCCAGATGATGATACAAAGTTATCTCAAATGTAAGTGGTCATTTGGTTTCTGAAGTCTATAAATAGCTGACTAAATAGATTTGCCCAGAAAAGAAATACATTTTTGTAGGAACGAGTGGGGTGGGATGCTTTACTTTTCGAACAGATGTAGAACAATAGTAAATAGAATCTCGCGGAATCTTTTATAGTTTTTAGTTGTTCGAGAGAAAAAAGATTACTTAAACTGTCGGATATCACTGACTTATGCAATCTTATAAGTTACTGTTATTTGGAAATATAAGTTTCCTACACACATGTGAAAAATAACATACAATACAACTTGCCATTAAATGTTTTACCTATCCGAGCTTTGATGTCGACATATGTTTTAGCTGAAATTTCCATCGTGCTTACAAATGTATTTATAGATCTGGAAGTAACTAACATATATAGCGATATATATCACGATTTGTACTGTCCAATAATTATGGTAAACAGCCTTTATAGAAACTACAGTTTCTGCGGAATTATGCACATATTCCCCAGAACAGGGGTAAGGTGTTGTTATGTCTATTATATACAGGCAAACTGTCGAATACCACTTAAATGGTTAATAAAATAATGTACTGAAAAACAACAATAAAAACATTAACAATTACATGCAAGCCTTGCCTACCTTCCCCATCGATTGACAGTTTGGGAATGCAAGTAACATACTGACTTTTTCACAAAGGATTTAAATTGACTTAACGGTTTTTGTTGCATACGGAAAAAAAATCTTATATTTTTTGTACAAAAAGGAATAATTCTGTTCTTAATCCTACTTAGCGTTTTGAAACAACATTGTTAGCAAAAGCGGTGTTACGCGATAAGGAACATTACAAGAGGTTTACTTATAAAATGAATGCCTCATTACTATTGCCCATAATCTGGTAACATAGTGCAATGATGCGTCTTGCTTAATACTTTGTCGGAAAAGTAATGAGTAGTTGTCTAGACGATAGACGTTTTTTTCTAGCAAAGAACATGTTTGACTGATACTTGGCCGAAACGGAAATAACACTAAAACCTAGAAATGATATATTTGTCAGTGGGAGACTAATTTCACCGCAAGTAGTAATCATCGATGACAGATATTCGTAACCGACAAATTGCATTCTATGTAAGATATCAGGCGAAATATTTTAGAGGAATTTGTTTTGAAATTGGGTTATATAACTTCTTGACTTTTTATAAAGTTAGTCTTAGATTTCAGTTTAGGTAAAACTCCCGAAGAAAAAGATAATGAAGTCTTGGTAAACAAACGCGATATTGCCTATTCCTGATAATGCGGCCTAAATACGTTATTTTTTGATGTTGCTGTTGTTGTTATTGAGCTATAGACCTTTTATATACAATTCATATTTGCAGTTGTTGCGTTGTTTTATTGATATAAACAAATATTACGAGGTATATGCACTTTATGTATATGTATTTTAGACGAAAACATGGTTTCATTCGTTACAATTATAATTGTAATGTATTTAAATTTAAAAATTCCATAAAGAGGGAGTTGCCGTAAATAAACATTTAAGAACGTTACATATTTATTAAGTTTTAGCAAACTTCAATTAACCCAACATCAAATAAATTACGTAGAGCGAAGTTTTTATATATTATATAAATTCTTGTTGTGTTTTTTTTCTGATCATTTCATTCAAGGATGTCTGGCCAGGCCTTATCACTTATTAGAAATAAGATTAGCCATTCAGAGTTTAATAAATACATTTTTAGTCTAATTTAAATGTAATATTTTGATGCTTTGGTAAACAGACAACAAAATTCCGTGTATAAACTTATGCCTTATATAAAACGCACACATGCACATACACGAACACCCACGCGCCTAAGCGAAAACACACACAACGACACATAAACTTTAACGTGAGATATAAACTTTTATGTCAGTTCATAGCATTAGATCTTACGTTAATTGTAAACTACATGGTCGAAACAATCAGATATTTTAATATTTTTCAGCACACCTACCAAACCTGCGTTATCAGAAAAGAGACAATAAGAACGTGTCTAAACTTGGCACAAAAGGCACCCACTAGCCTATTAGCGAAACCTAAGGTTCGGTAAGATGATACAAATACAAAGATAGTTGTATAATTGTCCAAGGGAGTCTGCATATATCGTTCCATATTTTTGCCATGTCTCTTTAGTGCTCCTCTCAATTAATACTTTAGATACGTAATATCATAGGCAATATTATGAAAGGCAGTGGCAGGGATAGTATTATGGCAAAGTGATATATCTGACAGCATTAGCATTATTTCCTTTACCTAGGAAATAGAACCGTTTATAATGCTGCCAATTCATTGTCTTATCATTATATATATATGATTTATATGCACTGACAGTATGTTACAAATGCTAGACACTGAAAGGAAAAAAACCTCTTTTGCTTTAATAAGCATATATAAGACAAAGTCGCATGAACATTGCAACGTATACAAAAATTGAAAAGACACAGGACCAAGGTATCCACATGCACGCCAAATGTAAAAGTGAGAACAAATCTGTGATGAGTCATTTAACAATAAGAGCAAAGCCGACAGTTACCGCCTTGGAACACTGAAATCAACTTACCTGATATTTACTGCTGACCTGTTGTCGAACTCAGGTGACGGCATTACGATAATAGACGGTCAATATGTACACCCAGATCGTCGGCGGCTTTAGTACTGTCACACCTCAACAAACACAGGCAACCACAGACACCCACCGACGACGAAGCAGTTCAATAAACAAGACGGTCCACTGTAAACGTATTTGATTTCACAACTAACAATGCAGTATATATTTTAGAATGGAAAGGTGCAATCCAAAGACAAAAGTAAGATGCGAAAAGAGGTCGCCCCTCCAAAAGTATCACGAATCAAGCGTTGCGGACAATTATGCAATATTTGGATGATCATACGGAGAGACAAATTACCACCGCAGATCTAGTTGCCAAAATGGAAGAAATCCGTGGAATTGTAGCTTACAGTTTTTCATACATGAAGATGAAAACAACTGAATACTTCGTCTGTGAGATACTTATATAAGAAGGTAACAGCAAATACAACGTTGTTGCCTTCAAATGTACAAGAGATTCTATTTTTATATTAATTTTATCGAAAAGCTAAACAGGAGGACACTAATTCTGATGATCAAGTATATTTATCAAAACAGCAGCAGCAGAAGTGACTGCAGATTATATAAATTTAGTTAAAATCGATAAGGATCTGTATTCGACAGCTAATGAGACGATCTGTCTCGACAAAAACAAAAGCCATGTACCATCTAGTCTGTTACATCTTCTTCAAAAACTCATCCATAGGAAAAGTGTTTCAATCATTCTGTGGTACATATGCTCACGACAAGGTTGTAGCCAGAGCAGTGCAATCCAATTATTATATTTTTACCTATGCCAAAGAGCACACCTGGTGAGATCTTATATACAGAAAATGAACAGAAGTCAAATATCGACAGTTATTCACCAGAAACACCAGGGAAAATACGGGACAATTTGGTCGAAACTGCTACAGGTGTATTGACAAAAGAACTTCAACCAGACCTACTGAAAGAGAATGCAAGCCTTTGTTAACAACATACAATGGAATTAAAATATATCTTGATAAATACAAAACAGCGAAATTGAGGATTGACTTCGACTGAGCATTTGGAAACGGTTGAAATTTTATGAACATTCATCAAAGCTGAAAGAACTATTCAGTGGGAACTTAACTTGAAAATCATGCAAGACATTATTCTATTCTTTGCTGTTGCTGGATCAGCAGCCCTATTTGAAATCTGTTTGTGTCTCCAACAAATGAGCAATCTAGATAAAAAGATTCCAGATGTATATATAAGGTTTTGTGTCGGTAATCATGTAAAAAGAAGTGCAGATATGTGCTGAGCTGGACTGTCTACTAGGTAATCGGGCTGATTTTGATGGACAGCGTTCAGGCAACAGGTGGACTAACCAGAAGGTGTTATATAATCACATACGTGCGCAATGGCTATAGCTACGGTCTTCATGTATAGAACTTGACAGCTCGCTTTAGGAATTTACAGACCTAAACTAGTCAGCAGCACAAGGAAGGAACTCACCCATGTACTGTTCGTTACAACAAAAACAGGGGGTCTGTTTAGCTGTATGACGACAATAAACCCCCTTTTACAGAAGGAGCATTCCTTCGAAATAATGACACTTGTGTTCTTGCGGATGAAAAAAGTAAATGTAGCTGACGCAAAAGCGTTGGAAAACGAACAGTACATCAAATGGAGAGCAAAAAAGCAATAAAAATGCAGCTATGAAAAAAATCAAAAAGCAATGACAATCAAGTTTAAAAACAATGTGAGAATTGAAGAGGATGGTTTTATATTGACACACAGCTACATTTTCAAAGACTGTTAGGGGCCCACCCCCCTTTTAATACGAAGGCCTCCATAGGGGGACTTCACGTGCCCCATTTTGCCCCTTTTTTACCCACAGTGACCTGAAACTTGGCACGAACATGAGGCAGGGGTGCAGCATCCGGGCAACGAAAACCGTTTTGGCCTAGGGCTTTCCGTTCCGGGGATCCTGCCCACCGCCCTTTTAATACGAAGGACTCCATAGGTGGATTTCATGTGCCCCATTTTGCCCCTTTTTTTGCCCCCAGTGACCTGAAACTTGGCACGAACATGGGGCCGTGATGCAGCATCCGGGCAACGAAAACCGTTTTGGCCTAGGGCTTCCCGTTCCGGGGCTCGGGCCCACCCCCCTTTTAATACGAAGGCCTCCATAGGGGGATTTCACGTGCCCCATTTTGCCCCTTTTTTTGCCCCCAGTGACCTGAAACTTGGCACGAACATGAGGCCGGGGTGCAGCATCCGGGCAACGAAAACCGTTTTGGCCTAGGGCTTCCCGTTCCGGGGATCGGGCCCACCCCACTTTTAATACGAAGACCTCCATAGGGGGACTTCTACGTGCCCCATTTTGCCCCTTTTTTTGCCCCCAGTGACCTGAAACTTGGCACGAACATGGGGCCGGGGTGCAGCATCCGGGCAACGAAAACCGTTTTGGCCTAGGGCTTTCCGTTCCGGGGATCGGGCCCACCACCCTTTTAATACGAAGGCCTCCATAGGGGGACTTCACGTGCCCCATTTTGCCCCTTTTTTTGCCCCCAGTGACCTGAATCTTGGCACGAACATGGGGCTGGGGTGCAGCATCCGGGCAACGAAAACCGTTTTGGCCTAGGGCTTCCCGTTCCGGGGATCGTGCCCAACCCCCTTTTTATACGAAGGCCTCCATAGGGGGACTTCACGTGCCACATTTTGCCCCTTTTTGCCCCCAGTGATCTGAAACTTGGCACGAACATGAGGCCGGGGTGCAGCATCCGGGCAACGAAAACCGTTTTGGCCTAGGGCTTCCCGTTCCGGGGATCTTGCCCAACCCCCTTTTAATACGAAGGCCTCCATAGGGGGATTTCACGTGCCCCATTTTGCCCCTTTTTTTGCCCCCAGTGACCTGAATCTTGGCACGAACATGGGGCCGGGGTGCAGCATCCGGGCAACGAAAACCGTTTTGGCCTAGGGCTTCCCGTTCCGGGGATCGGGCCCACCCCCCTTTTAATACGAAGGCCTCCATATGGGGACTTCACGTGCCCCATTTTGCCCCTTTTTTGCCCACAGTGACCTGAAACTTGGCACGAACATGAGGCCGGGGTGCAGCATCCGGGCAACGAAAACCGTTTTGGCCTAGGGCTTCCCGTTCCGGGGATCTTGCCCACCCCCCTTTTAATACGAAGGCCTCCATAGGGGGACTTCACGTGCCCCATTTTGCCCCTTTTTTGCCCCCAGTGACCTGAATCATGGCCCGAACATGGGGCCGGGGTGCAGCATCCGGGCAACGAAAACCGTTTTGGCCTAGGGCTTCCCGTTCCGGGGATCGGGCCCACCCCACTTTTAATACGAAGACCTCCATAGGGGGACTTCACGTGCCCCATTTTGCCCCTTTTTTTGCCCCCAGTGACCTGAAACTTGGCACGAACATGGGGCCGGGGTGCAGCATCCGGGCAACGAAAACCGTTTTGGCCTAGGGCTTTCCGTTCCGGGGATCGGGCCCACCACCCTTTTAATACGAAGGCCTCCATAGGGGGACTTCACGTGCCCCATTTTGCCCCTTTTTTTGCCCCCAGTGACCTGAATCTTGGCACGAACATGGGGCTGGGGTGCAGCATCCGGGCAACGAAAACCGTTTTGGCCTAGGGCTTCCCGTTCCGGGGATCGTGCCCAACCCCCTTTTATACGAAGGCCTCCATAGGGGGACTTCACGTGCCACATTTTGCCCCTTTTTGCCCCCAGTGATCTGAAACTTGGCACGAACATGAGGCCGGGGTGCAGCATCCGGGCAACGAAAACCGTTTTGGCCTAGGGCTTCCCGTTCCGGGGATCTTGCCCAACCTCCTTTTAATACGAAGGCCTCCATAGGGGGATTTCACGTGCCCCATTTGGCCCCTTTTTTTGCCCCCAGTGACCTGAATCTTGGCACGAACATGGGCCCGGGGTGCAGCATCCGGGCAACGAAAACCGTTTTGGCCTAGGGCTTCCCGTTCCGGGGATCGGGCCCACCCCCCTTTTAATACGAAGGCCTCCATATGGGGACTTCACGTGCCCCATTTTGCCCCTTTTTTGCCCACAGTGACCTGAAACTTGGCACGAACATGAGGCCGGGGTGCAGCATCCGGGCAACGAAAACCGTTTTGGCCTAGGGCTTCCCGTTCCCGGGATCTTGCCCACCCCCCTTTTAATACGAAGGCCTCCATAGGGGGACTTCACGTGCCCCATTTTGCCCCTTTTTTGCCCCCAGTGACCTGAATCATGGCCCGAACATGGGGCCGGGGTGCAGCATCCGGGCAACGAAAACCGTTTTGGCCTAGGGCTTCCCGTTCCGGGGATCGGGCCCACCCCCCTTTTAATACGAAGGCCTCCATAGGGGGACTTCACGTGCCCCATTTTGCCCCTTTTTTGCCCCCAGTGACCTGAAACTTGGCACGAACATGAGGCCGGGGTGCAGCATCCGGGCAACGAAAACCGTTTTGGCCTAGGGCTTCCCGTTCCGGGGATCGGGCCCACCCCCCTTTTAATACGAAGGCCTCCATAGGGGGAATTCACGTGCCCCATTTTGCCCCTTTTTTTGCCCCCAGTGACCTGAAATCTTGGCACGAACATGGGGCCGGGGTGCAGCATCCGGGCAACGAAAACCGTTTTGGCCTAGGGCTTCCCGTTCCGGGGATCGGGCCCACCCCCCTTTTAATACGAAGGCCTCCATAGGGGGACTTCACGTGCCCCATTTTGCCCCTTTTTTGCCCCAGTGACCTGAAACTTGGCACGAACATGGGGCCGGGGTGCAGCATCCGGGCAACGAAAACCGTTTTGGCCTAGGGCTTCCCGTTCCGGGGATCGGGCCCACCCCCCTTTTAATACGAAGGCCTCCATAGGGGGACTTCACGTGCCCCATTTTGCCCCTTTTTTTGCCCCCAGTGACCTGAAACTTGGCACGAACATGGGGCCGGGGTGCAGCATCCGGGCAACGAAAACCGTTTTGGCCTAGGGCTTCCCGTTCCGGGGATCGGGCCCACCCCCCTTTTAATACGAAGGCCTCCATAGGGGGACTTCACGTGCCCCATTTTGCCCCTTTTTTTGCCCCCAGTGACCTGAAACTTGGCACGAACATGGGGCCGGGGTGCAGCATCCGGGCAACGAAAACCGTTTTGGCCTAGGGCTTCCCGTTCCGGGGATCGGGCCCACCCCCCTTTTAATACGAAGGCCTCCATAGGGGGACTTCACGTGCCCCATTTTGCCCCTTTTTTGCCCCCAGTGACCTGAAACTTGGCACGAACATGGGGCCGGGGTGCAGCATCCGGGCAACGAAAACCGTTTTGGCCTAGGGCTTCCCGTTCCGGGGATCGGGCCCACCCCCCTTTTAATACGAAGGCCTCCATAGGGGGACTTCACGTGCCCCATTTTGCCCCTTTTTTTGCCCCCAGTGACCTGAAACTTGGCACGAACATGGGGCCGGGGTGCAGCATCCGGGCAACGAAAACCGTTTTGGCCTAGGGCTTCCCGTTCCGGGGATCGGGCCCACCCCCCTTTTAATACGAAGGCCTCCATAGGGGGACTTCACGTGCCCCATTTTGCCCCTTTTTTGCCCCCAGTGACCTGAAACTTGGCACGAACATGGGGCCGGGGTGCAGCATCCGGGCAACGAAAACCGTTTTGGCCTAGGGCTTCCCGTTCCGGGGATCGGGCCCACCCCCCTTTTAATACGAAGGCCTCCATAGGGGGACTTCACGTGCCCCATTTTGCCCCTTTTTTTGCCCCCAGTGACCTGAAACTTGGCACGAACATGGGGCCGGGGTGCAGCATCCGGGCAACGAAAACCGTTTTGGCCTAGGGCTTCCCGTTCCGGGGATCGGGCCCACCCCCCTTTTAATACGAAGGCCTCCATAGGGGGACTTCACGTGCCCCATTTTGCCCCTTTTTTTGCCCCCAGTGACCTGAAACTTGGCACGAACATGGGGCCGGGGTGCAGCATCCGGGCAACGAAAACCGTTTTGGCCTAGGGCTTCCCGTTCCGGGGATCGGGCCCACCCCCCTTTTAATACGAAGGCCTCCATAGGGGGACTTCACGTGCCCCATTTTGCCCCTTTTTTTGCCCCCAGTGACCTGAAACTTGGCACGAACATGGGGCCGGGGTGCAGCATCCGGGCAACGAAAACCGTTTTGGCCTAGGGCTTCCCGTTCCGGGGATCGGGCCCACCCCCCTTTTAATACGAAGGCCTCCATAGGGGGACTTCACGTGCCCCATTTTGCCCCTTTTTTTGCCCCCAGTGACCTGAAACTTGGCACGAACATGGGGCCGGGGTGCAGCATCCGGGCAACGAAAACCGTTTTGGCCTAGGGCTTCCCGTTCCGGGGATCGGGCCCACCCCCCTTTTAATACGAAGGCCTCCATAGGGGGACTTCACGTGCCCCATTTTGCCCCTTTTTTTGCCCCCAGTGACCTGAAACTTGGCACGA